>CM056555.1:5760000-6133395 GCA_029721515.1 Synanceia verrucosa
GACCACAAACTTCATCTGCTCTCGTCTTCTTTTCGCTCTTCTGTATGGTAGTTTTTGACATTTTCTACTGGTTCACCCTTTTGCTTTCATTTTCCCCGAAATGCTGTAACCTTTGTCCCAGTCTACCTCTCCTCAGCGAGCAGTTTCTGTCTTTGCAGTCTCTACAGCGGCATCAAGCGGTTGGTAATTCCTGTCACAGACACTGCCTTAATAAGATTTCTTCAGCACTTTCTCCCCCCACCCCTCCTCTCTAATCTCTAATGCTCACTCTGCCTTTAGCTTTCCCGAATGTCCTCGCACAGGCCTCATTTTTAGCTGGCAATCAGGCACAATTTGCGCAAGATTTCAATGATTGTTGTTGCACATTAGAAAAAAAAAACAAAAAAGATGCGTAATGATTGTATGCTGCTCTATCTGCTAAATGACAAGGCTATTTAGAAGTTATTTTTTCTGATTTTTGGAAAAAAGGAAAAATATTTTGCTATATGTAAAAACAAGCTGACGTCAATACGTAAACATTCTGGAAATAGAGAAGTATATGTATTTTTAAATGTTCCTGTTTTTGTGATTTGTTAAACTGTGTAGCACAAATTAAAATTTCTCATTGACTTAAGTATTAACTTTGTCCTCTCTTATGTGACCAGGTGTCAGCCATGTTGGATGTCCAGTCTGTCAACCTGTTGTTTGGTGACACTTTTTTTTTATGCAGACAAATGCTCAAGAAACCAACCTCTTTATTCTTAAGTAACATTTTTTTACAACAGTATAAATAATGAAGAGAGCAGAAGACATGCATGAGATCAATGTCATATAACCCTTAAAACACACAAAAATACAATTTTGATAGTGTACAGAAATAAAAAAAAAAAGAGTAAAGCAATGCTGATTGAAAAGAAAAATCCAGTGTTCCGACTGAAATTTTGACCAAGAAATGAAAATAAGTAAACCATATAATGTAAAAATAACTGTTGACGCAAGTGCTGATTTGTTCATTTGACTTGGTCATTTACCAGGGAAGATAATACTTATCACTGTAATCTTTTGTTGTTTTTCCTGTCGTGACCCAAGCTCTGAATTGTGGATTGTTTTAGAATACTTTCTGTCTGTCTGTATTGAGTGATGCAGGTAGTTTTGGTTTTGTTCGCCAAGATCTGAGATGAAAATAATCAGCAATATCCTCCACAATAAAATGTCTCAGTCTGGACAATCTACAGTTCTTTCCACTAACAGAGAGATCCAGTCCTTTATAAAAACCATAGTGACTGACCAAACTGGATACGCCTGGTGAACATCCAGGAGACAATGATCCCAAAACCGAAGACCTTAAGAACGACATCCTGCATGGCTAGATGCCACTCGAGGTGAAACAGAAGCATTTTCTCTAATTTGGTGTGGTTGCTATGAAGCAAAAGTGCAGCTGAAGACCTGTGTGAGTAGTAAAATGCAGTTCTGCACACATTATATCCACACAACCCAAAAGTATTTTTGCCATTCCAGAAAATACATTTTCCCCCCATCAATAGCTTTCAGGAAAAAAATGAATAGTCCTCTTTTGACTGTCCCAACAATATGTGACCAATTGTAAAATATTTACAATTATTATTTACAACTCATAACCAGATACATAGAGCAATATTCACAATGAGAGTGCCAGGATTGTGCATCTGAAATGTGGAGTGCAGCATCTTGTCTTAGTGCGTTGATTATGAATCACTTCACTCTGAAAGCACGCTGAGCGTTCACTGAGGCCGTCCTCGTTGGGCTGCAGATGCTTTTGGAATCATAAGGTACAGTTTCAGTCTCTCAGTTTGGTAGCTCTGTAGCTATTTTAATCATGCCACATTTGAGTCACTAATATAAATCATTTTTCAAATACAGGTGGAACAAGTCCAATGTGCACCCATGCTCAGAGCACTGGCTGAAGAGGAGTCTTAACGCCTACAATCTACTGTGCTTTCAACCACATCAGACTGGCTTATTACACATCGCCTGTCTCCAATTAATTAGGCAATTTTTCGTCGCAGCATCCCTTTGATGTTGCGGTGGGTTACGCAATCAGTCTGTAAACCCAGTAGGACTTGGCGTTAGGGAAGCAGGTCGGGCAGCCTTGTCTCCAGTCTGATTGTTTGGCTTTGTGCTGACTTTCACATTCAGACTTCATGCTGCAGATGCTGTACACTGTTCATCAGTGCACGTTTGTAAACCTTGTCGTCTCACTGTCCTACCGCTCCAGTCTTCTGCCCATCTGGAGCAGCGGTTGCTCAAAGGTTGTCAGCAGGAAGAGGCACTGATCTTCTCCGAGACATCAGGGTCAGATTTGGCCACCAGGAAACGAAGGCGACCTCCTCCCAGACGAATCAGATCCACGGCGCTACAAGCAGCACACAGGGGGAAGTAGAGGGAGAAAGAAAGGGAGTCCAGTTACGTGACGATCAGCAGAGACAGAGAAAGAGAAAGGATGGCTGTTGGTGTTTGCACCCATCAATACAAGTAATCAATTGGACTGAGACGCTGACAGCCATGGGTATGATCAACATTGTGGGAGGACTACCGCTCAAAGTTAATATCACCCAGGATGATCAGCACCACTGGTACCTCTGGTAGTCTGCTCCTATCAGACTGGTTCCGTTCACAGCCAGGATGCGATCTCCAATCCTCAGCCTGCCATCGGAAGCAGCAGGTCCGTCAGGAATCAGAGTTCGGATGTAAATGCCGGGTGCGTTGAGGGGAGTGTGCTGCCGGAGGGAGAAGTGTTAAAACAAGTTCAGTTTGAGTCTGGACATGATTTAGATTAGCAGCTAGGTGAATTAGTAGAACTCAGTATTTATTGAGGATTTCGGCTTTGTCTTAATGTTAAGGAAGGTCGTTTCTGTTGATGGTGTCACAATTAGGATGATGTTTAAAATCAGTTACTAGCATTCCGACAGGTCACTGCTGTGGAAAACACTATGACTTTTTTTTTTTTTGATTACTTTGTATTTGGCATTTATCCTATAACATTTTTTGAATTTTTCAACATGCCATAATATATTGACATAATATAATATGGCCTTTTTACAACTATTTTGTAAAAAATACATCATATTTCATTCAACATGCTATAATATGACCTGCTGATGACTTTTTGGGGAATTTCATGGTATGACCTTTTTTTTTTCCCACACTTTTTCCGACATACTATAGTATGACTTTTTTACAATTTTTTCAATGTGTTAAAATAACACCTTTTTACAACATTTAATAACAAATTTTACTATGATTTCATTCAACATGCTAGAATATGAGCTGCTGATGATTTTTTTTTTTCGGAATTTCACAACATGACATTTTTTTACTTTTTTCAACATACTATAGTATGAGTTTTTTAAACAATTTTTTCAATGTGCTAAAATAACACATTTTCAGAACTTTTACCAAGAAATTCTACTATGATTTCATTCAACATGCTATAATATGACCTGCTGATGATTTTTTTTGAGAATTTCACGACATGACATTTTTTGACTTTTTTCGACATACTATAGTATGACTTTTTTTAATAATTTTTTCAGTGTTGAAATAACACCTTTTTACAACTTTTAATAACAAATTTTACTAGGATTTCATTCAACATGCTATAATATGACCTGCTGATGATTTTTTGGCAATTTCACAGGATGACATTTTTTGACTTTTTTCGACATACTATAGTATGACTTTTTTTAATATTTTTTTTCAGTGTGTTGAAACAACACCTTTTTACAACATTTAATAACAAATTTTACTATAATTTCATTCAACATGCTATAATATGACCTGCTGATGATTTTGTTGACAATTTCACAAAATGACATTTTTTGATTTTTTTCGACATACTATAGTATGACTTTTTTTTAACAATTTTTTCAACGTGCTAAAATATCACATTTTCAGAACTTTTACCAACAAATTATACTATGATTTCATCCAACATGCTATAATATAACCTGCGGATGATTTTTTTTAGCAATTTCGCGAAATTACATTTTTTGACTTTTTTCAACATACTATAGTATGACTTTTTTACAATTTTTTCAATATGTTGAAATAACACCTTTTTACAACTTTTAATAAATTTTACTATGATTTCATTCAACATGCTATAATATGACCTGCTGATGATTTTTTCGGCAATTTCACGAAATGACATTTTTAGACTTTTTTCGACATACTATAGTATGACTTTTTTTGAACAATTTTTTCAACATGCTAAAATATCACGTTTTCAGAACTTTTACCAACAAATTATACTATGATTTCATTCAACATGCTAGAATATGAACTGCTGATGATTTTTTTGAGAATTTCTCGAAATGACATTTTTTGACTTTTTTCAACATACTATAGTATGACTTTTTTTTTTTTTTTTTTGACAATTTTTTCAACGTGCTAAAATATCACCTTTTGAGAACTTTTACCAACAAATTATACTATGATTTCATTCAACATGCTATAATATGACCTGCTGATGATTTTTTTGAGAATTTCACAACATGACATTTTTTTTACTTTTTTCAACATACTATAGTATGACTTTTTTACATTTTTTTCAATGTGTTGAAATAACACCTTTTTACAACTTTTACCAACAAATTATACTATGATTTCATTCAACATGCTATAATATGACCTGCTGATGATTTTTTTTGGGCAATTTCACGAAATGACATTTTTTGACTTTTTTCGACATACTATAGTATGACTTTTTTTTTAAAAAAATTTTCAACGTGCTAAAATATCACGTTTTCAGAACTTTTACCAACAAATTATACTATGATTTCATTCAACATGCCATAATATGACCTGTTGATGATTTTTTGGGGAATTTCACAACATGACATTTTTTAACTTTTTTCGACATACTACAGTATGACTTTTTTTTACAATTTTTTCAACGTGCCAAAATAACACATTTTCAGAACTTTTACCAACAAATTAGCCTATGCTTTCATTCATCATGCTAGAATATGACCTGCTGATGATTTTTTTGGCAATTTCACAGGATGACATTTTTTGACTTTTTTCGACATACTATAGTATGACTTTTTTACCACTTTTTTTCAACGTGTTAAAATAACACATTTTCAGAACTTTTACCAACAAATTTTACTATGATTTCATTCAACATGCTATAATATGACCTGCTGAAGATTTTTTTGGCAATTTCACGACATGACATTTTTTGACTTTTTTCGACATACTATAGTATGACTTTTTTTTTTTAACAATTTTTTCAACGTGCTAAAATATCACATTTTCAGAACTTTTACCAACAAATTATACTATGATTTCATTCAACATGCTATAATATGACCTGCTGATGATTTTTTTGGCAATTTCACAAAATGACATTTTTTGACTTTTTTCGACATACTATAGCATGACCTTTTTTTAACAATTTTTTCAACATGCTAAAATATCACGTTTTCAGAACTTTTACCAACAAATTAGCCTATGCTTTCATTCAACATGCAAGAATATGACCTGCTGATAATTTTTTTGAAAATTTTACGACATGACATTTTTTGACTTTTTTCAGCATACTATGGTATGACTTTTTTAAATTTTTTTCAATGTGTTGAACTAACACCTTTTTACAACTTTTAATAACAAATTTTACTATGATTTCATTCAGCATGCTATAATATGACCTGCTGATGATTTTTTTGGCAATTTCACGAAATGACATTTTTTGACTTTTTTCTACATACTATAGTATGACTTTTTTACAATTTTTTCAACATGCTAAAATAACACATTTTCAGAACTTTTAATAACAAATTAGCCTATGCTTTCATTCAACATGCTAGAATATGACCTGCTGATGATTTTTTTTGAGAATTTCACGACATGACATTTTTTGACGTTTTTCAACATATTATAGTATGACTTTTTTACAATTTTTTCAATGTGTTGAAATAACACCTTTTTACAACATTTAATAACAAATTTTACTATGATTTCATTCAACATGCTATAATATGAACTGCTGATGATTTTTTTGGCAATTTCACGAAATTACATTTTTCGACTTTTTTCAACATACTATGGTATGACTTTTTTACAATTTTTTCAATGTGTTGAAATAACACCTTTTTACAACTTTTACCAACAAATTATACTATGATTTCAATCAACAAGCTATAATATGACATGCAGATGATTTTTGAGAATTTCGAAATTACATTTTGACTTTTTCAACATACTATATTATGACTTTTTTTTTTTTTTTTACAATTTTTTCAACGTGCTAAAATATCACCTTTTGAGAACTTTTACCAACAAATTATACTATGAATTCATTCAATATGCTATAATATGACCTGCTGATGATTTTTTTGAGAATTTCACAACATGACATTTTTTTTACTTTTTTCAACATACTATAGTATGACTTTTTTACATTTTTTTCAATGTGTTGAAATAACACTTTTTTACAACTTTTAATAACAAATTTTACTATGATTTCATTCAACATGCTATAATATGACCTGCTGATGATTTTTTCGGCAATTTCACAACATGACATTTTTTGACTTTTTTCGACATACTATAGTATGACTTTTTTTTAACAATTTTTTTCAACGTGCTAAAATAAGACATTTTCAGAACTTTTACCAACAAATTAGCCTATGCTTTCATTCAACATGCAAGAATATGACCTGCTGATAATTTTTTTGAGAATTTCACGACATGACATTTTTTGACTTTTTTCAGCATACTATGGTATGACTTTTTTACAATTTTTTCAATGTGTTGAAATAACACCTTTTTACAACTTTTAATAACAAATTTTACTATGATTTCATTCAACATGCTATAATATGACCTGCTGATGATTTTTTTGGCAATTTCACGAAATGACATTTTTTGACTTTTTTCGACATACTATAGCATGACTTTTTTTTAAAAAAATTTTTCAATGTGCTAAAATATCACGTTTTCAGAACTTTTACCAACAAATTATACTATGATTTCATTCAACATGCCATAATATGACCTGTTGATGATTTTTTGGGGAATTTCACAATATGACATTTTTTAACTTTTTTCGACATACTACAGTATGACTTTTTTTACAATTTTTTCAACGTGCCAAAATAACACATTTTCAGAACTTTTATCAACAAATTAGCCTATGCTTTCATTCATTATGCTAGAATATGACCTGCTGATGATTTTTTTGGCAATTTCACAGGATGACATTTTTTGACTTTTTTCGACATACTATAGTATGACTTTTTTACCACTTTTTACCAAAAAATTTTACTATGATTTCATTCAACATGCTATAATATGACCTGCTGAAGATTTTTTTGGCAATTTCACGACATGACATTTTTTGACTTTTTTCGACATACTATAGTATGACTTTTTTTTTTAACAATTTTTTCAACGTGCTAAAATATCACATTTTCAGAACTTTTACCAACAAATTATACTATGAATTCATTCAATATGCTATAATATGACCTGCTGATGATTTTTTTGGCAATTTCACAAAATGACATTTTTTGACTTTTTTCGACATACTATAGCATGACCTTTTTTAACAATTTTTTCAACGTGCTAAAATAACACATTTTCAGAACTTTTACCAACAAATTAGCCTATGCTTTCATTCAACATGCAAGAATATGACCTGCTGATAATTTTTTTGAAAATTTTACGACATGACATTTTTTGACTTTTTTCAGCATACTATGGTATGACTTTTTTACATTTTTTTCAATGTGTTGAACTAACACCTTTTTACAACTTTTAATAACAAATTTTACTATGATTTCATTCAACATGCTATAATATGACCTGCTGATGATTTTTTGGGCAATTTCACGAAATGACATTTTTTGACTTTTTTCGACATACTATAGTATGACTTTTTTTTAAAAAAAATTTTCAACGTGCTAATATATCACGTTTTCAGAACTTTTACCAACAAATTATACTATGATTTCATTCAACACGCCATAATATGACCTGTTGATGATTTTTTGGGGAATTTCACAACATGACATTTTTTAACTTTTTTCGACATACTACAGTATGACTTTTTTACAATTTTTTCAACGTGCCAAAATAACACATTTTCAGAACTTTTACCAACAAATTAGCCTATGCTTTCATTCATCATGCTAGAATATGACCTGCTGATGATTTTTTTGGCAATTTCACAGGATGACATTTTTTGACTTTTTTCGACATACTATAGTATGACTTTTTTACCACTTTTTTTCAACGTGTTAACACATTTTCAGAACTTTTACCAACAAATTATACTATGATTTCATTCAACATGCTAGAATATGACCTGCTGATGATTTTTTTGGCAATTTCACAAAATGACATTTTTTGACTTTTTTCGACATACTATAGCATGACCTTTTTTTAACAATTTTTTCAACGTGCTAAAATAACACATTTTCAGAACTTTTACCAACAAATTAGTCTATGCTTTCATTCAACATGCAAGAATATGATCTGCTGATAATTTTTTTGAAAATTTTACGACATGACATTTTTCGACTTTTTCAGCATACTATGGTATGACTTTTTTAAATTTTTTTCAATGTGTTGAACTAACACCTTTTTACAACTTTTAATAACAAATTTTACTATGATTTCATTCAGCATGCTATAATATGACCTGCTGATGATTTTTTTGGCAATTTCACGAAATGACATTTTTTGACTTTTTTCGACATACTATAGTATGACTTTTTTTTAAAAAAAATTTTTCAACGTGCTAAAATATCATGTTTTCAGAACTTTTACCAACAAATTATACTAAGATTTCATTCAAAATGCTAGAATATGAACTGCTGATGATTTTTTGTGAATTTCACAAAATGACATTTTTTTACCTTTTTCGACATACTATAGTATGACTTTTTTACAATTTTTTCAACGTGCTAAAATAACACATTTTCAGAACTTTTAATAACAAATTAGCCTATGCTTTCATTCAACATGCTAGAATATGACCTGCTGATGATTTTTTTTGAGAATTTCACGACATGACATTTTTTGACGTTTTTCAACATATTATAGTATGACTTTTTTACAATTTTTTCAATGTGTTGGAAGAACAGCTTTTTACAACATTTAATAACAAATTTTACTATGATTTCATTCAACATGCTATAATATGAACTGCTGATGATTTTTTTGGCAATTTCACGAAATTACATTTTTCGACTTTTTTCAACATACTATGGTATGACTTTTTTACAATTTTTTCAATGTGTTGAAATAACACCTTTTTACAACTTTTACCAACAAATTATACTATGATTTCATTCAACATGCTATAATATGACCTGCTGATGATTTTTTTTGAGAATTTCTCGAAATGACATTTTTTGACTTTTTTCAACATACTATAGTATGAGTTTTTTTTTAACAATTTTTTCAACGTGCTAAAATATCACATTTTCAGAACTTTTACCAACAAATTATACTATGATTTCATTCAACATGCCATAATATGACCTGTTGATGATTTTTTGGGGAATTTCACAACATGACATTTTTTAACTTTTTTCGACATACTATAGTATGACTTTTTTTTTTTTAATTATTTTTTCAACGTGTTAAACAACACATTTTCAGAACTTTTACCAACAAATTAGCCTATGCTGTCATTCATTATGCTAGAATATGACCTGCTTATGATTTTTTTGGCAATTTCACGAAATTACATTTTTCGACTTTTTTCAACATACTATAGCATGACCTTTTTTTAACAATTTTTTCAACGTGCTAAAATAACACATTTTCAGAACTTTTACCAACAAATTAGCCTATGCTTTCATTCAACATGCAAGAATATGACCTGCTGATAATTTTTTTGAGAATTTCACGACATGACATTTTTTGACTTTTTTCAGCATACTATGGTATGACTTTTTTACATTTTTTTCAATGTGTTGGAATAACACCTTTTTACAACCTTTAATAACAAATTTTACTATGATTTCATTCAACATGCTATAATATGAACTGCTGATGATTTTTTTGGCAATTTCACGAAATGTAATTTTTCGACTTTTTTCAACATACTATGGTATGACTTTTTTACAATTTTTTCAATGTGTTGAAATAACACCTTTTTACAACTTTTACCAACAAATTATACTATGATTTCATTCAACATGCTATAATATGAACTGCTGATGATTTTTTTGGCAATTTCACGAAATGTAATTTTTCGACTTTTTTCAACATACTATGGTATGACTTTTTTACAATTTTTTCAATGTGTTGAAATAACACCTTTTTACAACCTTTAATAACAAATTTTACTATGATTTCATTCAACATGCTATAATATGAACTGCTGATGATTTTTTTGGCAATTTCACGAAATGTAATTTTTCGACTTTTTTCAACATACTATAGTATGACTTTTTTACAATTTTTTCAATGTGTTGAAATAACACCTTTTTACAACTTTTACCAACAAATTATACTATGATTTCATTCAACATGCTATAATATGACCTGCTGATGATTTTTTTGAGAATTTCTCGAAATTACATTTTTTTACTTTTTTCAACATACTATAGTATGACTTTTTTTTTTTTTTTTTTACAATTTTTTCAACGTGCTAAAATATCACCTTTTGAGAACTTTTACCAACAAATTATACTATGAATTCATTCAATATGCTATAATATGACCTGCTGATGATTTTTTTGAGAATTTCACAACATGACATTTTTTTTACTTTTTTCAACATACTATAGTATGACTTTTTTACATTTTCTTCAATGTGTTGAAATAACACTTTTTTACAACTTTTAATAACAAATTTTACTATGATTTCATTCAACATGCTATAATATGACCTGCTGATGATTTTTTCGGCAATTTCACAAAATTACATTTTTTCACTTTTTTCGACATACTATAGCATGACCTTTTTTTAACAATTTTTTCAACGTGCTAAAATAAGACATTTTCAGAACTTTTACCAACAAATTAGCCTATGCTTTCATTCAACATGCAAGAATATGACCTGCTGATAATTTTTTTGAGAATTTCACAGGATGACATTTTTTGACTTTTATCGACATACTATAGTATGACTTTTTTACCACTTTTTTTCAACGTGTTAACACATTTTCAGAACTTTTACCAACAAATTATACTATGATTTCATTCAACATGCTATAATATGACCTGCTGATGATTTTTTTGGCAATTTCACAAAATGACATTTTTTGACTTTTTTCGACATACTATAGTATGACTTTTTTTAAGAATTTTTTCAACGCGCTAAAATGAGACATCTTCAGAACTTTTACCAACAAATTAGCCTATGCTTTCATTCAACATGCAAGAATATGACCTGCTGATAATTTTTTTGAGAATTTCACGACATGACATTTTTTGACTTTTTTCAGCATACTATGGTATGACTTTTTTACAATTTTTTCAATGTGTTGAAATAACACCTTTTTACAACTTTTAATAACAAATTTTACTATGATTTCATTCAACATGCTATAATATGACCTGCTGATGATTTTTTTGGCAATTTCACGAAATGACATTTTTTTTACTTTTTTCGACATACTATAGTATGACTTTTTTTTAAAAAAAAATTTCAACGTGCTAAAATATCACGTTTTCAGAACTTTTACCAACAAATTATACTATGATTTCATTCAACATGCCATAATATGACCTATTGATGATTTTTTGGGGAATTTCACAACATGACATTTTTTAACTTTTTTCCGACATACTACAGTATGACTTTTTTACAATTTTTTCAACGTGCCAAAATAACACATTTTCAGAACTTTTACCAACAAATTAGCCTATGCTTTCATTCATTATGCTAGAATATGACCTGCTGATGATTTTTTTGGCAATTTCACGACATGACATTTTTTGACGTTTTTCAACATATTATAGTATGACTTTTTTACAATTTTTTCAATGTGTTGGAAGAACACCTTTTTACAACATTTAATAACAAATTTTACTATGATTTCATTCAACATGCTATAATATGAACTGCTGATGATTTTTTTGGCAATTTCACGAAATTACATTTTTCGACTTTTTTCAACATACTATGGTATGACTTTTTTACAATTTTTTCAATGTGTTGAAATAACACCTTTTTACAACTTTTACCAACAAATTATACTATGATTTCATTCAACATGCTATAATATGACCTGCTGATGATTTTTTTTGAGAATTTCTCGAAATGACATTTTTTGACTTTTTTCAACATACTATAGTATGAGTTTTTTTTTAACAATTTTTTCAACGTGCTAAAATATCACATTTTCAGAACTTTTACCAACAAATTATACTATGATTTCATTCAACATGCTATAATATGACCTGCTGATGATTTTTTTGGCAATTTCACAAAATGAAATTTTTTGACTTTTTTCGACATACTATAGTATGACTTTTTTTAAGAATTTTTTCAACGCGCTAAAATGAGACATTTTCAGAACTTTTACCAACAAATTAGCCTATGCTGTCATTCATTATGCTAGAATATGACCTGCTTATGATTTTTTTGGCAATTTCACGAAATTACATTTTTCGACTTTTTTCAACATACTATAGCATGACCTTTTTTTAACAATTTTTTCAACGTGCTAAAATAACACAATTTCAGAACTTTTACCAACAAATTAGCCTATGCTTTCATTCAACATGCAAGAATATGACCTGCTGATAATTTTTTTGAGAATTTCACGACATGACATTTTTTGACTTTTTTCAGCATACTATGGTATGACTTTTTTACATTTTTTTCAATGTGTTGGAATAACACCTTTTTACAACCTTTAATAACAAATTTTACTATGATTTCATTCAACATGCTATAATATGAACTGCTGATGATTTTTTTGGCAATTTCACGAAATGACATTTTTCGACTTTTTTCAACATACTATGGTATGACTTTTTTACAATTTTTTCAATGTGTTGAAATAACACCTTTTTACAACTTTTACCAACAAATTATACTATGATTTCATTCAACATGCTATAATATGACCTGCTGATGATTTTTTTGAGAATTTCACAACATGACATTTCTTTTACTTTTTTCAACATACTATAGTATGACTTTTTTACATTTTTTTCAATGTGTTGAAATAACACCTTTTTACAACTTTTAATAACAAATTTTACTATGATTTCATTCAACATGCTATAATATGACCTGCTGATGATTTTTTCGGCAATTTCACAAAATGACATTTTTTGACTTTTTTCGACATACTATAGTATGACTTTTTTTTAACATTTTTTTTCAACGTGCTAAAATAAGACATTGTCAGAATTTTTACCAACAAATTAGCCTATGCTTTCATTCAACATGCAAGAATATGACCTGCTGATAATTTTTTTGAGAATTTCACGACATGACATTTTTTGACTTTTTTCAGCATACTATGGTATGACTATTTTACAATTTTTTCAATGTGTTGAAATAACACCTTTTTACAACTTTTAATAACAAATTTTACTATGATTTCATTCAACATGCTATAATATGACCTGCTGATGATTTTTTTGGCAATTTCACGAAATGACATTTTTTGACTTTTTTCGACATACTATAGTATGACTTTTTTTTAAAAAAAATTTTCAACGTGCTAAAATATCACGTTTTCAGAACTTTTACCAACAAATTATACTATGATTTCATTCAACATGCCATAATATGACCTGTTGATGATTTTTTGGGGAATTTCACAACATGACATTTTTTAACTTTTTTCAACATACTATAGTATGACTTTTTTTTTTTTAATTATTTTTTCAACGTGTTAAATAACACATTTTCAGAACTTTTACCAACAAATTAGCCTATGCTTTCATTCAACATACTATAATATGATCTGCTGATGATTTTTTTGAGAATTTCACAACATTACATTTCTTTTACTTTTTTCAGCATACTATAGTATGACTTTTTTCAATTTTTCAGCGTGTTGAAATAACACCTTTTTACAACTTTTAATAACAAATTTTACTGTGATTTCATTCAACATGCTATAATATGACCTGCTGCTGATTTTTTTTGGCAATTTCACAAAATTACATTTTTTTACTTTTTTCAACATACTATAGTATGACTTTTTTTTTTTAACAATTTTTTTAACGTGCTAAAATATCACATGTTCAGAATTTTTACCAACAAATTATACTATGATTTCATTCAATATGCTAGAATATGACCTGCTGATAATTTTTTGGAGAATTTCACAACATGACATTTTTTAACTTTTTTTGACATACTATAATATGACTTTTTTTTAACAATTTTTTCAATGTGCTAAAATATCACATTTTCAGAACTTTTACCAACAAATTATACTATGATTTCATTCAACATGCTATAATATGACCTGCTGATGATTTTTTTGAGAATTTCACGAAATGACATTTTTTGACTTTTTTCGACATACTATAGCATGACCTTTGTTTAACAATTTTTTCAACGTGCTTAAATAAGACATTTTCAGAACTTTTACCAACAAATTAGCCTATGCTTTCATTCAACATGCTATAATATGATCTGGTGATGATTTTTTTGAGAATTTCACAACATGACATTTTTTTTACTTTTTTCAACATACTATAGTATGACTTTTTTACATTTTTTTCAATGTGTTGAAATAACACCTTTTTACAACTTTTAATAACAAATTTTACTATGATTTCATTCAACATGCTATAATATGACCTGCTGATGATTTTTTTTGGCAGTTTCACAAAATGACATTTTTTGACTTTTTTCTACATACTATAGTATGACTTTTAACAATTTTTTTCAACGTGCTAAAATAAGACATTTTCAGAACTTTTACCAACAAATTATACTATGATTCCATTCAACATGCTACAATATGAGCTGCTGATGATTTTTTTGGCAATTTCACGAAATGACATTTTTTGACTTTTTTCGACATACTATAGTATGACTTTTTTTTTTAACAATTTTTATAACGTGCTAAAATATAATCTTTTCAGAACATTTACCAACAACTTATACTATGATTTCAGTCAACATGCTAGAATATGACCTGCTGATGATATTTTTGGGAATTTCACGACATGGCATTTTTTGACTTTTTTGTTCATACTATAGTATGACTTTTTTACAATTTTTTCAATGTGTTGAAATAACACCTTTTTACAACTTTTAATAAATTAAACTATGATTTCATTCAACATGCTATAATATGACCTGCTGATGATTTTTTTGAGAATTTCACGAAATGACATTTTTTGACTTTTTTCGACATACTATAGCATGACCTTTTTTTAACAATTTTTTCAACGTGCTTAAATAAGACATTTTCAGAACTTTTACCAACAAATTAGCCTATGCTTTCATTCAACATGCTATAATATGATCTGGTGATGATTTTTTTGAGAATTTCACATGACATTTTTTTTACTTTTTTCAACATACTATAGTATGACTTTTTTACATTTTTTTCAATGTGTTGAAATAACACCTTTTTACAACTTTTAATAACAAATTTTACTATGATTTCATTCAACATGCTATAATATGACCTGCTGATGATTTTTTTTGGCAGTTTCACAAAATGACATTTTTTGACTCTTTTCGACATACTATAGTATGACTTTTAACAATTTTTTTCAACGTGCTAAAATAAGACATTTTCAGAACTTTTACCAACAAATTATACTATGATTCCATTCAACATGCTACAATATGAGCTGCTGATGATTTTTTTGGCAATTTCACGAAATGACATTTTTGACTTTTTCGACATACTATAGTATGACTTTTTTTTTTAACAATTTTTATAACGTGCTAAAATATAATCTTTTCAGAACATTTACCAACAACTTATACTATGATTTCAGTCAACATGCTAGAATATGACCTGCTGATGATATTTTTGGGAATTTCACGACATGGCATTTTTGACTTTTTGTTCATACTATAGTATGACTTTTTACAATTTTTTCAATGTGTTGAAATAACACCTTTACAACTTTTAATAAATTAAACTATGATTTCATTCAACATGCTATAATATGACCTGTTGATGATTTTTTGGGAATTTCACAACATGACATTTTTTAACTTTTTTCGACATACTACAGTATGACTTTTTTACAATTTTTTCAACGTGCCAAAATAACACATTTTCAGAACTTTTACCAACAAATTAGCCTATGCTTTCATTCATCACGCTAGAATATGACCTGCTGATGATTTTTTTGGCAATTTCACAGGATGACATTTTTTGACTTTTTTCGACATACTATAGTATGACTTTTTTACCACTTTTTTTCAACGTGTTAAAATAACACATTTTCAGAACTTTTACCAACAAATTTTACTATGATTTCATTCAACATGCTATAATATGACCTGCTGAAGATTTTTTTGGCAATTTCACAACATGACATTTTTTTACTTTTTTCGACATACTATAGTATGACTTTTTTTAACAATTTTTTCAACGCACTAAAATAAGACATTTTCAGAACTTTTACCAACAAATTAGCCTATGCTTTCATTCAACATACTATAATATGATCTGCTGATGATTTTTTTGAGAATTTCACGACATGACATTTTTTTTTTACTTTTTTCAACATACTATAGTATGACTTTTTTACAATTTTTTCAATGTGTTGAAATAACACCTTTTTACAACTTTTAATAACAAATTTTACTATGATTTCATTCAACATGCTATAATATGACCTGCTGATGATTTTTTGGGCAATTTCACGAAATGACATTTTTGACTTTTTTCGACATACTATAGTATGACTTTTTTTTTTTTTTTACTATTTTTTCCAACGTTGAAAAATTGCAAGAAGTCGTGCTTCAAAATGCAAAAAGAAGAAATGGGAGCGAGACAAAAAAAAAAAAAAAAAAAGCAAACAACCATTAAACTGAAATAACAGGTAGTTAACAGAGACCTAAGCTGTTGCCCTGGCAACACTAGTGTGGAATCCAGTGAGTTCCGGAACTCACTGGATTCCACACACTCCGTTGTGGAATCATCATTTTCTACCTCTTCATGTGAGAATAGAATGTTTTGATAGGTCAGTCCTCAGAGAGCACTGACAGAGACACATGTCACTGTGCGAGTAGAGAGACACCTTACTATCAAAGAGCAAATTTACGACAAACGTCTTTTCAGAACTACTGAAAAATACCTTGATACCGAAAAAAACTCTCTGTGTTCGGCTATCATGGCGACAATGGTCCAGTCAAACCAGTCTGGACCAACTGAAGGAGTTCAGGACCAAAAACAGCAGGACCTGTTTGACTCCCACAAATTGAACAGTGAGCTGGCTTCAGAGAATGTCGCTCTTAAGGAGCTGCTGGCCACCAAGGAGTTCAACTTTGAGGTGGAAAAGAACAAAATCCTGAAGGCTCTCAGATCAGAGAGAGCCATCAGGAAACAAGCTCAGGCAGACCTGAAGGTGAGGGACACAAAAGAGCGCGGAACCGCCAAGAACAATCATCAGAGAGACGACACGATACTCCAGAATAAACAACTGCAGGACTTGCAAAAAAGTCTTCTGGAGTCCCAAAGAAACAACAGCAAGCTGGCCTCAGAAGTCGCCACCCTGAAGGAGCAGATGACAATCAAGGAGTCCAGCTGGCAGCAGGAGAGAGACAGGCTTGAGAAAGCTGCAGACATTGAGACAGCCTTCAGGGTAAGGGTCCAGGCTGAGCTGGAGACCCTGAAGGAGGAGAGAGACAGGCTTGAGAAAGCTGTAGACAATGAGACAGCCTTCAGGGTAAGGGTCCAGGCTGAGCTGGAGACCCTGAAGGAGGAGAGAGAGAGACAGGCTTGAGAAAGCTGCAGACAATGAGACAGCCTTCAGGGTAAGGGTCCAGGCTGAGCTGGAGACCCTGAAGGAGGAGAGAGACAGGCTTGAGAAAGCTGTAGACAATGAGACAGCCTTCAGCGTAAGGGTCCAGGCTGAGCTGGAGACCCTGAAGGAGGAGAGAGACAGGCTTGAGAAAGCTGTAGACAATGAGACAGCCTTCAGCGTAAGGGTCCAGGCTGAGCTGGAGACCCTGAAGGAGGAGAGAGACAGGCTTGAGAAAGCTGCAGACAATGAGACAGCCTTCAGGGTAAGGGTCCAGGCTGAGCTGGAGACCCTGAAGGAGGAGAGAGACAGGCTTGAGAAAGCTGCAGACAATGAGACAGCCTTCAGGGTAAGGGTCCAGGCTGAGCTGGAGACCCTGAAGGAGGAGAGAGACAGGCTTGAGAAAGCTGTAGACAATGAGACAGCTTTCAGGGTAAGGGTCCAGGCTGAGCTGGAGACCCTGAAGGAGGAGAGAGACAGGCTTGAGAAAGCTGCAGACAATGAGACAGCCTTCAGGGTAAGGGTCCAGGCTGAGCTGGAGACCCTGAAGGAGGAGAGAGACAGGCTTAAGAAAGCTGTAGACAATGAGACAGCCTTCAGCGTAAGGGTCCAGGCTGAACTGGAGACCCTGAAGGAGGAGAGAGAAGAGTTGATCAGCTCTCTGACTGATGAGCAGGAAAAAACCACAGCCATCAATCAAGAGCTGAACCAGAGTGCTCTCTTCTGTGAAGAGTTGGACCGCAGGCTCAGTGAGACCAGGGAGCAGACTGAAGCTCAAGAGAAGATGGTCATCGAGCTTCAGACTCTGTGTGAAGACTCTGACAGGAAGTTCAGCCAGCTCATCCAGGAAAAGGATGACCACTTCGCAAAGACATCGAGCGAAAAGAAGGCTCTGGAGGCAGCAAATCTGGAGTTGAAAGCCAGACTGGAGGAGATGGAACGACAGATGGTCCAGAGTGAGGCAGAGTGGCGATCAAAGCTCACTGCTCTGGAAGATCAGCTGTCTGCTGAGGAGGGGAGCTCCAGTCTCATCACACCAAACAACAGTGACCTCCACGTTTGTGACCTCAACCTCCAGGAGCTCCACCAGCTAGCTGCCAAAGAGCCAGTGAAGCTAACAAAGGCTGACATGAAGGCAAAGAAGGAGGCAGAGAAGAAGCTGGAAAAGGAGAGGAAGGAGAATGAGAAGAGAGAGAAGAAAGAGAAGGCAAAGAAGGAGAAGCAAGAAAAGGAGGAAATGAAAAGGAAGAAGAAAGAAGAGAAGGAGAGAGAGAAGAAAGAGAAGAAAGAGAAGGCAGAACAGGAGAAGCAAGAAAAGGAGCAACTGCTCAAACAGAAGAAAGAAGAGAAGGAGAGGGAGGAGAGAGAGAAGAAGGAAAACAAGAAAAGAGAACAGGAGGAACTGAAGAGAGTGAAGAAGGAAAAGCAGGCAAAGGAGAAGGAAAAGAAAGAGAGGAGGAAGAGAGAGAAGTAACTTTCTCTCCTTCATCACATCTCCCCTCTTACCCCCCACCTTTTCACCCCCACCCCTCCCTCCCCCTCCAATCCCCCTGTGCAACATGGTGGAAGAGTGATTCTCCTCATGTCTGCATGGGTTTCCTCTGGATGCTGCAGTTTCCTCCCACAGTTGCCCTGTAGCCTGAACCAGCTGGTTCTCTTTGTGATAAAGAAACCTCTGGAAGGCTGCAGGGCTGAAAACACTTGTGGAGGCTGCAGGTTCTTGTCAAGACACAGTGGAGAGTGATTCTCCCCTTTTTTTTTTTTACAATTTTTTCAACGTGCTAAAATATCACCTTTTGAGAACTTTTACCAATAAATTATACTATGATTTCATTCAACATGCTGGAATATGAACTGATGATTTTTTTAGACTTTCACAAAATGACATTTTTTTTACTTTTTTCGACATACTATAGTATGACTTTTTTTAACAATTTTTTCAACGTGCTAAAATATCACATTTTCAGAACTTTTACCAACAAATTAGCCAATGCTTTCATTCAACATGCTAGAATATGACCTGCTGATGATTTTTTGGGGAATTTCACAACATGACATTTTTTGACTTTTTTCGACATACTATAGTATGACATTTTTTTTTTTTTTTTTACTATTTTTTTCCAACGTGTTAAATAACACATTTTCAGAACTTTTACCAACAAATTAGCCAATGCTTTCATTCAACATGCTATAATATGATCTGCTGATGATTTTTTTTTGTACATTTCACGACATGACATTTTTAAACTTTTTTCAACATACTATAGTATGACTTTTTTACAATTTTTTCAATGTGTTGAAATAACACCTTTTTACAACTTTTAATAACAAATTTTATTATGATTTCATTCAACATGCTATAATATGACCTGCTGATGATTTTTTTGAGAATTTCACAACATTACATTTTTTTTACTTTTTTCAACATACTATAGTATGACTTTTTTCAACTTTTTCAATGTGTTGAAATAACACCTTTTTACAACTTTTAATAACAAATTTTACTGTGATTTCATTCAACATGCTATAATATGACCTGCTGATGATTTTTTTGGCAATTTCACAAAATTACATTTTTTTACTTTTTTCAACATACTATAGTATGACTTTTTTTTTTAACAATTTTTTCAACGTGCTAAAATATCACATTTTCTGAATTTTTACCAACAAATTATACTATGAATTCATTCAATATGCTATAATATGACCTGCTGATGATTTTTTTGAGAATTTCACAACATGACATTTTTTTTACTTTTTTCAACATACTATAGTATGACTTTTTTTACATTTTTTTCAATGTGTTGAAATAACACCTTTTTACAACTTTTAATAACAAATTTTACTATGATTTCATTCAACATGCTATAATATGACCTGCTGATGATTTTTTCGGCAATTTCACAAAATGACATTTTTTGACTTTTTTCGACATACTATAGTATGACTTTTTTTTAAAAAAAATTTTCAACGTGCTAAAATATCACGTTTTCAGAACTTTTACCAACAAATTATACTATGATTTCATTCAACATGCCATAATATGACCTGTTGATGATTTTTTGGGGAATTTCACAACATGACATTTTTTAACTTTTTTCGACATACTATAGTATGACTTTTTTTTTTTTAATTATTTTTTCAACGTGTTAAATAACACATTTTCAGAACTTTTACCAATAAATTAGCCTATGCTTTCATTCAACATACTATAATATGATCTGCTGATGATTTTTTTTGAGAATTTCACAACATTACATTTTTTTTACTTTTTTCAGCATACTATGGTATGACTTTTTTACATTTTTTTCAATGTGTTGGAATAACACCTTTTTACAACCTTTAATAACAAATTTTACTATGATTTCATTCAACATGCTATAATATGAACTGCTGATGATTTTTTTGGCAATTTCACGAAATGACATTTTTCGACTTTTTTCAACATACTATGGTATGACTTTTTTACAATTTTTTCAATGTGTTGAAATAACACCTTTTTACAACTTTTACCAACAAATTATACTATGATTTCATTCAACATGCTATAATATGACCTGCTGATGATTTTTTTGAGAATTTCTCGAAATTACATTTTTTGACTTTTTTCAACATACTATAGTATGACTTTTTTTTTTTTTTTTTACAATTTTTTCAACGTGCTAAAATATCACCTTTTGAGAACTTTTACCAACAAATTATACTATGATTTCATTCAACATGCTATAATATGACCTGCTGATGATTTTTTTGAGAATTTCACAACATGACATTTTTTTTTACTTTTTTCAACATACTATAGTATGACTTTTTTACATTTTCTTCAATGTGTTGAAATAACACTTTTTTACAACTTTTAATAACAAATTTTACTATGATTTCATTCAACATGCTATAATATGACCTGCTGATGATTTTTTCGGCAATTTCACAAAATGACATTTTTTCACTTTTTTCGACATACTATAGCATGACCTTTTTTTAACAATTTTTTCAACGTGCTAAAATAAGACATTTTCAGAACTTTTACCAACAAATTAGCCTATGCTTTCATTCAACATGCAAGAATATGACCTGCTGATAATTTTTTTGAAAATTTTACGACATGACATTTTTTGACTTTTTTCAGCATACTATGGTATGACTTTTTTACATTTTTTTCAATGTGTTGAACTAACACCTTTTTACAACTTTTAATAACAAATTTTACTATGATTTCATTCAACATGCTATAATATGACCTGCTGATGATTTTTTTGGCAATTTCACGAAATGACATTTTTTGACTTTTTTCGACATACTATAGTATGACTTTTTTACCACTTTTTTTCAAAGTGTTAAAATAACACATTTTCAGAACTTTTACCAACAAATTAGCCTATGCTTCCATTCATTATGCTAGAATATGACCTGCTGATGATTTTTTTGGCAATTTCACAGGATGACATTTTTTGACTTTTTTCAACATACTTTAGTATGACTTTTTTACCACTTTTTTCAAAGTGTTAAAATAACACATTTTCAGAACTTTTACCAACAAATTTTACTATGATTTCATTCAACATGCTATAATATGAACTGCTGATGATTTTTATGGCAATTTCACAAAATTACATTTTTCGGCTTTTTTCAACATACTATGGTATGACTTTTTTACAATTTTTTCAACGTGCTAAAATATCACATTTTTAGAACTTTTACCAACAAATTATACTGTGATTTCATTCAACATGCTATAATATGGCCTGCTGATGATTTTTTTGAGAATTTCTCGAAATGACATTTTTTGACTTTTTTCGACATACTATAGTATGACTTTTTTTTTTTTTTACAATTTTTTCAACGTGCTAAAATATCACCTTTTGAGAACTTTTACCAACAAATTATACTATGAATTCATTCAATATGCTATAATATGACCTGCTGATGATTTTTTTGAGAATTTCACAACATGACATTTTTTTTACTTTTTTCAACATACTATAGTATGACTTTTTTACATTTTTTTCAATGTGTTGAAATAACACCTTTTTACAACTTTTAATAACAAATTTTACTATGATTTCATTCAACATGCTATAATATGACCTGCTGATGATTTTTTCGGCAATTTCACAAAATTACATTTTTTGACTTTTTTCCGACATACTACAGTATGACTTTTTTCAACAATTTTTTTCAACGTGCTAAAATAAGACATCTTCAGAACTTTTACCAACAAATTAGCCTATGCTTTCATTCAACATGCAAGAATATGACCTGCTGATAATTTTTTTGAGAATTTCACGACATGACATTTTTTGACTTTTTTCAGCATACTATGGTATGACTTTTTTACAATTTTTTCAATGTGTTGAAATAACACCTTTTTACAACTTTTAATAACAAATTTTACTATGATTTCATTCAACATGCTATAATATGACCTGCTGATGATTTTTTTGGCAATTTCACGAAATGACATTTTTTTACTTTTTTCGACATACTATAGTATGACTTTTTTTTAAAAAAAAATTTCAACGTGCTAAAATATCACGTTTTCAGAACTTTTACCAACAAATTATACTATGATTTCATTCAACATGCCATAATATGACCTATTGATGATTTTTTGGGGAATTTCACAACATGACATTTTTTAACTTTTTTCCGACATACTACAGTATGACTTTTTTACAATTTTTTCAACGTGCCAAAATAACACATTTTCAGAACTTTTACCAACAAATTAGCCTATGCTTTCATTCATTATGCTAGAATATGACCTGCTGATGATTTTTTTGGCAATTTCACGACATGACATTTTTTGACGTTTTTCAACATATTATAGTATGACTTTTTTACAATTTTTTCAATGTGTTGGAAGAACACCTTTTTACAACATTTAATAACAAATTTTACTATGATTTCATTCAACATGCTATAATATGAACTGCTGATGATTTTTTTGGCAATTTCACGAAATTACATTTTTCGACTTTTTTCAACATACTATGGTATGACTTTTTTACAATTTTTTCAATGTGTTGAAATAACACCTTTTTACAACTTTTACCAACAAATTATACTATGATTTCATTCAACATGCTATAATATGACCTGCTGATGATTTTTTTTGAGAATTTCTCGAAATGACATTTTTTGACTTTTTTCAACATACTATAGTATGAGTTTTTTTTTAACAATTTTTTCAACGTGCTAAAATATCACATTTTCAGAACTTTTACCAACAAATTATACTATGCTGTCATTCATTATGCTAGAATATGACCTGCTTATGATTTTTTTGGCAATTTCACGAAATTACATTTTTCGACTTTTTTCAACATACTATAGCATGACCTTTTTTTAACAATTTTTTCAACGTGCTAAAATAACACATTTTCAGAACTTTTACCAACAAATTAGCCTATGCTTTCATTCAACATGCAAGAATATGACCTGCTGATAATTTTTTTGAGAATTTCACGACATGACATTTTTTGACTTTTTTCAGCATACTATGGTATGACTATTTTACAATTTTTTCAATGTGTTGAAATAACACCTTTTTACAACTTTTAATAACAAATTTTACTATGATTTCATTCAACATGCTATAATATGACCTGCTGATGATTTTTTTGGCAATTTCACGAAATGACATTTTTTGACTTTTTTCGACATACTATAGTATGACTTTTTTTTTTTGAAATTATTTTTTCAACGTGTTAAATAACACATTTTCAGAACTTTTACCAACAAATTAGCCTATGCTTTCATTCAACATACTATAATATGATCTGCTGATGATTTTTTTGAGAATTTCACAACATTACATTTCTTTTACTTTTTTCAGCATACTATAGTATGACTTTTTTCAATTTTTCAGCGTGTTGAAATAACACCTTTTTACAACTTTTAATAACAAATTTTACTGTGATTTCATTCAACATGCTATAATATGACCTGCTGCTGATTTTTTTTGGCAATTTCACAAAATTACATTTTTTTACTTTTTTCAACATACTATAGTATGACTTTTTTTTTTTAACAATTTTTTTAACGTGCTAAAATATCACATGTTCAGAATTTTTACCAACAAATTATACTATGATTTCATTCAACATGCTAGAATATGACCTGCTGATAATTTTTTGGAGAATTTCACAACATGACATTTTTTAACTTTTTTTGACATACTATAATATGACCTTTTTTTAACAATTTTTTCAACGTGCTTAAATAAGACATTTTCAGAACTTTTACCAACAAATTAGCCTATGCTTTCATTCAACATGCTATAATATGATCTGGTGATGATTTTTTTGAGAATTTCACAACATGACATTTTTTTTACTTTTTTCAACATACTATAGTATGACTTTTTTACATTTTTTTCAATGTGTTGAAATAACACCTTTTTACAACTTTTAATAACAAATTTTACTATGATTTCATTCAACATGCTATAATATGACCTGCTGATGATTTTTTTTGGCAGTTTCACAAAATGACATTTTTTGACTCTTTTCGACATACTATAGTATGACTTTTAACAATTTTTTTCAACGTGCTAAAATAAGACATTTTCAGAACTTTTACCAACAAATTATACTATGATTCCATTCAACATGCTACAATATGAGCTGCTGATGATTTTTTTGGCAATTTCACGAAATGACATTTTTTGACTTTTTTCGACATACTATAGTATGACTTTTTTTTTTAACAATTTTTATAACGTGCTAAAATATAATCTTTTCAGAACATTTACCAACAACTTATACTATGATTTCAGTCAACATGCTAGAATATGACCTGCTGATGATATTTTTGGGAATTTCACGACATGGCATTTTTTGACTTTTTTGTTCATACTATAGTATGACTTTTTTACAATTTTTTCAATGTGTTGAAATAACACCTTTTTACAACTTTTAATAAATTAAACTATGATTTCATTCAACATGCTATAATATGACCTGTTGATGATTTTTTGGGGAATTTCACAACATGACATTTTTTAACTTTTTTCGACATACTACAGTATGACTTTTTTACAATTTTTTCAACGTGCCAAAATAACACATTTTCAGAACTTTTACCAACAAATTAGCCTATGCTTTCATTCATCACGCTAGAATATGACCTGCTGATGATTTTTTTGGCAATTTCACAGGATGACATTTTTTGACTTTTTTCGACATACTATAGTATGACTTTTTTACCACTTTTTTTCAACGTGTTAAAATAACACATTTTCAGAACTTTTACCAACAAATTTTACTATGATTTCATTCAACATGCTATAATATGACCTGCTGAAGATTTTTTTGGCAATTTCACGACATGACATTTTTTTACTTTTTTCGACATACTATAGTATGACTTTTTTTAACAATTTTTTCAACGCACTAAAATAAGACATTTTCAGAACTTTTACCAACAAATTAGCCTATGCTTTCATTCAACATGCTATAATATGATCTGCTGATGATTTTTTTGAGAATTTCACGACATGACATTTTTTTTTTACTTTTTTCAACATACTATAGTATGACTTTTTTACAATTTTTTCAATGTGTTGAAATAACACCTTTTTACAACTTTTAATAACAAATTTTACTATGATTTCATTCAACATGCTATAATATGACCTGCTGATGATTTTTTTGGCAATTTCACGAAATGACATTTTTGACTTTTTTCGACATACTATAGTATGACTTTTTTTTTTTTTACTATTTTTTCCAACGTTGAAAAATTGCAAGAAGTCGTGCTTCAAAATGCAAAAAGAAGAAATGGGAGCGAGACAAAAAAAAAAAAAAAAAAAAAGCAAACAACCATTAAACTGAAATAACAGGTAGTTAACAGAGACCTAAGCTGTTGCCCTGGCAACACTAGTGTGGAATCCAGTGAGTTCCGGAACTCACTGGATTCCACACACTCCGTTGTGGAATCATCATTTTCTACCTCTTCATGTGAGAATAGAATGTTTTGATAGGTCAGTCCTCAGAGAGCACTGACAGAGACACATGTCACTGTGCGAGTAGAGAGACACCTTACTATCAAAGAGCAAATTTACGACAAACGTCTTTCCAGAACTACTGAAAAATACCTTGATACCGAAAAAAACTCTCTGTGTTCGGCTATCATGGCGACAATGGTCCAGTCAAACCAGTCTGGACCAACTGAAGGAGTTCAGGACCAAAAACAGCAGGACCTGTTTGACTCCCACAAATTGAACAGTGAGCTGGCTTCAGAGAATGTCGCTCTTAAGGAGCTGCTGGCCACCAAGGAGTTCAACTTTGAGGTGGAAAAGAACAAAATCCTGAAGGCTCTCAGATCAGAGAGAGCCATCAGGAAACAAGCTCAGGCAGACCTGAAGGTGAGGGACACAAAAGCGCGGAACCGCCAAGAACAATCATCAGAGAGACGACACGATACTCCAGAATAAACAACTGCAGGACTTGCAAAAAAGTCTTCTGGAGTCCCAAAGAAACAACAGCAAGCTGGCCTCAGAAGTCGCCACCCTGAAGGAGCAGATGACAATCAAGGAGTCCAGCTGGCAGCAGGAGAGAGACAGGCTTGAGAAAGCTGCAGACATTGAGACAGCCTTCAGGGTAAGGGTCCAGGCTGAGCTGGAGACCCTGAAGGAGGAGAGAGACAGGCTTGAGAAAGCTGTAGACAATGAGACAGCCTTCAGGGTAAGGGTCCAGGCTGAGCTGGAGACCCTGAAGGAGGAGAGAGACAGGCTTGAGAAAGCTGCAGACAATGAGACAGCCTTCAGGGTAAGGGTCCAGGCTGAGCTGGAGACCCTGAAGGAGGAGAGAGACAGGCTTGAGAAAGCTGTAGACAATGAGACAGCCTTCAGCGTAAGGGTCCAGGCTGAGCTGGAGACCCTGAAGGAGGAGAGAGACAGGCTTGAGAAAGCTGTAGACAATGAGACAGCCTTCAGCGTAAGGGTCCAGGCTGAGCTGGAGACCCTGAAGGAGGAGAGAGACAGGCTTGAGAAAGCTGCAGACAATGAGACAGCCTTCAGGGTAAGGGTCCAGGCTGAGCTGGAGACCCTGAAGGAGGAGAGAGACAGGCTTGAGAAAGCTGCAGACAATGAGACAGCCTTCAGGGTAAGGGTCCAGGCTGAGCTGGAGACCCTGAAGGAGGAGAGAGACAGGCTTGAGAAAGCTGTAGACAATGAGACAGCCTTCAGGGTAAGGGTCCAGGCTGAGCTGGAGACCCTGAAGGAGGAGAGAGACAGGCTTGAGAAAGCTGCAGACAATGAGACAGCCTTCAGGGTAAGGGTCCAGGCTGAGCTGGAGACCCTGAAGGAGGAGAGAGACAGGCTTGAGAAAGCTGTAGACAATGAGACAGCCTTCAGCGTAAGGGTCCAGGCTGAACTGGAGACCCTGAAGGAGGAGAGAGAAGAGTTGATCAGCTCTCTGACTGATGAGCAGGAAAAAACCACAGCCATCAATCAAGAGCTGAACCAGAGTGCTCTCTTCTGTGAAGAGTTGGACCGCAGGCTCAGTGAGACCAGGGAGCAGACTGAAGCTCAAGAGAAGATGGTCATCGAGCTTCAGACTCTGTGTGAAGACTCTGACAGGAAGTTCAGCCAGCTCATCCAGGAAAAGGATGACCACTTCGCAAAGACATCCAGCGAAAAGAAGGCTCTGGAGGCAGCAAATCTGGAGTTGAAAGCCAGACTGGAGGAGATGGACCGAAAGATGGTCCAGAGTGAGGCAGAGTGGCGATCAAAGCTCACTGCTCTGGAAGATCAGCTGTCTGCTGAGGAGGGGAGCTCCAGTCTCATCACACCAAACAACAGTGACCTCCACGTTTGTGACCTCAACCTCCAGGAGCTCCACCAGCCAGCTGCCAAAGAGCCAGTGAAGCTAACAAAGGCTGACATGAAGGCAAAGAAGGAGGCAGAGAAGAAGCTGGAAAAGGAGAGGAAGGAGAATGAGAAGAGAGAGAAGAAAGAGAAGGCAAAGAAGGAGAAGCAAGAAAAGGAGGAAATGAAAAGGAAGAAGAAAGAAGAGAAGGAGAGAGAGAAGAAAGAGAAGAAAGAGAAGGCAGAACAGGAGAAGCAAGAAAAGGAGCAACTGCTCAAACAGAAGAAAGAAGAGAAGGAGAGGGAGGAGAGAGAGAAGAAGGAAAACAAGAAAAGAGAACAGGAGGAACTGAAGAGAGTGAAGAAGGAAAAGCAGGCAAAGGAGAAGGAAAAGAAGGAGAGAAGGAAGAGAGAGAAGTAACTTTCTCTCCTTCATCACATCTCCCCTCTTACCCCCCACCTTTTCACCCCCACCCCTCCCTACCCCTCCAATCCCCCTGTGCAACATGGTGGAAGAGTGATTCTCCTCATGTCTGCATGGGTTTCCTCTGGATGCTGCAGTTTCCTCCCACAGTTGCCCTGTAGCCTGAACCAGCTGGTTCTCTTTGTGATAAAGAAACCTCTGGAAGGCTGCAGGGCTGAAAACACTTGTGGAGGCTGCAGGTTCTTGTCAAGACACAGTGGAGAGTGATTCTCCCCTTTTTTTTTTTTTACAATTTTTTCAACGTGCTAAAATATCACCTTTTGAGAACTTTTACCAATAAATTATACTATGATTTCATTCAACATGCTGGAATATGAACTGATGATTTTTTTAGACTTTCACAAAATGACATTTTTTTTACTTTTTTCGACATACTATAGTATGACTTTTTTTAACAATTTTTTCAACGTGCTAAAATATCACATTTTCAGAACTTTTACCAACAAATTATACTATGATTTCATTCAACATGCTAGAATATGACCTGCTGATGATTTTTTGGGGAATTTCACAACATGACATTTTTTGACTTTTTTCGACATACTATAGTATGACATTTTTTTTTTTTTTTTTACTATTTTTTTCCAACGTGTTAAATAACACATTTTCAGAACTTTTACCAACAAATTAGCCAATGCTTTCATTCAACATGCTATAATATGATCTGCTGATGATTTTTTTTGTACATTTCACGACATGACATTTTTTAACTTTTTTCAACATACTATAGTATGACTTTTTTACAATTTTTTCAATGTGTTGAAATAACACCTTTTTACAACTTTTAATAACAAATTTTATTATGATTTCATTCAACATGCTATAATATGACCTGCTGATGATTTTTTGAGAATTTCACAACATTACATTTTTTTACTTTTTCAACATACTATAGTATGACTTTTTCAACTTTTTTTCAATGTGTTGAAAATATCACCTTTTACTGAATTTTTAATAACAAATTATACTATGAATTTCATTCAATATGCTATAATATGACCTGCTGATGATTTTGAGAATTTCACAACATGACATTTTTTTACTTTTTCAACATACTATAGTATGACTTTTTCAACTTTTTCAATGTGTTGAAATAACACCTTTTACAACTTTTAATAACAAATTTTACTATGATTTCATTCAACATGCTATAATATGACCTGCTGATGATTTTTTGGCAATTTCACAAAATTACATTTTGACTTTTTCAACATACTATAGTATGACTTTTTTTTTTAACATTTTTTTCAACGTGCTAAAATATCACATTTTCTGAATTTTTACCAACAAATTATACTATGAATTCATTCAATATGCTATAATATGACCTGCTGATGATTTTTTTAGACTTTCACAAAATGACATTTTTTTTTACTTTTTTCGACATACTATAGTATGACTTTTTTACAATTTTTTCAATGTGTTGAAATAACACCTTTTTACAACTTTTAATAACAAATTTTATTATGATTTCATTCAACATGCTATAATATGACCTGCTGATGATTTTTTTGGCAGTTTCACAAAATGACATTTTTTGACTTTTTTCGACATACTATAGTATGACTTTTTTTTAAAAAAAATTTTCAACGTGCTAAAATATCACGTTTTCAGAACTTTTACCAACAAATTATACTATGATTTCATTCAACATGCCATAATATGACCTGTTGATGATTTTTTGGGGAATTTCACAACATGACATTTTTTTACTTTTTTCGACATACTATAGTATGACTTTTTTTTTTTTAATTATTTTTTCAACGTGTTAAATAACACATTTTCAGAACTTTTACCAACAAATTAGCCTATGCTTTCATTCAACATACTATAATATGATCTGCTGATGATTTTTTTGAGAATTTCACAACATTACATTTCTTTTACTTTTTTCAGCATACTATAGTATGACTTTTTTCAATTTTTCAATGTGTTGAAATAACACCTTTTTACAACTTTTAATAACAAATTTTACTGTGATTTCATTCAACATGCTATAATATGACCTGCTGCTGATTTTTTTTGGCAATTTCACAAAATTACATTTTTTTACTTTTTTCAACATACTATAGTATGACTTTTTTTTTTTAACAATTTTTTCAACGTGCTAAAATATCACATGTTCAGAATTTTTACCAACAAATTATACTATGATTTCATTCAATATGCTAGAATATGACCTGCTGATAATTTTTTGGAGAATTTCACAACATGACATTTTTTAACTTTTTTTGACATACTATAATATGACTTTTTTTTAACAATTTTTTCAATGTGCTAAAATATCACATTTTCAGAACTTTTACCAACAAATTATACTATGATTTCATTCAACATGCTATAATATGACCTGCTGATGATTTTTTTGAGAATTTCACGAAATGACATTTTTTGACTTTTTTCGACATACTATAGCATGACCTTTTTTCAACAATTTTTTCAACGTGCTTAAATAAGACATTTTCAGAACTTTTACCAACAAATTAGCCTATGCTTTCATTCAACATGCTATAATATGATCTGGTGATTATTTTTTTGAGAATTTCACAACATGACATTTTTTTTTACTTTTTTCAACATACTATAGTATGATTTTTTTACATTTTTTTCAATGTGTTGAAATAACACCTTTTTACAACTTTTAATAACAAATTTTACTATGATTTCATTCAACATGCTATAATATGACCTGCTGATGATTTTTTTTGGCAGTTTCACAAAATGACATTTTTTGACTCTTTTCGACATACTATAGTATGACTTTTAACAATTTTTTTCAACGTGCTAAAATAAGACATTTTCAGAACTTTTACCAACAAATTATACTATGATTCCATTCAACATGCTACAATATGAGCTGCTGATGATTTTTTTGGCAATTTCACGAAATGACATTTTTTGACTTTTTTCGACATACTATAGTATGACTTTTTTTTTTAACAATTTTTATAACGTGCTAAAATATAATCTTTTCAGAACATTTACCAACAACTTATACTATGATTTCAGTCAACATGCTAGAATATGACCTGCTGATGATATTTTTGGGAATTTCACGACATGGCATTTTTTGACTTTTTTCATCATACTATAGTATGACTTTTTTACAATTTTTTCAATGTGTTGAAATAACACCTTTTTACAACTTTTAATAAATTAAACTATGATTTCATTCAACATGCTATAATATGACCTGTTGATGATTTTTTGGGGAATTTCACAACATGACATTTTTTAACTTTTTTCGACATACTATAGTATGACTTTTTTACAATTTTTTCAACGTGCCAAAATAACACATTTTCAGAACTTTTACCAACAAATTAGCCTATGCTTTCATTCATCATGCTAGAATATGACCTGCTGATGATTTTTTTGGCAATTTCACAGGATGACATTTTTTGACTTTTTTCGACATACTATAGTATGACTTTTTTACCACTTTTTTTCAACGTGTTAAAATAACACATTTTCAGAACTTTTACCAACAAATTTTACTATGATTTCATTCAACATGCTATAATATGACCTGCTGAAGATTTTTTTGGCAATTTCACGACATGACATTTTTTTACTTTTTTCGACATACTATAGTATGACTTTTTTTAACAATTTTTTCAACGCACTAAAATAAGACATTTTCAGAACTTTTACCAACAAATTAGCCTATGCTTTCATTCAACATGCTATAATATGATCTGCTGATGATTTTTTTGAGAATTTCACGACATGACATTTTTTTTTTACTTTTTTCAACATACTATAGTATGACTTTTTTTTTTTTTTTACTATTTTTTCCAACGTTGAAAAATTGCAAGAAGTCGTGCTTCAAAATGCAAAAAGAAGAAATGGGAGCGAGACAAAAAAAAAAAAAAAAAAAGCAAACAACCATTAAACTGAAATAACAGGTAGTTAACAGAGACCTAAGCTGTTGCCCTGGCAACACTAGTGTGGAATCCAGTGAGTTCCGGAACTCACTGGATTCCACACACTCCGTTGTGGAATCATCATTTTCTACCTCTTCATGTGAGAATAGAATGTTTTGATAGGTCAGTCCTCAGAGAGCACTGACAGAGACACATGTCACTGTGCGAGTAGAGAGACACCTTACTATCAAAGAGCAAATTTACGACAAACGTCTTTCCAGAACTACTGAAAAATACCTTGATACCGAAAAAAACTCTCTGTGTTCGGCTATCATGGCGACAATGGTCCAGTCAAACCAGTCTGGACCAACTGAAGGAGTTCAGGACCAAAAACAGCAGGACCTGTTTGACTCCCACAAATTGAACAGTGAGCTGGCTTCAGAGAATGTCGCTCTTAAGGAGCTGCTGGCCACCAAGGAGTTCAACTTTGAGGTGGAAAAGAACAAAATCCTGAAGGCTCTCAGATCAGAGAGAGCCATCAGGAAACAAGCTCAGGCAGACCTGAAGGTGAGGGACACAAAAGAGCGCGGAACCGCCAAGAACAATCATCAGAGAGACGACACGATACTCCAGAATAAACAACTGCAGGACTTGCAAAAAAGTCTTCTGGAGTCCCAAAGAAACAACAGCAAGCTGGCCTCAGAAGTCGCCACCCTGAAGGAGCAGATGACAATCAAGGAGTCCAGCTGGCAGCAGGAGAGAGACAGGCTTGAGAAAGCTGCAGACATTGAGACAGCCTTCAGGGTAAGGGTCCAGGCTGAGCTGGAGACCCTGAAGGAGGAGAGAGACAGGCTTGAGAAAGCTGTAGACAATGAGACAGCCTTCAGGGTAAGGGTCCAGGCTGAGCTGGAGACCCTGAAGGAGGAGAGAGACAGGCTTGAGAAAGCTGCAGACAATGAGACAGCCTTCAGGGTAAGGGTCCAGGCTGAGCTGGAGACCCTGAAGGAGGAGAGAGACAGGCTTGAGAAAGCTGCAGACAATGAGACAGCCTTCAGGGTAAGGGTCCAGGCTGAGCTGGAGACCCTGAAGGAGGAGAGAGACAGGCTTGAGAAAGCTGTAGACAATGAGACAGCCTTCAGGGTAAGGGTCCAGGCTGAGCTGGAGACCCTGAAGGAGGAGAGAGACAGGCTTGAGAAAGCTGCAGACAATGAGACAGCCTTCAGGGTAAGGGTCCAGGCTGAGCTGGAGACCCTGAAGGAGGAGAGAGACAGGCTTGAGAAAGCTGTAGACAATGAGACAGCCTTCAGCGTAAGGGTCCAGGCTGAGCTGGAGACCCTGAAGGAGGAGAGAGACAGGCTTGAGAAAGCTGTAGACAATGAGACAGCCTTCAGCGTAAGGGTCCAGGCTGAGCTGGAGACCCTGAAGGAGGAGAGAGACAGGCTTGAGAAAGCTGTAGACAATGAGACAGCCTTCAGCGTAAGGGTCCAGGCTGAGCTGGAGACCCTGAAGGAGGAGAGAGACAGGCTTGAGAAAGCTGTAGACAATGAGACAGCCTTCAGCGTAAGGGTCCAGGCTGAGCTGGAGACCCTGAAGGAGGAGAGAGAAGAGTTGATCAGCTCTCTGACTGATGAGCAGGAAAAAACCACAGCCATCAATCAAGAGCTGAACCAGAGTGCTCTCTTCTGTGAAGAGTTGGACCGCAGGCTCAGTGAGACCAGGGAGCAGACTGAAGCTCAAGAGAAGATGGTCATCGAGCTTCAGACTCTGTGTGAAGACTCTGACAGGAAGTTCAGCCAGCTCATCCAGGAAAAGGATGACCACTTCGCAAAGACATCGAGCGAAAAGAAGGCTCTGGAGGCAGCAAATCTGGAGTTGAAAGCCAGACTGGAGGAGATGGACCGAAAGATGGTCCAGAGTGAGGCAGAGTGGCGATCAAAGCTCACTGCTCTGGAAGATCAGCTGTCTGCTGAGGAGGGGAGCTCCAGTCTCATCACACCAAACAACAGTGACCTCCACGTTTGTGACCTCAGCCTCCAGGAGCTCCACCAGCCAGCTGCCAAAGAGCCAGTGAAGCTAACAAAGGCTGACATGAAGGAAAAGAAGGAGGCAGAGAAGAAGCTGGAAAAGGAGAGGAAGGAGAATGAGAAGAGAGAGAAGAAAGAGAAGGCAAAGAAGGAGAAGCAAGAAAAGGAGGAAATGAAAAGGAAGAAGAAAGAAGAGAAGGAGAGAGAGAAGAAAGAGAAGAAAGAGAAGGCAGAACAGGAGAAGCAAGAAAAGGAGCAACTGCTCAAACAGAAGAAAGAAGAGAAGGAGAGGGAGGAGAGAGAGAAGAAGGAAAACAAGAAAAGAGAACAGGAGGAACTGAAGAGAGTGAAGAAGGAAAAGCAGGCAAAGGAGAAGGAAGAGAAAGAGAGGAGGAAGAGAGAGAAGTAACTTTCTCTCCTTCATCACATCTCCCTCTTACCCCCCACCTTTTCACCCCCACCCCTCCCTCCCCCTCCAATCCCCCTGTGCAACATGGTGGAAGAGTGATTCTCCTCATGTCTGCATGGGTTTCCTCTGGATGCTGCAGTTTCCTCCCACAGTTGCCCTGTAGCCTGAACCAGCTGGTTCTCTTTGTGATAAAGAAACCTCTGGAAGGCTGCAGGGCTGAAAACACTTGTGGAGGCTGCAGGTTCTTGTCAAGACACAGTGGAGAGTGATTCTCCCCTTTTTTTTTTTTACAATTTTTTCAACGTGCTAAAATATCACCTTTTGAGAACTTTTACCAATAAATTATACTATGATTTCATTCAACATGCTGGAATATGAACTGATGATTTTTTTAGACTTTCACAAAATGACATTTTTTTTTACTTTTTTCGACATACTATAGTATGACTTTTTTTTAACAATTTTTTCAACGTGCTAAAATATCACATTTTCAGAACTTTTACCAACAAATTTTACTATGATTTCATTCAACATGCTAGAATATGACCTGCTGATGATTTTTTGGGGAATTTCACAACATGACATTTTTTGACTTTTTTCGACATACTATAGTATGACATTTATTTTTTTTTTTTACTATTTTTGTCCAACGTGTTAAATAACACATTTTCAGAACTTTTACCAACAAATCAGCCAATGCTTTCATTCAACATGCTATAATATGATCTGCTGATGATTTTTTTTGTACATTTCACGACATGACATTTTTTAACTTTTTTCAACATACTATAGTATGACTTTTTTACAGTTTTTTCAATGTGTTGAAATAACACCTTTTTACAACTTTTAATAACAAATTTTATTATGATTTCATTCAACATGCTATAATATGACCTGCTGATTATTTTTTTGGGAATTTCACAACATGACATTTTTTGACTTTTTTCAACACACTATAGTATGACTTTTTTTTTTTTTTACAATTCTCTCAATGTGCTATAAATCACCTTTTCACAACTTTTACCAAAAATTACACAATAAGTTCAACGTGTTAAAATATCACCTTTACACATCTTTTACCAACAAATACACTATGATTTCCTGCTGATGATTTTTCACGATATGACTTTTTTTTTTCTTTTTTCGACATACTATAGTATGACTTATTTACAACTTTTTCAACGTGCTGAAATATCACTATTGTATGACTTTTTTTATAACATACTATAGTGACTTTTATTACAAATTTTGTTGACATACAATAATGTGACCTTTTTACAACTATTTTCAACAAATTACATCATGTTTTCATTCAACATGTTATGATATGACCTGCTGATGACTTTTTTGACATAGTATAATTTTAATTTTTTAACAATTTAGACTTTGATTTCATTCAACATTGTACATTATGACCTGCTGATGACCTTTTTCACAGGATGACAGTTTTTTTCAACTTTTTTGGACATACTATAGTAAGACTTTTTTTAAAATTCTTTTACAATTTCTATTGCCATACAAAATTCCATTCACTCACCAGTCCGTCTATGAGTCCCATGCCCAGTCCGTAGGGTCCTTTGTCCAGTTCCACTACAAACACCACACACAAGTCATCAGGAAGGGTAGGGGCGCCAGGGGAGGATACAGGGAAAGGAAAATCACACCCACTAATACACCCTGCAGAGGACACGGACACCCAAAGCCACAAAAAATACACAGAGACACACACACACACACACACACACACACACACAGGATCTCGCTATGGGGTTGGACAAATATCAGAGGTCTTGCTGTGCAAAAGACACACACAAAGAAACTGAGACAATCTGACACACAAATGTGACAAATGCCTGCAGATATCACACACTGCACTGAGAAAACTGCACATATCGTTGTCATGTGAGGCAAAGAGCTGACCGATGATCTCCAGCATTTCAACGACAGAACTCCACAAAGATAAACCGCAAAATTAAAGCTGCATCCATATGTTGGCTTCTTTGGGCCAGAAGAGGCCAGAGGAAAACAAAATTGTGATGTAACGTGAGTATAATCACCTTTCGAACCATTGTGGTTAACATGTTGACAAAGTATTGCCTAATACACACAGTGGACAGTAAGCAACATTGTGTCAATTTGGAATTATGCTCTCATTTTTGCTCTGCCTCCTCTAACGGTTATATATTCTTCACTAGCAAGATGCTAAATTAGCATATATTGGGTTTATCAGACCATTTTGCAACTGATTGTAGTCATGTAATCCACTAATAGAAACAACACTGATGATTGGAGCTTTAAGTGAATTTAGAATGCTCTAATTTTAAGCTTGTGTTACTGTCCACTTGTTCAGTGAGTAAACAAGAAAAAGAGGGAAACTGAGTCACATGACATGAGTGTAAACTGTATTCTCATCGTTCAGCTCCATTGTGCAGCTTTATATCCACAAACATGTGCAACTAAAATTTACACTACATTTACACTACACATTCAGGGTGGACAAAATAACAAAAACACCTTGCAATATGTGCTCGATTACAACAGCCTTATGAAATAATACTATGTGTGAAGTGTATAATATGTCTTTTTCAACTCTTTGAGTGCCAGCCGTTTTTTAAAATCGAAAGTGCCTTGTGCCAGCATTTTCTCTGAAAACACAGAGAAGCTCAAAGGAAAGAAGAGACTCTTTCCTGTATTTCCTCATGGAAAAAACTGGTTGTTTTTACCTTGTTCTGTTCTTGTTTTGTCTGGAGGAGAGTAGAGGCGAGTTTCACCAAAATGGCCACTTTTTTGTGGAATTCGTTTGTTTTGCTCTATAAACCCGATCGTCTCCACTTCCTGGTTTAATCTCTGTGGCACATATTAACCCTCTATGTCCTGACTATAACTCACAGAAGCCCTGAAATCACTCACTGCGGGAAACCGCGATCAGCAACCTGCTGCTGCAAAACACACTTTGACGGCATAACTCGTCAATGGCACTCAAAGGGTTAAGGCCATTAATGTGGTGTTTCTGGATTGGATTCTGATATATTATTCATATGTTCCTGTTATCTTTGTCCACCATCTGTGTGTTATACAGTCTACCTTCCAGTCCGTTGGTGATGAGTCCGTTGGTCTTTTTACACTCTGCCACAGTTCTGCCGGTGCAACCGTTTGTCTGGGAGGGGCCTATGATATGTCCTCCTCCTCCTCCTTCCGGGTACAGCGGGGTGTTGGGAGGGGTCAAAAGGCAGGACGGGTCAGGATTTGCTGTTCGACTGTGGTGGATGGTGCCGTTCCTTCTGAGGCTGTGTGTGTGTGATTGGCCTGGAGGTCTGTCCCGGATTCTGTCCTCTCCTGGCTCTGCCGTCACCTCATCCCCAGGCCCTCCAGAGCGGGGACTGCTGTGGGTCGGAGGCAACAACTCCCTCTGTGTTGGGATGGGACAGACGCTTTATTTGACAGCAAGTGTAAAGCAAGGGTGCCATGATTAGAAAATGGAAGGGAAATCAATATTCCTGTTATCGTTCTCTTGCGAAAACATTTTCTTGTTGCGGTGCACGAACAGGGATGAAACAAACACCAAGATGCATAATTTCTTTATAGACAAACTCCCCATTTGACATATTTGTGAATGTATATGTGTGCGTTTATGTGTATATGTATGAGGGTGCAGTAACACTAGGGATTATGGTCTAGTCAGCCGTTCCCACTAATTAGACAGCCTAAAGACTAATCAGATTAACCATGATTTAACCATGTCTAGGTTTCTGTGAGTGAGTATGTGCATGTGTGTGCGTGTTGGCTGGAGTAGAGGGTTTTTGTCTTTCATTTATGGGATTATGAGGAACTCCTCAACAACCGCAGCTGCTGAGGCACATGGCCTGGATTACTGCTAGGTGTGTGTATTTGACAGTGTGCGCTGTTGAATTTTCTGACCTGCACGTCGGGCCAGTCGGCTGTGTTGGTGCCGTTGGAGTGTGTGTGCACGCTGGGAGTGTTGGTGTGAGTTTGTGTCTTGGTGCGAAGCCCCCACAGGTAGTGGCGGATGTAGAGCAGCTGTCTGTAGATGCTGTCCTCCACACACTCGCTGTCCAGGTCCACTCTGAAGCCGGCACTGGGCAGCACTATGGGAGGGTGGTTCTCAAAGCTCTCCAGAAGATCCACTAAACACACACAAACCCATCTTAACTTTACAAACATGCATTGTTAAAGACCTGATCCAGGATTGCTGTACAACACCCCAATCAGCCCGTCACTGTTTTTTGGTTTGCAGGTTACACACCCTAAACTCATTCAGAACATTTTCAGTTCATTTAAAGCTACTCAGATCTACTAGCTACATTAAAGGTCACATTAAAGGTCTGCTTTGGTAGTGTGAGTTTACATGCACACTATTATCTTGGTAAGGTTATGATCAGATTTCGGAGAATTACATTTGTACATGTACAGTGCATATATTAATATAATACATAAAAATATTCTGATATCAGAAATCTTGATGTGTTCTAATCCCAGTTAATAAACCATAATGTGCTAGCTATGTGAGAGCTCTGTTAAAAACCAGGATATCATGACATTTTCACACCTCATCTCAGCTGTTAATCACTCTCTGCCAGTGCTCTTTAATACATGAGTGTTACAGCAGGTCAACAGATCATGTTCAGATTACAATGATTTGAATCACAGTGATTAAATGTGTTATGATGCAGACAGATACTGACTGCAGCAAAAGTCTGTGTACTCATCTGTTTGTAAAAATTGTGCTCAAATCTTCAACTCCATCCTCCAGGAAGGTGCTGCTTTACAGCCCTGGATGACCTTCACTTAAAGGTCCCTCCCATGTTTATAACCTTTGTCTGTCAGTGGTAACACTTTTCTCAAGTACAATTTTGGGCGACTTGTATTCCACTTGAGCATTTCCATTTCACCGATGGTCCATTCACTCATACTCCATGTACCTGTTCTGTATATATACGCTTCGTCCTCGCTGCTGGGTTGCCATGTTGGGACAGGGCCTAGCTCTGCTGTGAGCTGGTACTGAGTGAGAATCCTGTGCAGCTGGACGGGCTTCAGAGCCGAGTGTTCACTGGACAAAGTTCGCCAACTCAACTGCACACAGGGACGTGGTAAAAAAGAAAGAAGGGAATAAATCTCTTGTGATCTGCAGGTTACAAGTTGATCCTGATAAGGCTATTTCAAAGGCATCACCAATCAATAGCTGATCAGAGTGACTTGCTTCATGAACAACAGTCCCAGATGTATTAAAACAGTAAAAAAATTGATTACAAAAAATCAAATTGTTCCTTTTCTCTGTTAGGCTGGCTCAGACTGCCTACAGTTGTTATGCTGCTATATGCCTAGACTGCCAGCGGACTTCCTGTGACACATTGAGCTCTTCTGTCCTCCTCAACCTCTCAATCTGTATGCATGCATGTCCCATTAATGCATATTATTAACTAAATTTCTTCCCTGGCATATTCTCATCTTGCAGATTAATTCAAGGTTTAGTGATATAGAGGAGGTTCTCTTGGCTGGATGCTGCTCGATTTCCCCTGGATGTACTCTTTCCAACTTTCGTCATATGGAGTATCTATGTGAATTTTAAATGGTTGTGATTTTGCATCTGATAGTGGGCTAAACAACTAAAATCAATGTTATGCAACTATTTACAGTATTAATATGGCAATACTTTGTAACTGAAAGCCTCCAGTGAGACACAGTTTAACTCTTTGCATGCCATTGACGTGTTAGTACGTCAAAGTGGTTTTTCGGCAGCTGGCACAAGAGGGCACTCTCACACAGCCTGTGAGTAATATTGGGGATTCTGGGATTTGTAGTCGGGAAATAAAGAGATGGTATACACCACTGAGATCAAAGCAGGAAGTGGAAACGATCACGATTAGAGAGCAAAACAAACAGATTCTGGACAGAAAGTGGCATTTTTGGTGAAAATGGCCTCTACTCTCCTCCAGATAAAACAAGAATGGAACAAGGTAAAAACAAACATTTTTTTAATGGTGAAATAGAGAGTCTCTTCTTTCATTTGATCTATTCTGTGTTTTCAGAGTCATAGTACAAAATATTCTGTGGGTCTTAAAATATGACTCAAAAGGAGCAAAAACGCTGGTACAAGGCACTGAGCTTTATAAAACGACTGGCACTCAATGAGTTAATACGGTAAGCCTTGTTTGTTTTCAAGTATAACAAGTATAACATTGTGTGTGTGTGTGTGTGTGTGCGTTGTGGTACCTGAGTGAGCTGCTGTGGGGGTGTGGCCAGTATGGACACAGTACTGTTGAGTTTGGTAAAGAATTTGTCTGCCAGATGTCCCAAACCGGACCTGCTCGCCCACTCCATGACCATCCGCAAACACGCCTGAATCTGCAAAACCTTTGAGCGCTGGAACCAACCACGAGACAGACCTACACACACACACACGCACACACACACACACACGATTTATGACTCACTACAGCATTTTTAAAGACATAGTATCACACATGCACCTACACACAAGTCAGTGTTTGGATATTTTTTCAGAGACACTGCAGTAGATTTCTATTCTTAGCTGTGTGCATGTCTGAGAGAGAAGGTGTGTGTTGGTGTACGACAATACAGACATTCATTTTTTAGTTGCTGAATCTGAAGTCAATGAAATAATAGCAACAGCCACCTGCTCCTCACAAAATACTAATAGACTACTGTAGACAACAAACAAGCACAGTCAGCGCTCTTCACTGTGTATGATCCCTCTTTTCTCTGTATCACATCAAAGGCCCGACAAGTTAAGCAGGCAGTAAATTGAAATTTGGCATTTGTCAAGATGGCATCCCATAGTTTATCAATCTGTTGTTTCATTACCTCACTGCAGCTGTAATTCCTATTTAATCTTTCCTCCCAGTGTGAGCTCAGGCCTCTGCTGGGTTTTGGTGCAAACAATGACAAACAAATCACTTTAAAGTGCCTGCACAGATGACAAAGCAACATATTTTTCAATATAGGAAGAGAAAAAAATGAACAGCAAATAGATACTTTCCAACTGCACTGAGCAAGTCGACATGAATACTCCAAAATAAAATACATATAAGTACACACCCCAAATGCTCTAAATACAACCTGCATTGTCTTTTTTAATTAAGTGATGGATCATTTGGTCCTTAAAACATCAGAAAACAGTGAAAAAATAAGTGCAATTTCCTAGAGCCCACTGTTTGATCAACAGTTGAAAAGTAAGTTCATATTAACAGCTAACAGTAATTAAACTTTGCTTCAATTCACTTTAATTTGTCAATATTTTTCTCCTCCATTATTCTCTGTTCACATGACAGCATGAGAGAAAAGGTGAGCAAAGTATCCCTTTAAAAGGAATACACTTATTCCATTTCACAAAAGAAGCCACAGTTTTCAAATATTAAATGACGCCGAAATATAATCAGTGTGGTACAAGAAGTTGCCTGAATAAAAACAAATGAAAACTGTCATATTTCAGTCAGACTGTGAAAGAATTAGCACTCTTCAAACCAGGACTCTCAAAAATATTGTTAGGTTTGCATAGTTGAAATCAAGAGTCCAATTTAATTTAATGTTTGATCAAAGTTAGCAATGACAGGAAGCTTCAGGCAGGCAATAAACTGGCAGCTTTATGTGCACACAACACGCTCACATTCAATTATTTTCAGATATTCTGCCATATGTTTGGGTGCGCACACACACACACACACACACTCTCCTCTGTAATAGGCTTATGTCTAGGCATACAGTAATCTATGTGTGAAGCCTCGCAAACGGACGAGACATCACTTAACCTCTTAGCAAATGTGTCATAATGCTTCATAGCAGCTGGTTTTTAAACACACACTCATCTTTAAACACAGTAAAGTGTACACTCTCAAAAAAACAGCCCAAAAGGCGTCACAGGACAAAACAGATTGTCTGTAATATAATCCCATGTCTTCCTGCGTTGCCATATTAACGGGCCAACCGAGTGTTGCAGAGCACCCAGTGCAGACGTCAGCGTTACCTGCCACAAACTCACTTCACTGTTACCATGGTCACCACCGTTGGAGTAATATCAATGAGCAAGAGGAAGAGAAAGCCAGACAGACGGAGGGAGGGAGGTGTGGGTGAGGTGGGGACAGGGTAGCCTCTGCATGAATATGAATGTATTTCTCCTTCTCCCTTTGCAAGGTGTGATCTCTGCTGTCTCTGCTGGCTAATGAAGACATATAGCATGAGTGTGTATTCATGTGGCTAAAGATACAGAGGGAGGGCGTGGAGAGGGTGGAAGTGATAGCTGGTCAGACACATGGATATAGCTGGCGGTAAATGACTATTTGCTGTATTTAGACAAGGTAATAGACTATTAGCAAGGTCAAAAACAAACAAGCAGCCCTTCCAGCCCGGTACCCTTCACGCTGACCTTTTCCCCTCTTTCCCCCTCCCCTCCTCTCTCTCCTCCATCCCATCCCACCTCTACTCTTCTTTGTCTCACCCTCTGATGGCCAGATGGATGGAAGGAAGGCGAGGAGGAGGAGGGGGAAGGAGAAGGAGGGGAAGGGGGAGAAACAGAATGCAGATATGAGAAGGGCATTGAGGACAAATCTGAGTTAGTCTCTGTCAAAATGCTGACAAGGACACAAGGACACACTCTCTCTGTCTGACACTAACAACTGTAGAAATCCTGAGGGAGGTCTACTGGAGGACGAGTGTGCATGCTTTTTGCCCTACCTTTGTCCATTAGCTGGTTAAATAGAGACACGTTGGAAAAGAAGAAGAGGTAAGCGAACATCTGAGCCTGAATCTCCGGGTGGACCTGGTAGCCCTGCAAAAGCTCCTGGCCGTTCTGAAACACCTGCACACACACAAGCATGCAAACACACAGGCGATCAGAGAAATACAGTAGCTATGAAAAGACGTAAAACATGGACAAAAAAAATATAAAAATCATCGTATATATTCTGCATCAGCAGAATATTCCATCTCTTCGTTGATGTGATATGACATTTACATTCTGTTTACTTTCATTTAGAATCAATGAGCTCCAGGCAGGTGAGTAAAGGGTTAATCAAATGTCAGAAAGTTCCCAGGGAACACTTTTAGAACGAAACACTAGCTTCTAAAATATAATGTGAATGAAGACAGTCTGTTTGTCTGGACCTTGTCAGCTCACATGAGACAATATTTCTCAGTGCATGAAGCAAAATAAAGAAAAGTGTCAGTGTGTTGTACAGTTAGGATATTTTATACACTTGCTGCTAATAATGTGGTGATTATTTTAAGTATGTTACAACCCTGTTTAGAAACATGTCCTGTTACGTTTTTCAAACTAAGACTCAAGATTTCAAACTAAATTACTCTCTACTGCCCATCTGTAAAGTGAAGTCTTTCTCTTCTATTTATAAGTCTATGCATCTTTTCTTGTTAATAAGCATGGGAAAAAAAATCATTACATATTAAAAAAATTTCAGACCTATTTTGGACTGTTTGGAAACAAATTTGCTGAATGCTCATGTCCCTAAGTCTTCTGCACTTCTATCATTAGATTCGACTTCTATCATTAGATTAGACTCTTCTTCACTGCATATTAACTATTAACCTCTGAACATTGAAGCCCACCTCTCATCCAACGCGTTTGACCTCTTGACGTGTTATGGGGCATTTATTTTTATTCAGGATCTCCAGGTGGCAGTAATGTGTCAAAATACACAGAAATGCACCAGCAAATGCAGTCAAGCAGAAGCACTAATGAACATCAATGTAAACAACACAGAGTTTAAAATATAAAGTGATTTATGGGGAAATGCATTCATTGCATTTGTTGGACATAGTCTTAGTAAGATATAAAGTAAGACTATAAACATGACACATTTTTTATCACAATAAAAAAAACCTTTGAGGGTTTGAGAGTTTTGAGCAGAGGCAGACATCCTATGTCACATAGGGTTTTTATTTGTATATTCCAGTTGTTTTTAAGGAGTTAATTTTGACTTTTTGTGAAAAAAAAACACATTAGCTACAAATGAATATTCATCTTATCTTAAAAATATATCTAAAAATATGTAAAATATTTTATTCAAGCTATTTTAAAAAAGTGGACAAAATCAGTCATAACTTATCAAAGCTTAATAATCAATACAACTCTCACAATCCTGACATCCTCACATGTGCTTACCTGCAGGACCCTGCGCACAGGTTCAGGAAAGCCAACACCTCCTTTCCAGCAGGGCTCAGAGTTATCGACCGGGAATGGATTACAGTCCAGCAGACCTGGTAAGACCACATAGAGAGCCTGGACACACACACACACACACACACACACACAATAATGCATTACAATGGAGGTGATTGCAAAATAAAATGCAACATATTCATATTCTGACCTCAGCTAGTCATTTACCGTGTGTATAACAACTAGTCTGTTATTGTCTTGTTCATTTAGAGGTTGGCACTGTTGCCGCGGTGACAGATTACCTTGGTGATGTAGTAGACACATTGCTGGAAAGTGTACATGATTACTTCTTCCAAGATGGTCATTGCCTCCTCATTGGCTGATATGGTCGCCGATAGCAACGACTCCTTTGACCCTAGACACAGATCAGACAGAGATGAGATGTAAGCTGTGCCAACTGTACATTACTGTGAGTAATGACTCTTCAGCCAAGTGGTTTACACACTCATCGTGTGTGTGTGTGTGTGTACCTTGCAGTGTCTCTATGCTGTGTGTGTATGCTGGTGCTCTTTGCTGTATAAAGTACAGGATCTCGATGGAGTTGGACATCCAGAAGAAAATGGTCTGCAGATCTGGGATCAAGTCTGAGATACTGAGCAGGGACAGGGAGGCCGGGTCCTGGCTACATGGACAGACACACACATGAAGAGTGAAGGGTTAAACAGTTAGGAAGACATACTGACACACTGAACACTGACATATATATAGTCAAAAAGGAGCGCACATGCTCCATTTCTGTTGGAAAGTGATACTCACTGCTGAGCTTGCTTCTGAGCCAGCTCCTTTGTCCTCTCCTGCAAGACACACACGCACAGCAATTAAGGGCTCATTAAACTTTTAAGATGTGCGTAGGAGAGCCACACTTCGTGACAATATCACTAACCTGCAGAAAGTAATACCACTACTATTATATTTACAAAACCAAACACAATTGCTAGACAAAGTGTCACGTATTGTATTGGCACCCATATCCAAAATGCAAAATACAATACAAAGATTCTCAGCCATGTCGGCAAGTCATCTTCCTTTCCTTTTGCGAAAGGTGTATCAAATATCTAAAACTGGAATTTCATGATATGATTAATCAATGTTTTGTTTTGTCCAAAATATGCAATTAAAAATGATACACAAACATGTGGGAATCAATGCAAATATTTTGTATTGATTATGTGAAGATCAGAATTAATCATAATCATAACCAATTATCATTTAGTCAGTTTACTAATGTGTCAGCTGTGCATTTCATTGATTTACATTTAAATGCCTGCACTGTTTCTGTGGAGGCATTGGTTTCATGAAACTCATAGACTATAACAGAACACTGTGAGTGTGTACTACAGTACAAAACATGTAATATGTAACCCTGTTCAACTATTCACCAGACTTGACATGGCTGACCAGTTTCTCTCCACATGTGGTCATTTTAAGCAGAGACCAAAGCACCACAGAGACAGACAGACAAGAAGACACAGAGAGAGAGAGACAGACACTGACCCATGCAATGGTCTGGATTCGTCGGACAATCTTGAGCAGCAGTTTTCCAAAACTCCCAGGTGGAAATGTTGAGGCAGAGTGTTGTATGCAGAGACACAGCAGGTAGGCTGGTGTCAACTTATGGTCGTCTCCTGAAAGGGAGTTTAAAGGGTCCACATGTAAACCATGTTTTATCATTTACCTCTAGTGGCATCTTACTAATCATGCAGTTCACCCAAGACATTCGGTCTATGAAAACAGCTGACTGATGAGGTCTGAGGATTATTTGTAGAAACAAGGACACTGATTCTGGAAAGAGATGTTGCACTACTTTTTATAAATAACCATTGGAAAAAACAAGAGTGAAAAAAAATAATGGTTGAAGTGTGGTGGTTTCTCTCAGGAAACAGCAGTTTACCATGATTCCTACTTTCCTTTTAGTTTCAACTAATGACACAAATCCCTGTGGAATAAACTGTGCCTTTCTATTCATCTGTGTGGCCTCATTCTAGCTGCTATACAGCTGATATGAAATATTCCCCAATAAATTTGACCAAATTTACAACTATACTGGTTTGAGCACTCAAATGAAAAGTCAGTAACCTCCCATGTATTGAGGTGAGCAAAGAATAGCGTCAGATTTATCAAAAGCTGGACAAATAGATACCACTTGAGGGGGATTTATTTTGTAATTTTGGGGAGCTGTGTTACAATTCATCCACTGAGAAATCTAATATTTTCTATTTATCAGAGTACAGACCTCCAGGTTCTATGAGAGACACAATCCTGTTCAACAGCTGGTCTTCATGCATCTGGTCAAACTCCAGATGCAGCCTTCTTTTTTGACCTCCTCCTCCTGACAAACTAAGCAGCCCTGCCACTGCCGCCCCCCCGCTGCGAGGCTTCACCAGGTGAGGTTTGAAGCTGCGTCTGACTGCAGGAACACTTGACACATGTGCTGCTCTGTCCTTCAGCACTGAGCCACACATCTTACAGGTCTGAGTGGCGCCCTCTCCCTCCTCCACCCCTGCGTCGTAAAGCTGCCCCAGCGAGCGAAGGCGTGCCAAGGTCTGCGCAGGCAAAGGCTTAGCGCCCGTTGGGTCCTTGTACAGAAAGATGTAATGCGCGCCAAAGGAGAGCAGGTCACCGTGTCGCAGCGTGGTGGAGCGCTCGCAGCGGGAAAAGTTCACCAGAACAGTGGCGTGGAGCACCGGCTCAACGGCTACACAGGACCGCTGACTCTCGCCCGGCTCCTCTCCCTTGTTGTTGTTGGTGGTGTGGCGGCGGGGGGCTGGGACTCGGCGCAGGCGGCAGTGGAGGGGCAGGATGTCGGGTGAGAAGAGGCAGATGTTGGGGCGAGCTGATGGAGTCTCCTGACCGACTGTGTGCTGCTCTCTGTTCAGCAGGTACACCAAACAGTCCTGCAACACACAGTGCATTAACATCACATCATCAGACATAGTGGACGCCAAAGCACATGAACTTCCACTCTGTCCTTACCTGCCGATTGTATCCCTGCAGCAGCAGGAGGTGCGGGGACTGGTAAAGCGAGTGCCTCACCCCTCCTCCTCCCTGACTCCCCTCCTCTTTCCTCCGGCCGGAAGCCACCTCACGTTCTCGACCCCTTAAAGGCCCTGGCAGCGTGGAGTAATACCGCTTAGGCTCGTCTCCCACTCCCAGCTGCAAACACACCAAACAGAAACTGAGCAGGATTCAGGATTCCAGGCAGGTTGGCAACAGTTTCATGAATAATATCAGCAACTATCCTGCCTGGGCTTCATGGTAAGGCCCCACCTGGTTGAGGCTGGTCTCACTGAGGCTACGGCAGAAGGATGAGTTGCTGGACCGGGGTAGGGTCAGCGTCCCCTTCGCCCTGTTCCTCTGGAGCTTACGAGCCTGAGCATTAATATCTACAGGGAGGCAGAGAGGAGGAGTAAGAGGGAGAAACAAGGAGATGAAGAGGAGGGCAAGAGGGAGAACAGGTGGAGAACAACACACAGAAAAGGACGAGAAAGGTCGAGGACAGAAGTAGGAAATAAGAACGTGTACTGAAACGTGCCATGAGCATCATCAGCATGTATGTTGGACTCATGAGTGAAGTCTGGGTAAAGTACAGCACATAACAGTCATGTGTGAGCTGAGTGGAAACTCCGTAAAACAAACCAGTCACATGATGTAAATGGTGCTGATGGAGCTGAGCACATTGAACCTGATGAAAGGTGACCTGAGCAGCTCCACGTCACTTTCAGGTGACCAATCTGAGGCCATGCAATGGCGCTGCACGCGCACACACACACACACACACACACACACACACACACACACACACACAGGTTGAACCACTGGCAATGGGGGTGGCGCTGGTGACAACGCAGGTAAGGGTGGTCTCCATGGGAATGACTGACAGCCACCCTACCTGAAGCCAGTCCCCACCTTTAGAGCCGGACTGTACCACCCGACCACACCGCAGGGGGGAGCTCCTGTGTTTCCCCAGCCCAGACCGACCCATTAGAGCCGCCAGGAATTGGGAGGTTTTGGGCCCTACAGCAGGGTGGGAGGGGTTAGGGAGGATGCTGAGAAAACACCCCCTCACCAAAACACCAAGCACAGAATAACCCCCATATATACAAACGCCATCCGCACACCACAAGAGGCACATGCACTGTGGAGCCAAAAACAAAAGAGCCTGTGGTGCTTCTAGTGAGTTAGTAAGGAGAGATACAGTTAAAGGTATGAGGCACCGGATTTTCTCCTTTAACATATCACTGTCAAATTAGTGAGACATTACACTCATGGTCAGGCAGCAATCATATATAAACTATAACAACGAATGATCTGTTAGTGCGTTCATTTAGGTGAGGGATCTCCAACAAGTTCACAGAATACGTCCAGAAATCTGTCTATAAAGTCACTTTGTAAACAGTCCAATCCAATCATATTCACATCCTGTCCCCTTCAAACAAAAATGACTATCAAAATAAAATGATTGACTATCAGCTGTTCTTTTTTTCACGAATATGAGTAGCAAACATGTCTCATTTGTGGTTAAAGATGTAAAACTGAGTGACACGTCATGGGCGACAACATCTTTGTTTAGTGGCGTACATGAACACTCAGTACCACTTTAATTTTTATCAAATTAGCTCTCAGATGAGAAAAGGTTGGAGACCCCTGATTTAGGCCAATTTGGGTGTTTTTGTCTTTGGTTTCATGATGATTGAAATCAGCAGAATTGAGAATGTAAATTGTATCACTGAAGAGTCATTATACAATTAATTTGGCTGTGATGTGTTTGTGTTGTTATTGAAAATCCTACCGTACCTTTAAATCTCACAGTAAAGACAGTGTGTAACAATACACACAATTCACACATGTGCATGCACCTTCGCCACCAAGGGAGGAAAAAAAGTGACAGACAGACAAGAGAAAGAGACTCCTAAACACTTTAACACAAAAGAGAAAAAGTTAGTGTGACACTTAAACTGTCTAAAAATGTAAGAGTGAACAAACCAGTTTATTCTTTATTGTGACTATATTTTGTTTATATTTTCAGTCACACTTTAACTGGAAATGTCTCTGAGGACAGTGACGAATGATTTTAAAGGAAAAATCTGGTGATAATTTCAAATCCCATGAAAAGACTGAAACCGACAACAAACTGATCTGAACTGATTGCTCCACTAATGTTAAAATACAGTTTCAACACATTGTTGCACTGATGTTCCTTTATTAAAATGACCACTGCAGTTTATTGGGTCAGTCCACCACACCACATTTTGCATCTTAAAAAATTTCTTAGCAGATGCAGTTGTTTATTTTCAGCCCATGGTCGACCATTAAGTTTCAGTTAGGGCTGAAACAATTCCTCGAGTAATTTGATTACTAAAAAAATCATCAATGCATGGTTTAATTAAAACATAATTATATAGCTCACACTGTGTTTTGCAAGGGTGATTTGTACTGTTACACAACCCTGTTTACTTTGAGGAGGCCAGTCACTGTGCAGACCGCAAAAAGGCAGAGGAGGATGAAGAGAAAAGACGGGCCAGAGAAAAAGACAAAAAGTTTCAAAAGTCTGGGATCATTTGAAGCTAAACTCAAACACAAACACTGCACAGTGCTTCTCTTCACTGCTGCCAGTCTCTATGGTAAGCTCTTAAAAGCACCTTTATGTATATTTACTGTTACTCTGTAATAAAGCACAAATATTCTTTCCTGCAGCCCTAGTTTCAGTTGTGGCTCTGCAAGGGAAACAGATCAAGCATCTAACTGGTCATCACAGGTTTTGGTCTTTTCATGGGAATTGTTAACACCAACTTTATCCTTTTTCATGACTTTTACAGTGTTTGCTAATACTGCATTGTCTGTTGTCCAAAAGCATCTACAACAACTGCACTGTGCAACAATAAAAGACTGACTGACTCTCTGGTTACCACTTGAGTTGACATAGCAACCAGTAAACCCTGGCAGGCTTCATGAGAAACATCATGTGTCCCTGTGAAGCTGAATATACGTGCGCCATCTCTCTGAACACTGCTCTACAATAACTGAGCGTTTAGAAATGTCTTTGATGCACAGGAACGAGAGTGTGCACTGCAAACTTTTCATCCATCATCAGTGAACCAATCAATGTAAAGGCCACTTCACAGTTCCAACAGACTCACATTTGTATTACTGCACTGCAGATGAAGTGAAGCCATAACAGTAGTTTTAATGAGTTTGATTAAACATTATATACCTAAATCTAACTACAAGACAGCCTGAAACCCTAGCAGATACTGTAAAATGAGTGTGGACAGCTCAGGTGTGACCCAGAACAGTTTACTCAACATTGCCTCTGTAGTAGGAAACGTGTCATTCATAAAAACACTGGAGAGCATCCACCCATCCACACCTCCGGTCACAAAGGATTCAGCTTTCACTCAATCAATCGATCAGCTGTCCACGCATTTCCACTGCTTTGTATGTGTATGTGTGTGTGTGTGCTTCTTTTAAGTGCTTATTTGCACATCCAAGTGTGTGTGTGTGTGTGTGTGTGTGTGTTTCTAATAAAAAAACCAATGAAACAGAGTCTACATCAAACTGGTTATTACCATATACCACAATATCTTCCCTACAGAATAATAACTGTGACAAAAGCTCTTATTTTCTGCACACACACACACACACACACACACACACACACACACACAGTAGAGGAGGTAACGAGCTGTGCTTTTCTGCTGAGTTTGACATGTCAAGAGAGGAAATGGAATTAGACCAGCTGGTGTGTGTGTGTGTGTGCGCACGCCTCTCTGTCTATTTGTGTGTGTGTTTTTGTCTTTGTGTATGTGTGTGTTTGTGTGTGCTCACCAGCAGTGATGGTGTCCTTCTCCTTGGCGTTGAATTCCTCCACCTCTGCTCTCCTGCGCAGCTCAAACCTGCGAGCGTGTCCTTCTCTGGGTTTCCAGAGCTCTTGGAGCAACAGCGGCTTTTCGTTGTCCCCCAGCGCTCGCAAGCATTCAGTTCGCCACCCCCCTCCTCCTATCCCACCTCCCCCCTCCAAACGGCCGATGACGTCACACAGGACGTAGGAGTGGGCAGCGTTCTTGTTCAGAGAGTAGCGCTCGAGTGCCTCTTTGACCAGCTCCTGTGCGCTGGAGCGCGGCGTGGCCAGGACGCTCTTGTAATTGGCACCGGCACAAATTTCATCTCCAAAAATCTTCAGCACACCGGGGGCCGAGCTCTGCGTGGAGAGTTCAGCTGGGTCGTCCGCCGGCCGCTCTGGCGGTTCAGTCGTTGAGCGGCGGTCCCCACGAGTGTTCGTTCCAGTTTCCACTGGGACCCGGTCTCTGTAACTCAGAGTGCGGTACAGGACCTGGTGGACAGACAAGCAACACTAAATACACTGGAGGCCCACGTTATGACATTATACGTCATGCAATATTTATTAAAAGATCAGTTCACCAAAATCACAACATATTTGGATCTAGTGGTCCCCAGCCAAGCAGATTTGGTTTTATTTGCCAAGACTTAGAGGCATCCATATTGAGTACAGTGGAGGTGAACTGAATTGTGTTTGTGGTGCTCAAACCATTGAAATTACATTTAAACAAGAAGAGCTGTGTAATGTATTGCAAGAATAGTGGCTGCCGTCAAGAAGGCAGTTTTGTTTTGGAAGGTTCATAACTGCGTGAATGATCCAGAAGTATAGAAGTGGCAGCCATGATATGAGCTGGACGAGTTCTCTAAATGCTATGGAAAGGTGCTTCAGTACCTCCTTTAATGTAAGGTACACTGGACTAAACCTGCAGCAATTAATTGATTAATCAATCAGGCGTCAACTACAAAATGAATCGTCGACTTTACTTGATGGTTTGAGTAGCTTTTAAAAAGTTAAAAAAAATTGTATTCCAGCTTCTTTACTGTGAATATTTCTGTTTTCTTTACTCCTCTATGACTGTAAACAAACAAATCAATCAATCAAGAAAATATTCAATAGACTATTACACTGAATATAAATGATAGTTGTAGTTATGACATGCTTTCCCAGCCCTAAACACAAAGTAGGCAGATAAGGCTGATGGGAATGTCATTTATCACAACAGTTACAGTTCATCCTGAGGGGAACAATTTTTGGTCAGTGCAAACTTTCACTTTCGTTGAGACTTCGCTCACAACCACAGTTGTGAACCTGGAAGATCACAAAAGTCAGCATGCCAGTTTTGTGCCAATCCAACGGGGTCAGCTTACCGACTGACCAACATTTCCATCCCTAGACTCATGGTTCTTTCTAGTGGCTAAAAATTAATCAGCAACAAGTCTTTCAAGGAGTGGTATCACAGTTATACCGATAAATAAGTTTCAGATAGTGCAAAACATCCTCAAATGAAGCCAAATATGTTTACATGGTTGGATACCACTGTGTAGTGAGGCAATACGGTTGTTTTTTGTTTGTGTTTTTTTTAATAGGGTGAAGTGGCTCTTTAATAGATAGGTAAAGTGCAGAGCTGAGCACTCGCTTAGTGTCTTCATTATCTTGGAAGGTCTCTTTAAGCTTGACAAATGAAATGGCAGTGTGTGTGTGTGTGTGTGTGTTTGTGTGTACCTGTGTGAAGGTCCTGCTCTGGCGTTTCAGGCGGCTCTTGGACGGCAGGGACATGCTAGCCCCAGAGGAAGAACCGTAGAACATGATGCTGCTGTTGGCTTCACACGCTCCACAACTGCCGCGAGCGAGGAAATACATTTTAGATGTTCATCATAAAGGATTCAAACTTTTACACACACACACACACGCGCAAAATAGTCCATGCATAAAATGTGATGATGGACTCACGGCTACATCTTACGCTTACTTGTGAAACATTTGTGGATCTGGAAGGTAAAAACATCCTCTCCTAAATCTATGGTGTAAAATGTGTTCACCATAAAAAGACCATGCCGCATCACAAAACCTGTGTGTGTGTGTGTGTGCACATCTGTACCTTGATGATGTTACGTATCGTCACTCTGACATGCAGCAGCACCAGGTAAAGGTTTACAGTCGCGGGTCAGACACTTTTCATTTCACTGTCACCTTTCACACTGGAGAAGGAAACAACATTAATGTCAGTTCACAGAAAAAAAATGAAGGGGTCCTGCTGAGTTCTGGCCAAATCCTGATCCTCTGGGCTTCAGTTAATATCGCTGCTGTTTTCATGATTTCTTGACAGAACTCTGGTGTTTTCTGTGGGTCTAAATTGCAAATCAACATCAGACATTTTAGACTGAGTTCTGGGCATAGACGGCTGTGATCACATTAACATTTACTGGTTAAAAAAAAAGGCCTTTTGTACAGAAACCAACATCCGAAAAGTCCACTTGTGTCTGAAGAAGATTACCGAAATATTATGTCGTCACATATTGGCCTTCGCTGAATCAGTTAGCTGCAGCGTCTCATCTAAATGTCTTGGACTAAATCCTTAAATCAAAACACTGGTTGGAAAACATGACATTTAAATCCAGTGTTTAATATACCATAATGTGATTAGCTCATATTAAATTTGTCAGAAAGCTACTTTGCACTTTTCAAACGCACAATTATTAATTTCTTTTTTCAATATTTTGCCTATATTTTTTTCTTAACATCGTTAAAAATGCCCTTCAAAAGTTCCCAGAGCCCAATGTGACGTCCTTCAGATTGCTTGTTTCATTTTTATTTTTTTGTTTTAATTTTTTTAAATATAAAAACAAAAATAGCTACATTAGAAAAGCTGGAACAAATGTTTGGCCAATAAATTTTCTGTCAGTCATTTAAGATCTAACATTTCATATTTTTTGTGTGCTGACTGTTTTTCCTCCAAGCCGACTCGTGGAACTATGACACTGAACTTGATGTAATTGCTTGAATCAAAAACTATTTTAAAAAGCACTGCTTGTATCCAGGTCATGCATTTTTATCCTGATAAACAGGTGCGTTTCCAGCCCATGTCCCTGCAGAAGGTGAGTCACGCTTCACTCCTGGCTTTGCATGAACTCCTCTGACTGATGAAGACCTTTCATGCAGGTTACATCAGGAAACAACCTGCACATTCTGCAGCCACTGTAGCAGCACCTCGTCTGGTTTGATTGCATCTTGTGCTGTTGTTCACTCATACTGCATATAATCATTTCCTTTCAGCAAATATTTGGCAGGCAGCCTAAAAGGTGTTGTTGCAGCTGACTCTGCAGGCACTGGTGGGATAACGTGACTATTTTAAATGCCTGTTAATCCACAGTAATCTGGCTACTTGGCCGCAGTTAACTCAATCCTGGGACCAACAAACCCCTCCGGCGGCCACACAAGAAATGTAGAGGGCCTCAATCTTGCCTTGGTTTAGTTTTGTTTTGTGACCCAGGAGGTAGTGTTACATTTGGTAATCATGTCACACAGTCTGCAACTTCATCACCACCTTTCTATTGGCTTGTGTGTCCTTGTCTGGACTGCCCGAAGGTCAAAAATAAAGACTGCGTTGAAAACTTGACGCCTATAATAAACAGGCTTCATAATATTGAACATAACTTGTGGACACAGTGGGTCTGCCCTTTATGTGGCGTCTGTTTGCGACTTTAGGGCTCAGTGGTCGTCCGTAGCAACCGCCTTAGCAACAAAAGGCAGGCGGAAACCCTCAGAAATTAATCCGCTGACTAGTCACCGCGCGCGGCGCTAAAAGGTAACAAGCCCCGTCAGCCTCACGCGGTCAGCAGGTGCGTCTGATCATCGCGCTCGAGCTCGTCCCCGCACACTGAATAATCAATTAGCGCCGTTTAGACATGTAAACAACAAAAATGACAATAACATGTTTGTCAGACAGAGTGAGGCTTTAACAGTAGGCTATGTTTCGCTTAAATTAATAAAAAGACGCTGGAAAAGTTGTGCAGCGACAAGCCCAGTCCCCTGAGGACGCTCCTGGGTGTCTGTTCCGTTTGTACTCACGCTGTCTGCAATGCGTGGCTCCATAGTACTGGGGAATCCTTTTTGGCTTCTCTCTCATTCCGTCTTCCCTACAACATAGAAAATCCCCGAAAAAAATATGGGGGGAAAAAACCAGCGAGCGACTCCCAGCCGTCTGGAGCTGCCACCCACATCCCCGAAAAACAGCCCGTTAACTTGGAGGACAGCCAGCCGCTGAGGGAGCCCGTGTCTGTGCTCACATCCCAGCCGAGTGTCCAGCAATGCCCGCTGCCTCCGGCAACCGCATTCCCACATCCACAGCGGTTCAGTTCCGAGGAGTGACGGAAACACCCGAGCTCTCCGCGCTGCCTCACCTCGGCGCACCTGCTCTGTCACCAGAGTGTGCAGAGACACCTCCGCCTGGCGGACACCGGCGGTACTACGAGCACAACATGGAGGCAAAACAGGGATAAAATGGGGAAAAGGAACATTAAAAAAATAATTATATATAAATAGATAATATACATAGATTTAGAATAAAAGAGTATATATAGGCTAATATATATTAGAATGTATATATTAAATATGTCATGGTTATGATAGCTCTATTTTCTGTTTCATACTATTTGCCAGAAATCAGACTTCATCAACAATAAGACATTTTAACACTAGCATCTCTGTACTCATAACTGTCATTTATCTAACGTCCAATTGATAATTTGCACTATTTTTGCACAGCAACATTTTCACTGTTTATTTTACATCTTATACTTCATAATTTATTTAATTTTAGACCAGTATTCCTGGTCTAAATATCATATGTCCTTTAATTTTATTTGCCATCAAAATATTTTTTTTTCCGTTTCTAGTACAATCTATAAATATGTATAATTAATATTATTTATCCTAATTTCTTGACTATTTTAGTTTTATCGTTTTCATACTTATAACTCATAACTACAATAAAAAATATTCTGTTCTGTTTTGTAATATATCATGTATACATTTAATGTTTGGCACTTTGAATCTCCATAGTGGACAAAAAAAGTGTTCTACTTATTCTACTTGATACACTTATTTATTTATGACACTAGTTATTTTGGACCCTGTAAATCTGCACTTTGCTGCGGTAATATTGTTAATTTCCCAATTTGTGGGACGAATAAAGGATTAACTTATCATATTTTATCTAATCTTCAGATTGAGATCCCCATCAGATTCATATCCCTTTGTTGAGGGTCTGTTGAAAGAAACAGTGTTCATTCCTTGTCTTTTGTGTTTGTTATTCTTTTTTTATATATATATTTTTATTCATTTGACAGGTAAAAGTATATACAGTGAGAAATAAGGACTTTTTCTGCAACATCTTCATATTATTGTATGACAATAACTAGTCAACAGCTTCTGTAGACAAAACATCAGAAAATGTTGAGTCCAGGAATATACTGCATGAAAAAGCTTTTTTATTACAAGAGAAATAGAAAAGATAAAAGCATTGTTGGCATCCTATATGCTTATCACAGCACAAAAGCACCAGAGACACACAACAACAACAACAACCACAACAAAACCAATATGAAAACTGGAGAGAGAAAGAGAATGAGATAATATAATCAGTAAAGAAAAAAACACCAGCAGCACTGAGAACAAAGTCAGCAGCTCCACAATCACAGAGTGTCTATAAACAATGTACAGAGGGTCCATGAAGGCTTCATGGAGAGTCTATAAAACTCGATACAAAGTCAGATGGGCACTGTATGTCTGAATGAGACAAATATTAAAATCAAGACAAGACAGACACACATCGAGCATTTAATCTCAACGTCACCAAACCTGCCTGTAGAGCAAGTCCAAATACTGGTGATGATGGACTCTAATACCCCCGAGTACTTCAAAACATTTAAAGTACCCAATCATTTGGTGTTTCTCAAAGACTCAAGTAAACACTGAGTAGTACAAATACAAAACTGTACTCTTAAATTTCAGAATATGTCATTAGTGAGATAAAAATGTTATTCCATGTCCACTGTGACAATATGTTTGTTCAGACAATAAGGAAATTAATGATGATTTGTGTTACTTGCAGTTACTGCCGGTCACAGGTCTCTAAAGTAATGAATGCTTTTGGATGGATTTGGTGCTTTTTTGTTTCATTTTTGGACTCCACAGTATAATGGTGCAGTCACATGCAGGTTGGAAGTTGCAGCTGCTGCTTTGTTAAACATATTCAGAATTCTTTTATAAAATCATTCATTGTATGTTGCTTGTTTCTCTTTTTCTTTAACAGAGTTAACAGGATATCTTTAGAAAGTCGTCCATTTAAGGAACAAAAGTTTTTTTTTTTTTGGTGTGGCTCAAGTCATTAAAAAACAACATTTTTAGCTTCCTCATTTTCTCTAGAGCAGGACTGCCCTAAGGGGGACCCGTCGGATGTTTCTAAAAATATAATAATTAAAGAAATATATGATATAAATCATTTGTTTTATGTTGCTTTATTCTCTTACGGTAAAAGGTAGGATCCCTTATTATTAACGGTGGGCACGGGAAGTCAGTTTAGTGCGAGTGAGGTAAGAAAGAAACGAGGCGACAACACAAAACAAAGCAATAGGTGTTTGCTTTGTGCTCAGCATTAAGTTTCATTTTTGGCCCTCCAAGGGAAGTGGGAGCTCTAGAGCTACGATAATTCCAGTACTTACTTGATAAAAATGCATCTCATATGTGTTTATTTTGATGCAAATCTAAATGCAAAGGTTGTTGGTTTACATCACATTTAGAGGGTCAAGCAGCTTTGCTGAATGCATGTTATCTAGTACTTCATTATGATTTAGAAACTGGCTGTGATATGGTGGTTTTGTGTCCATTTCTACCTGTCTTAAAGCATTTTCCTGTTTGGAAATATGACCCATATAAAGCTTGCAGAAAACCTTCTGCCCTGATATTTGAGGATGTGGGTAAGCAACTGAAGCTGTGTGGAGCAGCTTCACAGCTCTTTGATCATTTCTGAGCAGCTTTAGTGGTCCTTGAATGTGGCTTCACTGACACATCCTGAGACAGACAGGAGTGTAAAGAAGGAGATAAAAAAAAAACACAGATGAATACTATAGACGGTGTGACCTTTTGGTCCTCAAGCCACATTTATCATACGATAGAAGCTCATCCAACACACCCACCACATACAGCTTAACACTAAGAGTACACACATATTTCAAATATACTTTTTATGTGTTCAAGGTACATGCGTTCACGTGTAAACATAGACTCAGTCGATTAGAGGCTTTGGATTCATGGGAGTCAGATAGGAGACATACAAACACACACACACCTGAGATGCCTTAATATTGGGCCAGATTGTTCAACAATACTATAGCTTCAGTTTCCTTTCAAGTGTGAGACGTATGTGGTAGTAGTGTGCTATCAGGTACGGCAGTAAGTCAGTCTTCTGGCAGTGCTGAATCAAACAGTGGATTTCAACCACGACGCAAATGGTCCCATTCGTTAATATAATGAAAATAATCTGCTGACACTTTACATTAGAAATAAATATACAGTAGATGAGGTCAACATATACTGCACATCATTAATAAATATATATTATATAAATCGCACATCTCCACTAAACCTATAATCAGTAGTGATAATTGATAATCTACTGTGTGGAGCCTGATAAAAGTGGAAGCACATGAGTAAAGTCCATGAATATCTGTAAGTTCAACACAAAATAATCATTCTACAGCCATGCTTGATTTAGAAATCTCAGTAAATCACTGACTGAAGCAACTGCTGTTAAACCATATAATATACTAGAAGTAGTAATAAAACGATCAGGCGCTCTGAGTTGGAAAACAAATAACTGATGCTGCAACCACTTAATTATAATCAGACCAAAACTTTCTGTTAATGATGATAATAATACTTTAGATAAATGAGTTATGATAGTGAAGGCTGCTAATTGTCAATAAGACAATGCCTTCAATCAGCTTGTGAACACTGAACCTGGATGTGCACCACCTGGAGAGGAATCTCCAAGAATAGTACTTTAACCCCTGAATGTTGGAATGAAATCAAAATTCCTGCATAAATAACTTAAGATAGAACCAAACTGAACCGGTAAAAATAAAAACAAAAGCTGTGCACTGATTGGGCTGCCTCCTTTGAGGTTTTCACAATGGGCTGAAAGGCTGCATCAATGTGACGTCTCCACCAAATGCAGTCTTATTTTTGACACATTTGTGAGCAAAACTAGTGAATTATTTCCAGCATCCATCACAGTGCAATCACTACACGCCGTTGCTTAATGGTACATTCGGATGTCTTCATCAACTCATAAATGATGACAGCCGGGGTTGCATGGTGGTGTAGTGGTTAGTACTGTCTCACAGCAAGGAGGTACCGGGTTCGATTCCCCGCCTGGGCCTTTCTGTGTGGAGTTTGCATGTTCTGTCCGGGTACTCCGACTTCCTCCCACCATCCAAAAACATACATGGGGATTAGGTTAATTGGCTAATCTAAATTGTCCGTAGGTGTGAATGTGAGTGTGAGTGGTTGTCTGTCTCTATGTGTCCTGTGATGAACTGGAAACTTGTCCAGGGTGTACCCTGCCTTTCACCATAAGACAGCTGGGATATGGTTCATTATAACTCTGATGATCAGCCTCAGTTGTGTTTAGTACCAATTAAAAAACATCAGCATGGTACCACTGTCACAGTGAGCATGATAGCATGCTGATGTTAGCATTTAGCTCAAAGCACCGCCTCGGCTGACTGAATGTAACTTCCTGGTGATGTACTGGACGGACTTGTTTTGCTTTAGGAGTTGAGGAGGATCACCTGAGTGCACCGTTAGGTTTTGTTAGTGTGAGGAGATTCAGCCCATTTCCCACTCCTTTCAAAGGAGGCAGCCGCTAGACTGGGACACAGCTCGCATCATCCCCCTTGAAATTGCTCAAACACAGGAGGAGATACTTCCTGTGAGGTCAGCGCTGATGTTATCTGGATGTCTGGACCTGATTGGCTGGCTGGGCATAGAGGTACTTCCAGATGGCGTAGTAGTGTATGGCTGCTCCCATGGCTACAAACAGGTGCCAGATGGCGTGAGCGAATGGAACGATGCCATCGCTTTTGAAAAAGACCATCCCCAGACAGTAGCAGGCGCCGCCCACCAGCAGCTCATACAACCCAGACTGCTCAGGCTGCGAAGAAGCAGACATTTCATCATGTTTCGGGTTTGAAAGACATTACAATGAGGAAATGGTGGAAGCTCAGAGACCACAGATGAGACTAATGTGCGCTCACCATAGAGAGGATGACCAGGGCAGGAAACACCCCCATCACTGTATAGCAGATCAACTCTGTGATCTTGTACCTGACACAGAGAGGAATATGTCAACATGAAGGATTAGACTTCACCATAAACTCAACCGTCCACCTTCTAGCTTTTTATCTGCATAGTCTTTGTTATCAGATATGGATGGGCTTGATTTTTCTCTGTGTATCCATTGACTCCAGGTCAATTAGTTTTGTCCATGCTGTGATGGTTTTGTCTTAGTGGTCAGACAGCTGATGTTGTCTGAACACTCTCACTATGTTTTAACAGAGCCTTATCTATCCTCCTCTTCACTGATAACCACTCACCAGGCCAAAGGTCAAGGTCACAATGACCCTTTAAACAAATATATTTTATCCTGCAACACATCAGTATCTGCGGAGAGGATTTTCTTCTATTTTTTTTTGTAAGTAGCCTTTCATGACCCCTTAGGAATGAAAAAAAAATGGCCAGCAAACTTGGCTAGTGATGTCATGAAAAAAATTACATCATCATCACTCATATACGACAGCAAACATCACTCTCATTAAGCATTATTTGGCTTGCAGGAGTATACTCTCTCTCAGAATGCTGCCTTTGCAGAGGTGTGCACTCTCTGAGTGCTTTTATAGTTTATATTTAAAATGATGTTTAACGTTAAGACTAATAATGTTTGTGGACTGACTGTTTAGATTTAGGTTGTAGGGGTGCAGATACTGACTTTATAAGCTGGTTATCAGCCAAAATGCACCGATCCACATTAAAATGTGTGAAGCTGCCACTGATACTTCACTACTACCAGAGTACTTTTGTTTTGAAACTTTGCATGAATGAAATGCATATAAGTACATGTTTAACCAAATTTGATAAAGAAGAGTAGAGATGCTACATCTCATTGACAACGAAAAAGACAGGCGAATTAGCGACGTCTAGAATATCATAATAATATATACAGTATATAATCATATTTTTTAGTAAGCACTTCCGTTTACAGTGTAGAAGTGATGAATACTTACAGCCTCAAGTTATCATACTCATATCTTAACCATTTCTACATAGAGAGATTTTAAACTTGGGGAACTTGCTAATAAAGATCATGAGGTGCAGTAGTTGTAAGCTAAAAAAAAACACCAGGAATTGGACCTTTGAGTTGCGTTTCAACACATAGGAGGAACTTAGATTAATGAATAGAGAGACAGTCTAACATTGAAGTGTTAATTAATTTTATTTATCATTATTATTATTAAGTAAGCATTGAATGCAGCACTGTGCCGCTCTCGTGTAGTGCTGCATAAAGGTGTGTATTTCTGTTTATAACTCTGGTGGACCATCACCACTGAAACAGATTATCTCTCTTGATAATGGCAATTTCTTTGTCGAACACATCATTTGTCATAATGTCCACATTATGAATTAAGGATGAGCCTTACTGTAAACTTATGTTTTCTTCATTTTTCCTTTTTTATTGTTGTTGTAAGATGCATCGTTACAAGTGTACTATTGCAGAAAAAACTAACTATATATATTTGAAAAAAACATGTAAATTGATATATGAACGAACCTCTCATGGAAGAAGAAGACGTAGGTGGTACCGAACGAGGCCATGACCCACACCAGCCAGCGCATGTGACACCCCCAGGGGCCGAGCTCACGCAGGTTCAGCCTGGTGAAGCATGAAGCAGGAACATATAACTACAAATACGGTCTATACACTTATATATACATATAGCAGGCTAGTTTGTTTACCATGGGGCATAGGAGGCAGCAATGAAGAAGTAGATCACCATCCTGTCACACATGTGGAAACAGTGCTCCACAGAACTGAAGAGAGAGAACAGCCTAATGAGACTGAGTGACACTGTTTAGACATGTAGCATCAGAGTGTTTTAGATCTCACAAACTCATCAGGAGTGAGGGGACAGACCACCTGTCCTGTTTGTCTCAAAGAGCATCCAGCATCATGTAGAGCTTTAAGCCAGACTCTTTCTTTCTCACTGAGCTCCCTACACTTCACTGTTTTGAACAGGAGTGAGGAATTTATTCACCTTTTTATACCCAAATTTGAGCCAGAAATTAAGAATAAAAAAACAACTACAAAAATGCATTTTTGGTTTCATAGAATTTGGCATCTGAATCAAAAAAAAATAAGAATATTGTGCTTTGATATTTTTTTCTGCTTTTTTGTAAAACAATAAATTTTAAAATTCATGGATAACAACAATAATTATATTTTAACATTACACTTACACTTCTCCCCTCAGGCCGGAGGTAAAGAAGTGTGAAATGCAGAAGCTCCTGACTGGGAAACTCTTTCTTTCCCTCAGCCATCAGTCTTTAACCATGGACTACCTCTGCTCAGTATTGTACATATTAACTCAATTACACATTCCCAATATTGCACATTGTGCTACCTCTTTGTACAGCCTGTATTTTTTTTTTTACTATATATATTGCCTTTTTATCTGATTTCTGCCTTATTTGTCTTTAAGCTGCCTTTCTTTATCTATTTTTACATTTTATTGCTTGGTATTCATTGTGGATAGCAAAAGAAATTTCATTGTACATTTCCGTACTGTTCATATGATAATAAACACTTTGAATCCTTGAAACCTTGAAACTCATAATTTTGACGTGAGTGTGCAAAAATGGTGGATTAACATTACAGAAACATAACACAATATTTTGGTAATCAATCAGTTCTGCTAATTGCACTGTATATATTTAAAGGAGGGACCATGTAGGCTGTGTGTTCATTGTCCTCTAAGCATCATCAACATTGTAATGAGTGTGTTTTGTACTGAATGTACCGTAGGTGGCTCTTCTTCCAGGCCACAGTGTGGAACAGGGTGGAGATGATGAAGAGTGAGCTGAGCCCCGCCCCATACATCCAGGCTGACAGCCGCTCCCACTGGTCCTCCGACTGGGAGTGCAACACTGAGCTGCCCAGCAGGCTGGGGATTATCCATAACTAGATGAATTCAAAACATGAATAATGAGTCGTGAAGAGGCAAACATGCAGGATGAACTGAAAATCCAGTGCATGATGTAGGTGTAGTCTTAAAAATCATCTGGCGTTATGTAACAGTGCTGGATTCATTTCATCTGTGTGAGGGTTAATGACCACTTCCTGTGTGTGTGTGTGTGTGTGTGTGTGTGTGTGTGTGTGTGTGTGTGTGTGTGTGTGCATTCACCGCATGCGTGGCACAGTTGGCAGCATGCTCATATTCTGTGGGCTGGTATCTCTTATTAGGAGGAACACGGTTGTTCATAAACCTGGAATCAGAAAAAATAGCAGATTTAATTCAATTAAATGTTCAATATCTGAACTAAAATCTGCCCATCAAATGTTTGCTGTCTACATGCAGACAGTGTACACACTAACAGAGCTGGAAAAAAAAACAATAATTTAAATTATGTCCTTAAATGCAGAAGATTTGTTTTACTTTTTTAAAAATTGGATTTCATGTAAATATACAATATTTGTCTAAAGAACAAATACTATCATCTTATATAATGTGCCAATGAGGAACACGGACATGTTTTTCTATAAAGAAATGGAAACCAGCCCTGGGAATAATAACACAAGCACACAGCAGCATGCAAACAAGCAACTGCAAATACATAATAATGAGGCTTAAAAGCACATTGATGTTGTTCCTCTACTGTTTAAAAAATAAATAACTTTGAAAAAAAGAAAAACTGGATAATCTTTAATACTTCTATCTCAGTGGTGCTCATAAAATTTCACCCCATCCTCTCATTTTGCTAAGCAACACTGGAGTCAACTTGTTGCCATGACTGCTGTTGCCTGGCAACAGTGGGAAACCACGGACCGAGTGAACTGACGGAGGGTTTGTCCTGATGATCTCTTTCACACATACAGATATGCCAAAACACACACACACACACACACACACACACACACACACGTAAACTCAAATCTGTCCCTCTGAACAGAAACCCAAACAAACACAGAACCGCTCAGGAGGCAGCCCCCCCATCAGTGATGTCACTGTTGTCATGGAAACCTCCGAGCAGGGATTGTCTTTTTTTCCCTTTTTTTCTTCCCACACCAGAAAACTCCTCGTTTCTTTCATCTTTCTTTGCTCATCTCTCCCTCTGCTGCTCCCCGACCACGTCTCCTCTCTGTTTCCTGATGATTAAATTAACATGCAGGCAAATGGACAAAGACGTCCATGCAGACACACAAAAACACACAAAAACACACACTCACAAACCACAACCCCTCCCTATTTTTATGCTGCATCTTGCAGAGCCAGATTTCATAAGAGACCTAGATTTAGCAATCTTAAGATTGGTGGGACTGAAGGGAAAACCACTCAAATATTAAGAATTCATTTATATAAGAATCTTTGAGTGTATTTTCCTTAACATGTTTCAGCCAGAGGTAGAAACACAACAAATTAATCTGTGCCTCTATGTGCCATCTCCTATATGTCATTGCTGATCCGTCTGTAGGTGGATCAGGAGATAAAACTGAAGGAGAAATGCATTTTAACAAAAAGGCCTCATTTTTCTTTCCTTTCTCCCACATTGTTCCTTAATCAGCTGCTTTTAGGGAGTCACTTTGAATCTGAGTTATTAATATTAACTGACCCAGTCCAGAAAAAACACAGTTCTGTCCCAAATAAAAGGCTTCCTCGCTCACAGACTGCCTCTCTCTATGGTGTGTGTCAGTGCCAGGCCCAGCAGGCTTGGCCGGGTCATTAATGACTTCATCAAGCTGGCTGATAATTAGCAGGCCAGAGGCCAGACAGAGAAACACACTAAGTGGACGGAGAGGAGTAGAGCTGCAGAAACAACATGATAACTCTTCTCATAGGACAGCAGGACGGACAGAAGGGACGCTTCTGTCTTCTTACTGAACCGTGAAGACCAGAACGGTCCACTTAATGGTGAACATGAATTAATCTCACACTAGTCCTGCTTTTTTGTTTCAGTATATCAAGCACATACATTAATAAAAAGAAGGAAACCCCTCCCAGCAGAGCTAAAACAATTACTTAAATAATTGATCAGTCAATGGACGGAGCCTGCAACAATTTCAACAATAAACTAATCGTTTACGTCACCAGCAAAAATGTCAAATATTGACAGCTTCTCAAATGCAACCACAAAATAATTCATTAATTAATCAAAATCATTGCATGTTTTTATGCAATTTATGCTGCGATTGACAGAAAATATGCAAAAAAAAAAAAAGTGTGTTTTTTTTCTCTCTCAGTTGTTTAATATTCTAAATCTCAAATATCCGCCTCAAGTTTTCAAATGGCACCTTTGGGTGACCAAACCACTGCATTATAAATGATATAAAACACAGAAAAGCAGCAAATATTCATATTTTAAAAGCTTCTGTAGCTTTAATTAATAATAATTAAAACAGCTGCTGATTCATTGTCTCAGATTTAGTTTGAAGATGAGAATGAAGGTAGAAAAAGGACAGATGTCCAAACTTATTCCATATTTTTCACCAGAACAACAAACATTATTTTCAGAAATGCAACTTCACTCACATTTTGATCTTTAACTGAAAGATATGAGGATTTTGCTCACAGTGAACAGACAACATTTGAGTTTGAAAAGTCTAATCAGTGTGAGTTGAAACCATTTTCATAACTCATCACTGACCTCCACAGTTGTTTTTAAAGCATAAATCTGCAAACATGCAGAGTCCAGCTCAGATAAGATGGTTTTCTCTGTTTTTTTTATCAGTGGAAACTGAATATCTTTAGCCTTAATGACATCACACTGAGCTCTGGGAACTTCTAATGGACATCACGTACCATTTTCTTCGATCAATCAATTAATCAGCACTGAGCATTAAGTGACAATGAAAATAACTATCAGCTGCAGCCCTGGAGCCAGATTCATGTGTGTAATATTTTATAAAATAAGACAGGATGTGTGTTTGAGGACAGATTATGAACACAGAAAGCGAATAAAACAAGATGCTGGTGATGATGATGAGGAGGAGGAGGAAGAGGAGGGGGTGGCAGGTGTGTGAGTGATAATAACGATGCTGGTCAGGCAAATAAATCTACAACATGATCAGTTATTATAAATGGAAATATTGACTTTAAATAAATAAACAGCTCGTTTGCAACCCCATCTTCATCATCAGGCAGTGACATGCTCAACATTTAGTCATCATGAGGATAAAGAGGAGGATTCCTTACCTGATAAGATTCATTTACAGTGAAATAAGCAACAGCTGACAGCAGACAGTGTTTGGCCAAAGCCTGAGTCCCTCTGAGCGCTCAGCGGTTTGGATCCGCTCAGCTTCTAACGGGAAGGTCTGATGTAACGTAACGAGCGTGGTCGTTTTCACCGGGAAAGACGTGGTCGTCGTCTTATCGTCATCATTCAAGCAGCACCGGGATGCAACCTACAGCCAGCTGCCTCCAGAGGAGAGGAAGGGATGGTCTCTGAGGGAGCAGCCGCTCTCCCTGCTCGGTGTGGGGGCACGTGTCAGTGGTCTCTCCCCTCCTCTCTGTCTCTGCTGGAGCTCCAGCCGCCGCTTCACCTCATCACGACTCGGTGAGGAGGCTTGTTTTTCATCACAGACGGAGGCTACAGCATTTTCTGACGGGATGATTCATGGCTGAGGAGCATGCACTTCCTGCTTCTGCCTCTGGGTGGCGACGCAGGCTGCTTAACGATTGGCTGGGATAATAATAATAATAATAATAATAATGTTAATGACGATTGTTATGTGCTTTATTATTGTGTTCAGCTGGAGGAAAGCATCATGTACTAGTCCTGGTTTGTGTGTATTCTGTGGCTGTGGAGGAGGTCACCAACTCTTAAAAAAACCCTGATGATGTCACAGTGACGTCACGTGGGTCCTCGATGAGGGCTTATAATAATAATAACGATAATAATTTTATTACTTCTAAGATGAGATTTTCCTGCTCAAATTACTTACAAATAAAATAAAATTTAAAAAATATGGATTGATAAATTTGAAAGCACCTAACATGTTCACTGCTAACATTCAGTGTTGGTTTTGTCTCAGACAGAAAATATAAGGAAAAGGCAGATGTCAAAATTTGTTCTCAAGTGGTGGAAAAAGGTGAAAGTTCTTCAACAGATACCTTTTATGAAATGCATGTGTATTTATTTTTATGTACAGTAGATGTTTCTGTATTTGTATAGTTGTATTCCATAGGCAAGCACAAGTCTTGTTTCTTGTCTAAAAATACTAAAATTAAAAGATTTGTCGTGACAAGAAAGCCACGACAAATCCAAATCATCTGTGTATTTTTTGTGTTAATGCAGAAAAAAACAGTTTTATTTTTCTTCTCATGGTCTGAGCTTTTGACCGTAGCACATGGTCTTCATCAGCAGGATTTACCCTGTTCAGACTTCACATGATACTCTCTCTTGTTGTTAAAACCTCCACATTATCACAATGTGATAAACCAAGCACAGTTGAGCACTCAACAACAATCATTTATTAAATGCATATTATGACCAGCATAAGCTTTTAACACATACTGCAGCCTTTCATCATGATTAAGATCATTCCTGCTTTAAGCATTCAGCTCAGTCAGAGCTCTCTTTGATTATACTAATGAGTACCGCTTGCAGACCTGTGGTCAGTCCCTCTGCATACAGTGTTGACTTTAACAAGCTCAACAAAGAGCTTCAGAGGGATTAGACTTGACCTGAGTCTGATCGTTTAAATTGTGTATTAAAAAAAAACTGATTAAAATAAGGCCAAGAAGCTTTGTGTAATAAGGCAGCAGTTTTCCTTCATATCTCCAGAGGATAATACACTTTGGGGCGGAGTGATGTAAACCTCAGACTATCTTTAAGTTCTTCATTGCAGACTCCAGAGTCTGAAAAACAAATTATTACATTATGTATGGAATCATCATGTCGACAGGATGTGACAAATAAACATCATCAGTGTATTCTTGTGTAATCTGTGTGTTTGTTTGTGTTACCTTGACATCCCAGATGCCCATTCCTCCATCCATGCCGGTGGTGCAGAACTTGGTGCACTGGTTTCGTCCTCCTTCCAGCACTGAGATCTGGCTGGAATATTGTTTCAGACAAGTTAAACCAGAGACGACGATGATGCCTGTGAATGCACATTCATATCTATTTTCTCTCCTCACCTGATGCTATTCTTGTGCAACGTGTTCAGGTCCTTCTCGGTGCTCTGGGTCTCTGAGGCCCGGCGGTCCAGGTTCTGGAAACGTTCCCTGGCACTGATGCCCTTCTGGGCCGCCTGCTTGGGAACGTCCAGCTTGCCGCCGAATGTCAAGCTGGCTTTGGCACCGTCGTAGACAAACAGCATGGGGTAACAGTCATGACCCTGCAGGGACAGAAAGACATGAATACAGAGCTGGAAGGTGCTCTATAGTGATATAATATCAATAAAGTAATACAAGGCTAGATATATGGAGCTTAACTAATGTATTATTCCACCACCCAGTGTAGGGAGTTTGCTATGACTGCCCTAAATTAACATTACTGCTGATTAACAAAATATTTTTTATGTTTCTGTCACGGTTAATCCACCAATATGTGTGCAAATTATATCTTTAATGCTAAAATATAATTATGGTTGTTGTCCATGAATTTTCAAATTTACTGTTTAAGAAAAAAAAAAAAATGTCAAAGCACATTATTATTATTTTTAGTTAGGATGACAGTCTGAATTAAAGCTCTTCAAGATGCTGGAGGCCCATTGAGACAAACAGGACAGCTGCTCTAATAAATCAGTTAAGCACAGTATGTAACTACTGTCAATCAGTCAGTCAGACACACCTAAAACAAGGGAATGTGTATTAAATAAAAAAAAATATATATGTTCAAGATACATGGTGGATATGTGCTGAGTACTCACAGCTGCTACTATGCTGTTCTCAGTGATGAAGGTGACACACAGCAGAGGAAGAGTCTCAGAGCTCAGACTGTTCACCCTGTGGAGTCATAACAAAGGTCAGAGTGCGCGCGCACACACACACACACACACACACACACACACAGATGTCCTGTCCTCTCTTACGTGCCGGTCTTGCCTCCCTCTGCGACGGACACAGTGGAATCATGGGAGGTCCAGGCCAGCCGGTTACCAGAGTGGGAGAAGCTCACGCTGTGCACCCAACCTCCAGCTGAGCTCTGACCTGCTGCTCCAGACCCACCGGACTCAAACAGCATTTCCCCAAACGGCATCTTGCTGCCCCAGGGAGTGGGGCCGGGCTTCTCCTCCACCTCCTTGATGTAGGCGGAAAACACCCTGTGGGCGAGAGAGGTCAGGAAGAGAGAGAGAAAGGCACAAAAACAAAGACTGATCAATACTGTGAGATAGAATAGAATTGTTTTATTGATCCCCAACGGGGAAAATTCACTTGCTACAGCAGTGTAAAGAAGTTAAATTTTAAAAAAAAAACACAATAAAACAGCAATAACTAAATACAAGAATGAGCAATAATAATAAAGAATATTTAAAACATGCACTAAAAAATAAAAGAAATAGCCTTTTAATGACAAATGAAATTGAATTAAATACAATATTTAGACTGTGGATATCATTATAAATTATGAAGTATAAAAACAGACATAAACTAAATAAAAAAAGGTATGCAAAAAGTCCAGACAAATTTGATTTATTATTAAAGGCACAGTGAGGAGCATTTCACTGGGTCTATTAGCAGAAAGTGGTGCATAGCGGTCAATGCAGTGGACACCTACTAAAAAGCCATTTTCTCTTAATTGCACTGGTTTCTATGGTGGAACTGACGATCAGCCTCTAGAGTACTCTCTGCTGCCCTACTCCATTGAGGTCCATTCAGTGGTCACTTGGTGTAACTGGCAGTAAATTTCCCCTGAATCCATGATGGCCGCTAAACAGCCAGGCCAGCTATCCACTGCAGGCATAGCCAGTCAATCCTTCTATACTAGAAGAACCCAATATTTCCAATACGAAAATGAAGTGGACATCATGCATCACCCAATACATTTTTACACAAGTCATGCAAGATGTGGTGAACATCGAAGTGTTTGGAGATGCAGAGGCTAAAATGTCATTTATTGTTGCCAAATGCAACATGCTAGTATAAGTGCATGGTAATACCAGTCCAGCATCATTATAGGACTGTGGAAACTCAATAATATTTCTGTTGGAGATGGTTTGACACATTCAGGTGTAAGATTCACAGCTAAAACTGTCATTGGTTTTCATAATCAGGCCAAAATATTGCACCTGTACAGTGTTGAAATTTCCAAAACTTTGTTGAAATGTTTTTCAAAGCATAGAAAGAAACAAGTGTTTGTATATTTACTATAAAACACAAGTTAATTAATTTTTACAGTACGTTCACAATATTTTATGATGAGTGCTCATGTAGTCCACTGGATTGGACATGTTTTTAACTTTATGAGATTTTTTGGAAAAAAATTAAAAAAAAAAAAAAAACAAAACGTTGGCCTTTTTTTTCATGTCCTAAGAAGAATAAAATCTATTTCATTTCACCAGGTCTATTAGCAGAAATAGAATAGAATATACATAAGTATAGTTTCATTGACAGCTGAAATTAAGAATCATTATGTTTTAGCTTAGAATAAGCCTGAATGTCTACAGAGTCAAAACACTGGCTCGAGAGAGAGCCTTTTGTGTTTTTACATTGGCTGAGGGTCTAAACCAAGTCTGCAAAAACTGGTTGCTGCTCCTAAAGTAGTGTCACTCTGGTATGGATGGGTTCTGAGCCATCGTACCGTTCCACTCATGCTACAGCAGTAACAGAGGAATCACACCACTAGATGCCACCAAATCCTACACACTATTTTTAATTCGGTTCTGTCTTTATGTTGTATTTGTGTGTAAATCTATATGAAGTGTCATCATTTAGAAATGCAGCTTGATTCCAGATTAAACCATGAGCTGAACCGAGTTTATTTTTTATAACTTGGAGAGGTACAACAAGGGTCAATGTCAGTTTAGGTTTGTGTATGTGTCTTTTGATTCACTGATACCTGCATTTGAAGTCGCAGCATCCAGCAGCCAGCAGCACGTTGTTGGGATGCCAGTCCAGACTGAGGATGGTGGAGCGAATCGGCTTTTTGATGTGCTTACACACCCACCTGTGAACCAAAGCAAAACATGATGATAGATAATCATGATAACCACATGCAGCCCTTCATGTAAATCAGGAAGCTGTCCTTAAAAAAGCCCTCACCAGTCATTTTCCTGCTCAAAGTAGCAGATGGAGATGAGGCGTGAGCCGCTGCCTACAGCAAACTTGTTTTCTCTTGGTGACCACTTCACGCAGCGAGCAGCTCGGTTGATCCTGAGGATGACCAGGGTGGGCTTCCAGGTGCCTTCTTTGAGGGTCCACACATAGGCGTTTCGGTCGGCCCCGCACGTAACTATACGGTTACTGTCGATAGCCCAGTCAATACCTGCAGGAGGAAAAAACACGTATTGTTGTCTCACCTCTGTGAATACACCATGATACATATTTGGCTCTTTGAGTGCCATTGATGTAATACAACGTCATTCCAAATCCGAAGCTTGAGTGCCATTGACATAATACTGCGTCAAAGTGTTGTTTTTTTTTTTTTTGCAGCTGGTCGCTGATCACAATCTGCCGCAGCCTGTGTGTAATTTTGGGGCTTCTGTGATTTGTAGTCAGGACGTAAAGAGTTAACATGCGTCACAGCGATCAAAGCAGGAAGTGGAGACGATCGCATTTAGAGAGCAAAACAAACGGATTCTGGTCAAAAAGTGTAGATTTTGGTGAGTGGCCTCTGTTCTCCTCCACACAAAACAAGAATTGAACAAGGTTTAAAAAAAAAAAGGCTTTTTTTTCATGATGAAATAGCGAGACTCTTCTTTCATTTGAGCTTATCTGTGTTTTCAGAGACATGGTACAAAATATGCTGTGGGTCTTGAAATATGTCTCAAAATGGCCAAAAACGCTGGAACAAGGCACTTTCTGCTTAAAAAAGGACTAGCACTCAATGAGTTAATTTAAAGCTATATTTGGTAAACATGGAGAGCTAGCAGTTCCTGCTAAGCCTCCTGCCTGCTCTCAGGATGGAAGGACCATTTAATTTCTGAACAGGATTACCAACTACCAAAACAGATAAAATGTTGTTATATTTATATAATGCAAGATTTTTTTTTCTGTTAAAAGTCCAGTTTGAAGTCAGTAAGCTACTATGATTAGCTCATATTAACACAAAAACAGAACTAGGAAATTGAGGAATCAGGAAGTCAATGCATCAGAAATAGCTCAGCCTTCTAACCGACATAAAACCACAATGTGTGATCTTTGTACGTATTAATTTGTGGGTTTCAGAAATGCTGGTAGGTCTGGTTCTGGTTAAGCTAAACTAAGCTGATATATTTGTAGCAGAGAATGAATATATACATATACACACACACACACATATATATGTATATATATATATGTATATATATATATATATACACACACATATACATATATACATATACACACATATAATACATATATACACACATGTTAATTACAACTATAATTGGGGTGACAAACATGTTTCTACAGTAGCTATAGAGAGGATAATAAAGTTTTTATGTCAGCCATCATAGTTCCCCGACACACTTAGCACACAGGTGAAGTTTTGCAATCTGCAACCTCACCTCCAGATGCCATCAGATAATTGCTGGGTCTGAACTGTCTCACCTGTCACCTGTCCATTGTGCTCCTTCAGCTCATGGATCCTGGTCCACTTGGTCCCGTCCTTCTTGTAGATGTGCACCTCGTGGTTGTTGGGGCAAAGGGCGATCTCTGGGGTACAGAAACACATTTAAGTCCATTTAAGCGCTACAAGTCAGTGGATATTCCTCACTGTGAGGACAAAGTACAGAGTGGTGGACAAAGGGGGAGTTTGATCAGTAGAGTGAAACACTGAACAGCTGACTTGGTGCAAGAGAACAGAGCAAACCAGAGATATACGGCATGAATCGGCCTGCAGGCAGCACACAGGCATGAGATCTCTAAATAGACAATATGTGAGAAGCACTGCCTTCCTATAATGTTGCAGCGAACCCAGCACATGTTTTAGTCACCAGATGAGTCAGAGGCTCATCTGGGAGCAGTGGTGTGGGAGCTTCAGTGTGCATTTTTGGTGCAAGCTGAGCAAACTTCAGCCAAGTTGAGTGAAACTGCATGACTCGACCACAGCCGCCTGTTACATCCGCTCTCTCCTCCGAAACCAAAGCTCTGATCGAAACAGCCAAATATGGCGTTAGTTTCCTGCAGCTAACGGAGCACAAGAGCCTCTCAGAAAAGGCCCCCAGACGCCACCCTGTTACAGGAAACAGGAAATACCTTCTTCCAACCTGGGAGCCAATCACAAACCACTGACTATTACACTATTTGTTCTTTGGCGCAGACTCCAGCAGTTGAGGCAAGATGTTCCATGATGTCTGAGATCAAACAGTGTGCAGTTTAGAGAGGAGATGATTCAGAGCCTCTGAAATACAAGTCCAGAGCGACCAATCAGGGAAGGCGAAGGAGACTTACGGCTACGATCTTTGTTCCAGGCATGGCAGCTAATTGGTTCCAGCAGGAAACTGTGGTACGCCATGGCCAATCAGATGTCAGAAGCAGACCAGGAAGCTGAGTTGAGCTGAGAGACAACAGTAAAGTCTAGAAAAACAGAAGTTAAAATCTGGTTAGAAGGAAGAAGCATAAAGAAAGCACACAAAGTGCTAAACTATAATAAAATGTATTTATCATGATTGGACGGGGCTGGTTCAGATGTTTTTATATACATTGAAAAGTAGAAAAAAAACACAGTCTGATTTTAACCCCCTGAGAAAAACACACTGAAATCATCTCACTCAGGTTGTGTTAATTAAATCCAGACATCCTGAGGCATGAGAGGAATGACGCAGGTCAAGGGTAACACACGTCCCACAAATAAACTTTACAGCCAAAGCCAAACATCTCCATCACAGTCAGTTACTTCACAAGCGCCTGTTGCACTAACAAAGTGTGTTACTGACATGTCTAAACATAGTCAGTCAACTGTTAGATATTTTCTAGGCTACTTACCCTGAGGGCTGGGCAAGGATGAATGGGTGAAAAGCTGCAGAGATGCAATACAGAGTGAGAGGAAGAAGAGAGAGGCAGAGGAAGCTGGCAGATCAAATAAAGATAAGGGTGTTCAGCTCGCGGACTCTGGCCAGTCAACACGAACGCCAACGACAGAGTGAGTTCAGGAAGAGAGAGAAGCTGATCTGAGGAGAGGGAGGAGAGGTCAGGGGGGAAGTGGAGGAGGGTACAGTGGAGATCAGGACTAATACAGGAAGTGTATACAGGCTCGTGCTCCAGGCAGAAGAGATCATGGGTGTTCGCAGTTTAAAAATGTGAGAGAATGGGAGCAAACTTTTCATTTTTTAACAGAAACAGAAGGGGGAAAGAGGAGGGGAGAGGGAGGGGCATGGACACAATACAGTGAAGCACAAAAAGGAGGAAGTGGAAACTGAGGGGGAAGTGAAAAGAAGCATGAAAGACTGAGAGGAGAAGGGGAGGAACGTATGGGCACTCCTGCAAAGAGAAAGAGGAACAAGAAGGGGAGGGAGGAAAAACAAACTCAAAGGGGGGAGGAAAGTGTGGCATCAAGAGAAAAAAAAGCTCCTGACGACAGATTATATTTGCTCCAGTTTTTTTCAGGATGTATTTTGAATTATAGTCTCATAATCTAAGCATTTCACACATCTTAAATTTTCATTCTTCAGGGTCAGCCCTGTGTTTTTACACTATAAGGAACCCAAATTCAACATATTTTATTTGTATTTGGTCTTGGGCATCCAGAGAATGAGCCCAGCAATTTGTATAATATTAAATACTTTTATTTATTGTCATTTTAGCCGTGCTATGTGCTTCAGGAGGGATGACGATATCAGTCGACTACTTTGATCCAAAATTATTGAAATATCTAAACAACTATTGCATGGATTACCGTGAAATTTTGTTCACATTTATCAACAAGAACCAGCATGAGATTGTATTTGTTCGATGCATTTGATTCCTGACCAGATGGATGTTAACACTTGTTCAAAATACAATAAAATTTAAATCTACGGCTGCGTGGAGGATCGATGATATGAACCTGAGGCTCTACGAATGTTTCTAGTGTTTCTTCTCCAGCTGCTTCCTTGGCTCTTTTAAGCCATTCTGTAATAAACAGAGTTAGATCAATGACAAAACACAGGCGTGTTACTTTAACTATGCCTCAAACATGAACAAACATGCACATTTAAAAAAACAAAAAACAAGACTAACTCGTACTGCACATCCCCTAAAGGTGACTAGTCTGAGAGGCAAAAGACGAGAGCAGTCCAGTGAGTTGTGTACTGTAAATGTACTTCATCTTTATTTCATGTCTACCTCATGATCAGTTACATAGAAATCCTCCATCTTGTGTGGTTTTAGTGTTGTAGCTACAGAGCCTAGTGCTGGCCAGCCGTGACTCCGCACACACTTTAGCCAGCTGCTTTCTCTCTCCACCATCAGATCTTGTACAGCTCTCTACAGCCAACCAGCAGCACCACCTCAGAATATCAATAACCAGGGTCCTAATCTAAACAATGACTTCACCTGCTGGAGAATATTCACCACGCTCCAGGAAGCAAAGCATCACGTCCTCCGTTCTACTAAACGTTGATATTCAGAGCTGGTGTTCAGGTTGATCTGAGGTGAAATACAGTCTGACTTTTGGATAAAACGCACCTTTTAGTGTTCAACTTTTGGTACAGGAGGTTAGAGAACATAAAAACACACATTTCACGTCACGTTTTAATACGTGTCAGAGGACCTTCCCACTTTGACACCTGGTTAACCTTCATTAAAAACAAACAAAAAAAAAAAAATCAACAGTGATGTCACACGTCAGCTCAGTGTGTGTGTGTGTGTCTGTGTGTGCGTAGTGTATGTGTGTTTGTGCGTGAGAGTGTTTGCACACACCCACAAGAGTGTGTTATGGTCTGATCAGTGCTTCAGCAGACGCTCGATTAGGTGGTCAGTTGTGTGTTACTGGCTGCGTCGCAGGAGCGGAGGGGGTGAGGGTGGGAGGACTGGGAGAAGTGAGGCCTGCTGCGTTTCTTCATCCTTGACAAGATTTCTTCACATGATGCGGAGACCCTGGATAGAAGCTTCTAGACTCTGAGGAGGCAAATAGACAGGGATGACGCATCAGAGGGATAAAGCCAGGAGATCTGAGAAAACTGTCGCCTGCGTTTGTTACCTTGAAGTCCCAAATGGTCATTGCTCCATCGATGCCTGTGGTGCAGAACTTGCGACAATCCCTTTTGTCTCCTTCATAGATAGACACTTGGCTGAGGACCAGACGTGCAGAAAGAGAGTTAATACAGAAAAGCATTATGATGGACTCTACATATCCATGACAACACTGTAATGTTTCTGATCCTTGGGAGACATGCTTATTAGCCGAGCAAAAAGTCACTGGGCCCAACTAACGTGTGTGTTGCACATACCGTGCATGTTGTGTTGTTTTTACATTAACCAGAATTACTGCCTTGCAGCTTCCATCCATGTCCGCCCAAGATTTTCATATAGATATGCAAGAGAATCTTGAGAATCATCTAAACTCAATTTATTCCCCAATCTCTAACTATTCCTTTGAACAAAATAAAAAAATAAAATAAATCCATATTATACAATCAAAACAAAGAGGATGCTATAGAAAAAAAAAACACCACAAAGAAACCTTGATTAATGACATGCTGGAACTCAGATGGGTCCATTAAAAAAAGTGGGGAATGACTATTACACGATTAATATTTTGGGATCAGAGCTCCATTGAGCTTCCAGTATCATCTATTCCAGCCAGTGCTTTATTACATAACACGCTACATCTATTTTAGAGGAGAAACACCAACACTGACCGAAATAAGTAGCATCGTACCACTGTGAAGGCTACATGTTTGTCAGTAGTTGTAGTTGTAGTTACAGGCTGGTGTTACACTGTTTCTCATATGTAGTCACCACTCACTGAGAACAAAATATCACAAACACCTCTGAGTGAAGCCTCCACACTGTGTCTGTTTCCACCTACTGTGTGTTCACGGGGTCAGACTCTTGTAATATCAACAAACACTACAATCACACATTTCAATTGTGGTGGAAACTCAAAAGTCAATCTTTCTGCGAGTGTCCAAACCTAAAATGAGAACAGGTGTGAATGTATCTGAGGACAGACTCCACATCCTGTCCTTTGGTTGGTGGGACTCACGTGATGCTGTTCTGGTGCAGTGTGTCCAGGGCAGTGTTGCGGTCCTCGGTGGTGGCTCTCTTGTCCATGTTCCTGAAGCGCTCCATGGCGGAGATGTTCCTCTGGATGCTCTGCTTTGGGAGATCCAGCTTCGACACAAATGTCAGCGCACCACCATCGTCGCAACGGAACAGCATGGGGCAACAGTCGTGGCCCTGAGGATGAAGATGATATAAATGGTTTCTAAATCATGCTCCGTACTTCCCGTATATTTATGTATGAAAACATTTATGCATATAATGTGTGTGTGTTTGACTCTTACCGCTGCTACTAGACTGTTCTCTGAAACAAAAATGACACTGAGGAGAGGAAGGAACTCCGTCTTCAGCTGTGAAGGACTAAACACAAATTAATTACAATCATTCATTGTAATTCATTGCTTTCATTTAACAGGCACCTCGCCTCACCGGTACAGTGAGATGAGCAGATTACAAATCATGGCTTGTATATATACTTACTACAGTGACCGATAATAATCCCATGCATTTAATAAATGCTTTTAATGGATTACTTTTTTTCAACATGGTGAATGCGTGGGAGATGACTTTAATTTCATGAAAGGGGTCAGTTGTATTATGGAGATCCTCAAACTGCTTAGGACTCATTTTGCCATCTACACACATCAGTTGCTTTGAAAGAGAAAACTCTCCATCCCATCTACCAGTCTGGTTTAGCGAATGAACATTTTATCTCCTTTTCTGTTTGTAGTTGTTCTGAAAACGAAAAAGGCACCAGTTCTAAATTGTCTGCTTCCTCTTGTGTTATTAGCTGAAACGTGACACTCATCATATCAATCCTTTTGATTCTATTCTCTCTGTATTTCAGCCTACCCTCTTTCACTGCAACTCCAGTCACAATGGCTGTACATCTGATAAGTATTTAATTATGTATGCTATGTAGTTGACAAACTTCAAAATGCTTCTTTTGTTAATTAAGGTGCTCTGTTTTTGACCTCTCATAGTGCAACAAAACAACTTTTTGACGAGTGTTTTCCTGTTCTGCTTATCTCAGCCTAGTCCTACCATTAGTTTTACACTGATTAACAGGTGCAGGTTACATGCCAAAAAGAAATGCAACAATGTGCCATCGAAGGCAGTGACGACTATCAGCTGGTTAACGTTCAACATTAAAGGATTCAAACTGACTTTGCATGTTATCTGAGGAAGGACACTTAACACATTTGTTATGCCGGTGACATTAACACTTATCGCTGTGTGACGAGCTACAAATAAGATGAGCTGTAATCTTTTTTTCAGCACACAAATGACACAGTGATGCATCAATGCTATGTTCATCATGTTTGTGTTTCATACAAAAATATGCCATCAGCTGGTACCCAGTGTCATTTAACAACACAATACATCAACAAGTGCTTCAGTAAAACTTGGCGACTTGCTGATAGCGTAGCTGGCCTGGATGGCTGTTTTGTTGTTTGTTGTGTGAACACAGCTTTAGGCCTCAGACAACACATTTTGTTGAGCAACACAGAGTGGAAATGCTTGTTTATGAGAAAACTCCACAGGGCACAATCTGAGACACCTGCTGGTTCCAAGCATAAACAATCCCTGTATGGGTAGACGTTAATTTACCTGGCAGTCTTAGAGCTGTCCACCACAGTGACAGTGCTGTCATGGCTGACCCAGGCCAGGCGGTTCCCAGAGGCTGAGAAAGAGACAGAGTGGACCCAACCCCCTCCACCTGACAGACACACAGTGGATAAAGGAGGCAGCTCTGGTTCAGTACAAAGGGTTGCTGCAAGTCATAAGAAAGAGGTTTTTTATTATAACATGCAAACACACAGATACAGACCTGCTCCTCCAAATTCTGCTAGCACAGCCCCAAATGGCATCTTGCTGCCCCAGGGTGTGGGGCCTGGTTTTTCTTCCACTTCCTTAATGTAGGCTGAGAACACCCTGGAGGCCAGAAAGGGAGGGGTGGGGACAGAAGGAGCAAGCAAAAAAAAAAAAAAAAAAAAAAAGCGAATGAGGACATTGGGAGGTTTGCAATCATTGAATCTTCATCTCACCTCCCACAACACTTTTCACTGTTATTGACACTCACCTGCATTTGAAGTCACAGGATCCAGCAGCCAGCAGGATGTTGTTAGGGTGCCAGTCCAGACTGAGGATGGTGGAGCGTACTGGCTTCTTAATGTGCTTGCTCACCCACCTGAAGATTTGATAAACATTCAACAATCAATTCATCTGATGTAACAATGTTAATTATGTTTCTAATGTAGTGTAGATCAGCAAAAGCGAAATGCTTTATTGTCTACTGTCAAAAAGACGACACGTTCATGCATCCAAATCAAAAATGGAGATGAGAATCAGAATCAGACAGCCCTGCCCAAAACAGGCATGACCTGTCAGTCCACCCATTCATTTGAATGAAGGTATTGCATTTTGGTTGAGACGCTGACGTGTTAATAATATAATAAAAATAATAATTTATCAGCTTTTTTTTTTTTTTTTTTTTAAAGAGGGACAGAGTAACAAAACACTAACACAATACTACACAAAAACAATATTATTTATTTATATATATATATATATATATATATATATATATATATGAAATATAAATTTGGTTATAATCTTGTGTCTACAGCTGTATTGAATTTCAAGGGATACATTTGAAAACAAAAAACAGTCTCACCAGTCATTCTCAGACTCAAAGTAGCAGACAGAGATGAGTCGAGCTCCACTGCCAACTGCAAACTTGTTCTCCAGTGGAGACCACTTGACAAAGGTGGCAGCTCGGTTGATCCTGAGGATGACCAGTGTGGGTTTCCATACTCCCTCCTTCTGGGACCACACGTAGGCGTTACGGTCTGCTCCACATGTCACTATGCGGTCACTTTTAGGAGCCCAATCAATACCTGCAACACAATGAAGAGAGATTATGTATCACGTGGATGACTAATGCAACAATCATGGAGTGAATCATGACAGCGTTCACACAGATATATCAATACACCTCAGTGTCATCTTGTGTTGGTGACAGTTCCAGACTGGCTTAGTCACAGGAACAACAAATAAATACCTGTTATGTGTCCATTGTGCTCCTTCAGCTCATGAGTCTTAACCCACTGGTTGCCACTCTTCTTGTAAATATGGACTTCATGGTTATTTGGACTGATGGCAATTTCTGCAAGGGAATAAACCAGGAAGTATTGTATGTATTACGAAACAAGACCAACCAGTTTCTGGCATGTGCCAAGTATTAAGCTGAGACGACTCAAAGTCAAAGTTCATAAATCCTAAAAAGCAAACAGTGGAGCATTAATGTTTTTTGGCAGAAGTTTCACTCCTGTTCTCATGTTTATCATTTGTTTTCAAACATATTACCAGTAACTAGATTTTATAACTGCTGTGTAGTGCACACGTTGGCAGTGGTGTAGTCAAACAGGAGGAAATATTTGAGCCTTACGTGTCCTGTCGCGGTTCCACGCGTGGCAGGTGATGGGTTCCAACAGAAACTGATGAAGGGACATCTTGTCTGGGTGTGGTCCTTAAGTGGCGCTCTGCGAAGTCACATAGCGAAACTTAGTTTAGCAACCAGCGACAAACAAACCCAGAGCCAAGAGCTGGTCTGAACTTTGCCTCTACAGGCAGCTACACAGATGACAGCATTAAAATATGTGATACAACTAGGACTGGTGACTCGATTGGATTCCACTTGTTAGCTTGGGTACAACAGTTAAACCCAGATCTGTTAAAACACCGAAAGCCTTCTTCAACTAGCACATGTTAACGATAGCGAAAAATAACACTGCTAGCTATCGTTAGCGAGCTTTCACCATAGTCTTCATGAGATGCTAAATTAAACACGTTTATGAAGTGAAGTTTACTTGTTTGGCTAGCTACTGTCATAATGTCATGGCTGGGCTTGGTGCTTCACTCGGTGAAGCGTTAATCGCTAAACACTACTAGCAAGTTAATTAAATTGCTAGCTTACAGTTCACCGGTGCTAAATAGGCCTAGCAGCCAGACTGGTCCTTTTGAGGAAGATATGGACGTTTAGCTTTAAACACATTTACCAGATGGCCTTCTTTTACTATGTCAGACCTCGGGTTTTCCTTGGAAGAGATGCCTTTACTTCCAATGTTAGCTTCACTATTAGCTGAACATTCCGCTAGCCCCCATGCTAACTTACCTCGTCAGTCCGGTTCTTCAAGTGTGCACTCTCGTTAGCCGGTAAGCTAAGTGACGCTAGCGGATAAGGGTTAAATCAGGAATGGACCCGAATTCGCGGACTCTGGTCAGTCGACACGAATTCGTCCAGGAGTGTTGAGGGAATGTCAAGACGGCCGGCAGGACACGACCGGGAGCATCCGGTAGCTAACTCGGCAGCAAAACCTGTGGACGCCTGGCTTGACAGCTAGCTTAGCCTCATCACGCTAGCTGTGTTACATTCAACTGAAAAAAAAACTCGTTCACAACGACGTCTCACAAACTACGACGGGAGCGAAAGAGCTCCTCTAGTGGTTCAAACAGAAACATCTAAAGCGGTCTAACCGGCTTAAGAACACCACCATCTAGTGCATCGTGTGGAGAAATCCCATGAAATTCAGGGAGTGGCTATGGCTGACCCAATGTCAGCCTAGCGTAACCCCACAGAACCCTCCGATTACCATGGGCCTTGAACGCCCCGTGGAAATCTGACAAAGACCAAGCCAGGATGAGCAACCTGTTGCTTGCTCAGTTTATGACACATTTTAAGTCCACATTGTTGTGACTGGAAAAAAACAATTATATTTAAATAAGAGAGTGATCACTGTAGTATTATTATTATTATGGCAACATATGTATTATTGCCAGAGAGTAAATTATGATCAGTGCTTTTATCAAATAAGCTTGATGCCGTGGAGAAAGAGACATTTATATTGACTTTAAGCTTTCATCATCTACCACAAGACTGCTTTATTTCAAGTAAATAAACGATAAAGTGGTTCTTATTTTGTAGGTGCCACTCCAACAATCAAGTTAACTTTTCAAGCGTTAAAACATCCATCATTTATTGTAGTCCTTTGCCAACGTGACACCTAAAAATGCAAGGAAGTGAATGGGTGGACTCAAATATTCAACAAATATAAGCAATGTGATCATAAAGTGCATTTGTTTTTACCTAAAAAAAAAACACTCCAGTCTCATTTTAAAGGTCATCATATTGACTTGTTCATAATATCATCTTAAACCAATCAGAGGAGAGCTCAATCAGTAGCTCTACATCACAGGTGGTAGGCTGACAGATGAACTGCAGCTGGCTGCAAACACCAAAACACTTTTTTGAGGAACAGCATCAAATTGTTCAATGGGGTCATTATCAAAAGTGGATGAGCCGTTTCCAACACCTCCACCATATTTACCAGGTAAATATCCTTTGTTTAGTTGATTTAAGGGCCTCAAATGATCAGTTTTCACAGTAAAAGACAACCTGTGTGTGTTTTTTTCCAGAAGAAAGTCAAGCAGATCAAGATGTAAGGCTCTACCATGTTCACTCACCTTTCAGTCCTCCACCTCCTTCCTCCTTCTCCTTTTCTCCTGGCCTAGGCTGCTCCACCCAAACTCACTCACCTCTGACAGGTACATGCTCACCTGACACCCGCCTCCATTTTGAGTATGAAGAGCAAGCTTGACTATTAAAATTTTGTGATATTCTTCCCTTTTAGACTCAGTTAAGTCAGGAAGTCTAGATTGTAATTGCATTCACCAAAACTATCAAAGTGTGCATCATAAGTGACGTCAATGATTTAATTCCACTGGTAGTTTTTTCCCTCTTTATGTCAGATGATATGTAACAATCTGAATTATGTTATTCAGAAGCATTGTGAACTCTTTTTCTGCAGTTCAAGTTAAACTAAATCATCCATGTCTTCTCCCAAGCATCTGCTGGCCCTCAGTCTACTCCCAAGCTGAAGTTTGTAAGCTATGAGACGGAGCTGTGTCGCTCTCCAGCTCTGACAACGTGCCCTTCCTGTCAGATCCGGGTCTCCACACAGGTCACCTACCGAGTCGGGAGGCACGCCTGGCTCATGTGTCTAGTGTTTGTGTTGTGTGGGTGAGGAGAGACAGCATCAAATACCTAAATGTAGTTATCTAACTACCCCATATTTATTATTCAGAATGTGTAGACTAATGTATAATTTCTGTCTCACAGGTTATTGCTTGGATGCTGCCTGATTCCATTCTTTGTGAAATATTTCAAGGATGCCTACCACATTTGTCCCCGCTGTCGACGGGTCCTCCATGTACACAGGAGGACATGCTGCGAATGAACACAAGATTAGCTACTTAATCTTGTGTGTGTGATGCTAATGTGTTTTTTGACCTTAACAGAAGTTCAGTTGCAATAAAATATGTGCATTCCTGTCTCAAAGTCAAACAGGATAACTTTAAAATATGTAGATTTAATTGTTTAATATATAATGAGGAGATGTTGGCTCCTATCAGGTAGACTTATGAGTTTTTTCTAAACAATGTTTTTTTATCATGTTTTGTAACTAAATCACTTATAATAAATGTTTTCTGTGGCAAACTTTTTCATTTTTTTTCTGTTCTATAAAGAAGAAAACACAACAGAAGTTAATACTGAACTCAGACATTAACATATTGCATACTGTACTGCGCCACACAATTTCTCTTTAGTACTATTAGTTACTTTTTTTGTTTTTACTGTTGTATTGTTTACTTTTTTCTTTTATTATATTGGTTTACATCTGTTTTTATTACGATGGACACCTTGATGGAAACCACAAGCCAAGTTTACCTATGAGTGTTAATAAAGCAACCTGAACCAAACCTCACAAACTAAATTCACATTTGACAAAGAAAGAAAAGTTTCACTTACTAGCTTTTTTCTATAATCTCTGAGTCGTTATCGGCAGATGGAAAAAGCTAGCAGGTGTACCATGAGTTATTTATTAATTCCTGCCCACAACTACAATATTAAAGGACAAGAGTGAACTTGTTCCTGTATTATTTTACCACTACAGTGCACAGATTCCCACCTTACTTACTTTCTAGTCATCAGTACATCCTGTGTGGATTAAGCCTGTATGTGCACTTTGCGCTGTGTGTAGTAAACATGACCTCGCTCACATCACACCAGAGGATTAGAAGTGTGGGTTTATTTTAGATCTTTGAGCCTCAGAGTGATGAGCATTTGAGATGCAGCAAAACCCTTCAATCCCCTCATCTGAGGTCGTGCACGCCTTCTGCAACACGCCTCCCGCTGCTCAGAAGGAGGTCACATGTCAGGATGTTTGCTGTTCCAGGGTGGATGAGCCCTGGTGGATCCCAGCAGCAGCACACTGACTGCTGACCACTACATGGCTGAATATGCATCAGAGTGTCTCACCTCCCTCATTCAATCAGTTTCCTCCTTGGTGCACTCTGCATTTCTCTTCAACCGCAAAACAGAACTCCTCTCCTATTTGATCCTGTGTGTTGCCAAAATGCCGTTCATCCCACCTGTGTCCATTGCACGTTCTGTGTCAGGACTGACCACGAAGGAGAGGCCCACCAACAAGTCTTCACCTTCAGCTACTCTGATGAAGATCCAAAGGGAAGATAAAGGAAGCTCTGTGAAGGAGCGCCTGGCTTCGAACCTCAAGCAGCTGGGGAAGAAGAACCAACCCAGGAGTCATCTGGCGACCACCAAAGGAGTGTCAGGGTCAGAGCTGCATGCAAAGAGAAGGGAGAGAGAGCTGCCTTCATCGCTACCAGACAGCTTTCCAGCCTCCAGCTCGGGTGAGTCCCTGTCGAAGACACAGCAGCACAAACATGTGAGCTCTGTAAAGAGTGAACCAGAGGTGAAGGCCAAGGCCAAGCATCATGAGGAGGTCCGCTTTACACTGACTCTCACACCTGAGGCCGTTCTGCTGCTGCAGCGAAGGAACACAGAGAAACGTCAACACTCAGCATCCAGAAACACAGGAAGTGGAGGAGGCGTTTCTGGAGGTGCATCAGATTCCAGACGCAGACGGGAAAACGTGCCTAAAAGGCATCAGTCGACCACACAGAGACACAGCACTCCAAACAGCAGAGTCACTGCTACAAACAGTGAGGCCGAACAGAGAGACATAAGCTCCATTGTGAAAATCTCACTTCTGAACGAGCAACACAAGTATGACGATGTGGAGTATGAGGAGGAGGACCAGGGTGTGGATGAGCGAGTAGTGCTGAAATGCACAGAGTGGCTCCGTGGGTTGGAGAACACTCCGGTGACAGTGGGACACGGTCTGAGTAAGAGTGCAACTGCTGTGAAAAGTTTCTGAAGCCGGAGGTGACATCTTCCAACCTGAGAATGAGCTGCCGCTTCTGTTTCTGTCATGGCTGTTTGTGTTATGCTCCTGCTAAGATATTCAGTGTGTTGAAGTTCCTTTCAAACTGGCAAACTTTGTCAACTTCATGAGATGTTCTGTTTGATCCCATTCATTCAAGTTTAAAACACCAAGAACTCATTTTGTTTTGACAATAGATAACACTTTAAACTTGGGTTTTACAGTTTAGTCTCTATTTATTCTGTATTTCAATTTCTAAGATGGTGGAATAAATTACAGCAGGTTAACACACAGACCCATGAAGCCATGTGCTGATAAGATTTTTTGGTGATCTGCAGGTTTACTACTTTATGAGAGTCCAATGTGTGCAGGCAGGATCAATGATAAACAGACTACATGTAACGCACTAAGAGAGACTCTACTCTAGCAGGTGTGCACTGTCTTGTTCAGAAAGATGTAAACCTGGGCTGTCTTTGTAAACTGCAGCATCCCTACAAACTTTTTCTTTCCTGTTGTATAACTAAATATCCTCTCATTAAAAAAATGAGGATGGTCACTGTCGAATTTTGGGAAAATGTTGTGTTTCTGTTTTTTCTATGCCCCGTAACAAATTTTACAGCATGCGTCTGTTGAGTATACATCCACTTTATGTTGATAAGTTAAAACTTGCATAAATTTACAAACAAATGACAATTATTTTACTATTTCTAAAACGTTTCCCATAGATATATAGATGTACAGAATAGAACATATTGATCCTGTATATATTTTCTGTACTGTGTACTTCTGTACTTGTTGCTACTCACTGAAAGTAGCTTTGTGAGGACTTAAACGTTAGCCGGACGTACCTCGTGTACAGACCGGGTGTGCTTAGTGACAGCTTATCTACCTGAGTGTCAAATGTTACAACACGTGTGTTTGTTCAAGGCGGAGAGAGAGACAGAGAGGCGGCTCCATGTGTGCCATCATGATTTAAAATAATAATTTAAATAATCACATTAGAAAGCTTATTTCAGCACATATAAAAGAATAGCTTCCTAGTGTTATGTTCCCCACTATTTTCATTTGAGGCCTGTTGAATAAATAAGATAAAGACACAGTGCATGGTTGATGGATACATAAACAGATGGGCTTCACTTCCAGCGGTTGATTCGTCGCAGCTGTACATAAGCCAGGAACATGCAGACCAATATGATTCCCAGAAGAGCCACCTGATTCTGCCAGAAGCCCCATGCAGAGTAGTCGATGTCCTGGCTTTGCAGAAACAGCTCCCCTGGGATACTGCAGCACAGAGAACAGAGGCTCAGTGTGTCTCTGTGTGTGTGTGTGGGGTTATTGTGTATTAAGGAGTGGCTCAGCACTCACATAGTGGTGTTGCTGTAGAACAACTGTCCTGAAAACTCAGTGATGAATGCAGCCTGAGCAAGATAGAGAAAGAGATCAGGGTGAACAACTTCCTTGCTATAGATAAAGACGAGATTATATTCTTGCTCTGCAAATTTTCCGTATCTTACATTCAGGCCATATCTGAAGATACTGATCCATTTCAGCCAGGAGAGCCAGCTCAGCATGGCATTGAGATTAACTAGATAACCGCCAAATACCTAAACATGAGAGGGTGACGATGGAAATGGGATAAAAACACCTAAAACAATGTAGCTATATATATATATCTTAAAGCGTGCATGTATGTTTTGTGTCTCATCTCAATATCTTACCATCATGAAGACAAAGGGCAAAGCAATGAGGATGTTAGCCATGGCAAATGAAGACACACTAGCCGAGACGAGAAAGGCCAGACTGACTCCTGCCAGACTGACCAGAGACATGTTCAAGGCGAAACACATGAAGGCCTCAAAGTCAGGCTTCAATCCTTAAAATGAGCACAAATGGACATTTTAATAAAATCCAGTGTTGCTTTTAGCAGGTTCCCCTTGATGAGTTCAGACATGGCAGAAAGGTCAAATGAAATGTTTCAAACAAAAAGAGACCCACAGTACGAGCATGAATTAGGAACACAACACCAGCTTCTCCTTGCTATCTAGATTTTATTCCTCAAAACTTGCAAGCCTTTGCAGAAAGAATTATGGACTGTTTCCTTATTCAAACCCTAATGTGCTGCTTTCTGACACAAGTCAACTTTAGAAAATGACAAAGGCACTCTTCTATGTAGTCCTAACACAGAACAGTCCTCCCAAAGACATGATTGAAACTCTGTGATTTCTTTCCTCATCTGGATGATGCAATATGGTGTGTTTCTTGCCTGGTGTGTATGAGTGAGACTTACCCATCATATAGTAGGCGATGGCTGAAAACAAAAAGATGGGGATGATGCGGTTGGGAATGAGATCAGCAAAGATCTTGGACAGGAAGTAGACAGAAGTACGGTAATAGCCACTGGAGTTCTCGTGACTGCAACAAATAAGAATTTCTCTAAGTCTGTCCATTTTTTTGGATATCCTATAGATAGAGCGCCTTCTTTGTTGACATGCACCTTCTGCATAAACACAAATCTTTTATCTTTCACTCACATGAAGATCGCCCTTTCATTGATAAAGAGTTCAACAGCAGAGAGATTCCCAAACACCATGTTGATGATGAGGAAGAAGAACGCTCCACTCCTGTCGTCCAGAGAAAGAGAGAGAGAGAGAGAGAGTTATCTGCTAGTTATGCTCTATGTCACTCTTTCGTTGCATTTAAAATTTAGCCATAACACCTATATATTAAATTTTTAAACATATTTGTCATTGACTGACTAAGCCTTGCAGCCTTGCTACCACATCACCATATTTTATTTTACGGCCGATACATGTAAAAATTAACTTCTATAAGGAAAAGTCTTTGTTATAATCTTGTAATCTATTCATTCAGTAACTCTGTTGTAATTTGGCCTTGAGATGGGCTGAGGAAAGGGGACATTTACAGAAGACTTTAGAGCAGATCCGCTGATTTAAAAGTGGACTGGCTGCTGTGCTGCTGGCTGTGTGCTGTACCTGTTCTGTAAGGCCTCGGGCAGAGTTAAGGGCATTTGGTAATAAATGAGTCCCACCAGAAGTGCAAAGAAGATGTTGAGAGCCAACTGGGCATAAGAGGTCTGAGGGTTCCTCAGAGAGTTCAGCACAGTCCTGCCACACACCATGTACATCTGTCTCACGCACAAACACACACACACACACACACAACGACAGGAAGCATTTTTTTTCAGGATTCATTCAGTGGGCAGCCGAGTTCACTGACTAAACATCTGGCTGTACAGTCATAAAACTCTGTGACGTAACATCATGAACTTACTTCACTTTAATCAAAAAATGAACAACATCTAAGATTTAACTTCCCTCAAATGGATAATTATTTTGATATTGGTTTTCAATATAAGAAAGATGTTTCATCCAATGTGTTTCTGACAGGCAGAGTTGGCTGACCTGATAGAGGAAAGAGGTAGCATAGTCAGCTGCCTCCTCATGACTTTTGGCCCCTTCAGGAAAGCTCTGGTTCACATGGTCCAACTCCTCGAGCACACTCTGGCCCAGTTGGGACTGGCGGTACTTGGTTGCCAACGGATTTTTACACTCTACAGTGGGAAGAGAGAGAGGTCATTATATGTCATGTCATAGATAAGAATAGCGTAATAAAAACAGGTGTGGACTCAGTGAAAAACGTGAGCTAGAAACTAAGCTAATCACCTCCTGACTATTGCCTCATCTTGACAATCTCAGGGGAAACATTTCAGATTCTGTATTAAATGTGTTACATTTTATAATACAGATGTTGATATGGTGTTAAAAGAATCCCTACATGTATGGTAGTCAAAAACATGAAATTTGACTTGAACATACAGACGTATTCTTACCAACAAAACCTAACCTTTGTGTGTGTTTTTTCTGTGTAGTTGTACCTGCAGTAAGTGATTCTAATGTTGATTTTGCCTCTCCATTTGTGATGTCCATGAAGAAATCAGCAGGGTTGTCAAAGGACTCAATTTGGTAGCCTGTACAAAAACACACAGATGCAAACACATCCATCCTTCATTCATTTTGTGAAAACAGCAGCTAAATGGATGTAAATTCATAGCATCATATGACATCTTTCCCTTTTCTACATACTGATGCATCCCATTATATTAACACATTCCTACACAACATACCAAGGGCCGTGAAGTACTCCAGTGTACGGTCTGCTGCTCCTGCGTACACCACCTCCCCTTTATGCATCAGAGTCAGATGGTCGAAGCGTCTGAAGATGGAGTAGCGTGGCTGGTGGATGGAGAAGATCACTGTCTTCCCTCTTCTGGAGAGCCTAGACACAAATGAAGAAATTATGTTCCCACTGTTACAGAAAAAATACAGACAGCAGCCATCTTCACCGGTATTGTATATTTCAGTTGCCATTTCTATCGTATACAGTGTGTTCTGCCTAATGTGGGAATAACTAGTAATTGTTTTGCACCTGTGCAGTAGACTGATGATACAGTTTGCAGTGTTGGAATCCAGGCCAGTGGTCGGTTCATCCAGAAACAGCAGAGATGGAGAGGTGATAAGCTCCATCCCGATGCTGCACCTCTTCCTCTCACCTCCAGAGACGCCACGCAGAAACTCTGTCCCTATCTGCACAGGTTTATGTGTGACTAACAGGGACAACAGTTTCTGAAGCTTGTCCAGCATTGAGGGAGAGCACTGTAGACAGATGTAGTCCTACTGGGGCGAGCTGGCCCTTACATCCACTAAAGGTGATTCTTTTTGCCATGACAAGGTCTGATTTTTATTACTAGTCGCTGAGAAGTCTTGCTTTGAGATATCATGAGGGGACGTGTTACTGGAAGACAACGGTAAAAAAAAGTGAGGACCAAAATTGTTAAGTCTATATAAGACCTTGATCAAAAAAGTGAGTACCACAGCTTCTTGTGCTGGAGCACATAAAGTGTCGCTTAGTGTTATCTAAAATATGTTGTCACAACTGAATATTTATACTATTTTGACAATAAGATGGATGAATTATTTGAATTTGATTGCTGCCCACATTTATTTGAGCCAGGGTAAAATATTATTATTAATAATAATAATAACAACAGTGTTCTTCTACACAGGATGAATATTAAAAAAATGTCCCCATAGTCACAAAAACATGTGAGAAAAGGTTCCATGTAGAAAAATGGTGAGTGTAGCTATTAGCATGTGTGTAGAACTGTACCTTAGTACCTGCACAGTCTGTTAGGCCCAGGTCTTGTATGATGGTATCTACTTTGCTCTTTTTATCAGTGGAGGAGTGATGCCGAGGGTTGAGACGCAGGTTGGCACTGAACAGAAGGTTCTCCCTCACAGACAGAGTGCCCATCAGGATATCATCCTGGAAGCACATTGGTGTTGTAGGCATGACACACTTGGATGAATCCAAAGAACAATATCAAAGAATGTGTGTATGTTTGTATTTACCTGGACCACATAGGCAGAGCTGAGGCGGAGGTCAGATGTGACGGCTACACCATCCACCAACACTTTTCCTTGCTTTAGTCCAGTGGGGTCTTTTCTTCCTGCAATTACATCCAGGAGTCTGACAAAAAGAGAGCAAAACTAATATTCATGTGGGGTTGTTTGTGTGCGTGACAGTGCCTCTGTGTTTGCATGTTAATTAATGTTGTCTTACGATGTTTTACCGCTTCCAGTGGCGCCCATGATTGCATTCATTCCAGGCCTCATGATGCCACTGCAACAACCAATCTGAACACTTTAGTCATGTACAAAATCTGATACTAACATGCTATTTAATTGGAAAAACAGCGGTCTTAAGTCACATTTCAAAATGACTATATATAACTAACTGTATTTTGTTCATGAAACAATGGTGCTATTATTGTTTAATGTTTGTTTATTATTTCCACTTCAGCTACTGTATATCATAATCTAGAAACTGATTATATTTCATCAGATCCAGGCCAGCACACTAATGTCATAGAAATTAAAAATATCTTCACTGTTCTACACTGACAATAACTGTACAACAGGAAGAACAGTAGCATCAAAATGTAGCGAACGTATTGTTATATGCAACCACAGTTCAAAGCATGGTATATGTATTAAAACAGGAAAACACTCAATCACCTCTGAGAGATAAATAAATTACAATAGTATTCTATGCGCGCACACCTTACCTTACATCATTGAGGATGTATTTTTCTGGGCCTCTTTTGCAGCAGAACTTCGTCTCCTGAACACAGTAATGCAAGTTGCTAAATGTTACAGTTGGTCCTCGCTCCTGGAAATACTCCTCAACATCGCAAACAATCTGCTCCCCCTTAGACATCTTCAAAAATAGCAATGCTGGTGTTCAAAGAGAGGGAGATGTGCAGTCTGATGCAGAGAGCTGAGCAGCCAGATTGAGAGAGAGAGAGAGAGAGAGAGACAAGTGAGAGCGTATCAGTAGGTTTCTGTTAGAAACCCATCTGATCTTTGGACTCCAACAGCTCTTAGTCCTTCGCCCTTAGTACATTGTATCTGTTCTCACAAAGGCAGTGTGACATTGAACTTTCCCCCCAAAACCTCAATGACAGCTGTAACCACAACCAAGTGATGAGATTGTCAGTGATAACGGATGACAGCATTTATGCGGTGTACAATGCGGCTAATGCAGTGCAAGTGTTATCAACCCATCCACTGTCAAGTCACAGGGCGAGCATGGGGGACATTAATGTTTGGCAATAAGGCCTGGATTGCATAACATCCATCCATTTTTTACTGCTTATCCTCACATAGGGTCGCAGGGGCTGGAGTCTATCCCAGCTGTCTTTGGGTGAAAGGCAGGGTACACCCTGGACAAGTCTCCAGTTCATCACAGGACACAGAGACATTCACACTCACAATCACACTGATGGGCAACTTAGATTAGCCAATTAACCTTCCCCACGCATGTTTTTGTGGTGGGAGGAAGCCGGAGTACCCGGAAAGAACCACCACTGTGCCCCCGAACAAATCATTCCAAAGGTGTTGGATGGGGTTGAGGCTAATTTCAGGTAACTTCTTGTAAATACTGCAGCATTACAGACATTTCTGAATCAATTTATTAACTTGATTTGCCACTGGTGATATTGATTTTCTTACTTATATTATGCTTCTTTATTGTGCATTTTTGCATTGTATTTGTCACTATTATTATTATTATGCACAATTTGTAATAAAACTGGTTATCGTAGTGGCCACTGTCATACTTGGACAGCCAGCTACTTTCTCATTTGGTACTTGGTGTAAAAAGGTTGAGAGCCACTGTCGTGGGATAAACAGCGGAGTCCTCATACTTTTGACCACATAGCGTCCTTGCTCACATTGCCAAGGCCAGGCTGCCTCCTGCTGTACAGAATGCTGTACGGCAGGCTACAGAGAAGGTCCTGGGTGGGATCAACTTTGTTTTTCTCTGACCTTTTCTCTTTTTGCCCTTGTCCAATCAGGCTTCGAGTTCAGCACATGGACCCGCCTAAGAAAATCCCCGCAGCCAATCATATTTGAGCACTGCGAGAAAACGGGCGTGGCTATCACCAGAAATTCTTAGGTGTTGTCATCGTGGTACTTAGTTTGGTGTGTTTCACCCAGGGTGTCCAGGCGGAATTTAAAACGTCCACAATGCGGCTTTAACAGTGAAGGTTTTGTTTTCTTTTCTATAGATTCTTAAGGTTGCGTAACATATTTCTCAATCATAACACAGAAGGGATACGGCTAAGTATCTCCGGACCCCAAACAATCCTACATTTCACGCGAAGGCTAGCTTGTAAGCTAACATTAGCTATGGAGGAGAAGAAGGAGGAGGGAGAAGCGGAGATCCAAGAGCACGGCCCCGAACACTGGTTCTCCAAATGGGAACGGCAGTGCTTAGCAGAAGCCGAGCGGACTGAGCCAAACGAGGAGGAAACGGAACAAAGTCAACAGAAACTGTGGCACCTCTTTCAGAACTCGGCCACCGCGGTAGCACAGCTCTACAAAGGTCTGTACCGAAGTTCAAGCCAAGCCAGCTAACTGTCAGCGCTAACGCTAATGAAAGCTAATCCTGCTAGCAGAGAGGAGCACAAAGGGCACTGGCGAGGCCGGTGTTAGCTGCTCCCAGCTGTTTCTCCGCTGCATAAAACGCTGTGTTTGTGACCATGGTTGTTAGGTGACAAGGTGATTTGTATTCTTTTAAAATGTGTGTAAAAAAGCGAGCTTGCGGCTCTGGGTATTGTGACCCTGCTGGTGGAAGCTAATGTTAACCAGCTGCTTGCGCTAACAGCCGGTCAGAGCGGGGGACAACGGGGCTGAATCTGGCTCACAGTGTCCCGACCTGCCACACGTCCTCAGGGGCTAAACGCTTCGACAAACACTCGAGCTAAATGTCTCACCGAATAACCTAGCAATGTTTTTTTTTAAAGCACAGTCATACGCCAAGCATGGTTCGCACTTTAATGTTTTGTCCACCCATTAACATTTATCTAGATCGTCAAAATGGCGATACACAGGGAGGAGTTTATCGACTGAAAACAACTCGTTTGTTGTGGTCTAACGCACCCATAGTTAATTGTCGCAGTGGTGTGAATGGTTTTGATAAGTAACAGCTCGAATACATTTATTGAAATGACACAATCTCACTGACTTTTTCTAGTGGTTGCATTGTTGTGGATATCCAGAACAAAATGGCGATAGGATTAAAGTAAACATTTTGTTAAAGTGTCGTTGTGCCTTGCTGAGTGTCTGAACATAATACTGCGTTTTGTAAATAAATTGTGTTTCTGGTAGCTTCTGCTAATAGCACACAACAAAACGGGAAATACTCGTGGGCCTCCATTTAGATCGTCTATACAGTATTTAAAATGGTGACGTGATTGGTTAGATATGACGAGTAAGTTACTTGCTGACTATAAAATTAATGTTCAAGCTGCCTTTGTTCGCCAGTTACAGGACAGGCTCTTAATACGATTTTAGTCATTATCCCCCAACCCCACTTGGTCTAGACATCATGGCTGATAAAGTGCTTCTGCTTCCTGCCTCCTCAGAGTATATATACAGTATATATATATATATATATATGTATGTGTAGTGTCTTCATGATATTTTATACCACGAACAGCTCATGTGAATTAGATGCAATTTAAACTGTGAAAAGGTGAGTGGTATTGGAGAACTGCACAGGCCCTGAGCTTTTGCACTTGCAATATTGTGGTGAACCCAATCCTTAGCTGGTGTTGCCAGTTCTTTGTTAAACATATCTGATACAGCATTACTCTTCATAGGATCATTGCAATTCTTCTTGATGTAAGGGTAGATGATGCAGGATTTGTTAAAGGCATCCATTAGATTACATGCAACATTTGAAAATGATCATCTCCATAACCCATATCTTCATATTCATTTCTGACTGTTAATTATTTAAATGATAAATTCGAATTTGAGATGGGTATTTTGACCCTCTGAGAAGTTATAATAATCTGACTGGTTTTTTGAATTAAATTTGCAGATCGAGTATGCCAGCAGCAAGGCCTCTCTCTCTGGGTGCCCTTCCAGAATGCAGCCACAGCTGTCACAAACCTGTATAAAGGTGAGTAACTATGACTGTTACCCACCATGTGGTAGGCTGCTTGTTTTAGTTGAATTTTCTATAGCGTTCATTAACTACTCTGTTTAAATGAGATGTGCAGATGAACTTTTGTCGTGTTCAGATTATTAACAAAGACCTTTTTTCTTGTGTGGCACCAGAAAGTACAGAGGCCCGTCAACGGAGCTATGACCTGGGCATCCACTTAGGCCACCAGCGTAGGAATAAGGATGTGATTGCATGGGTCAAAAAACGAAGAAGAACCATCAGGCGGGAGGACCTTATCAGCTTCCTGTGTGGCAAAATTCCACCCCCACGGACAGCCCGCGCCCCGCCAAGAGTTGCCATGGTGTCTGCAAGCCGACCATCACCCCCAGAGACGGGCAGCTCTGTGGAGACTGACCTGCAGCCTTTCAGAGAGGCCATCGCACTGCATGGTAGGTCAAAGTGCCATGTTCAACAGGAAACTTCTGCATCACAACAATGGGATGCTGGAGCTGATATAGTTTCTTTTTTTCCACCCTCTCAATTCCAGGCCTTAGTGGTGCCATGGCGAGCATTTCTGTGCGTTCTGGTCCTCCTGGTTCCCCGACCCACCCTGCACAGTCCCTCAGTCGCCGTAGGAATGGTCTTCATGATGTAGATCTCAACACCTTCATCGCAGAGGAGATGGCGCTCCATTTGGATTCCACAGCCAACCGTAAACGAGGCCCTGCCCCCTGTAGTGATGTCATCACAGACTCCCCTACTCATAAACGTAACAGGATGCTCTGAACTTTTCCTACGCCACTAATCCTTCTTCTGTCCTCTCCTTGGTGGCCGACTGGACAGCTGATGTGGACTGATGCCTTGGTCAACCGTTGAAATCTTCCTCCTTTTCATCTTAGTTGCAATGCTACAAATAAAGAAACGTAACTATTACCAATCCACACATTTATTCACGTCTTTATTTTTTTTTCTTCACCCTTCTCTGTTGTCTCACACGTTCTCCTCCTCCTCCTCTCCCTATTAGTGTGTATTTTGTCCACAACATGTTCTCTCCTGTTTGTTTGGTTGCCCCAGTAGATCTGATAGAGAGCACACATCCCACTTAAATTAGAGATTGTTGGCAGGGCTCCTTTGTTCTTCACATCCGAAATGAACCAGGCTGGTGCCTACTGTTTGCAGTTTTCTTCCCGTCGTTCCTCAAGCATACCTCCATCTCCTCCTCCTCTGTGGAGTGCTAGCCAACCCAGACTGGATTTAAACCCGGGTTCTTGGGGAGGCTGAACCACCCCTCGCCGTGCGGCTCGACCCAAAAATGCTTGTCAGCGTGCATCTCATTCTGCTGCTGCTCTGTGTTTGCGTATCTGACAGCAGAACTGCCACTTACTGTGTTGTACTCGTCCTTGCCTTTGAGAAAGCTGCTACAGTATCTCTGGTTGTTGTGTGCGTGTGTGCGTGTGTGTGCGTGTGTGCGTGGATGCGGGGTTCTGGCAAAGCTAGCACCCACGTGACCGAATTGTTTCCCCTTTTACTTAAATTCATCCTTTTTTTTTTTTTTTCTTTAGTTGCTCTTTACGGCTCACATCAGGGTTTTATCACAAAGCAGGTCAGTCCAATTAACAGAGATAATGGTGACTGTAAGTACGGACAGAGTAGACTGACACTTTCAGAGGCAAGCAACCTGTGATTTCAACAAAGAGCTGCTTGAGTGCCCCTGTCCTGTGTTCTTCATTGCAAATTTCCAATCATACTGTTATTGTCATGTTTACAGATAATACAAATAGAGTTTTATTGTCCACATTGAAACACATTTGACCGAATACTGGTTCTGGCATTACGAGCGGTTTCAACGCTTGTACCTCACCTACTTTATGTTTACATTTGGACCCTTGATAAGACCATAAACTGGTGCATCGTCAACATTTCTCTTGTATTTGATACACTTTGCACGTGTGATTTGAGCTTTAACCTATAAATGTGCAGGGTGCAAATGCCTGTGAGGCAGATGGCTGTGCTGTTTCAAGTTTGCTTAGCCGACTGTTGGGTGTGGTGGTTCAACAAGGCTTGGGACACTTGTTTTGCTAATTTCACACACTGCTTTGTGATACAATCTTGTGTAATGTGTGTAAATAACATGTAGGTGCTGTTATATGTGGTACATATTGTAAAAAGAAGTGCAAATCCATTGGGATGTCCATGTACAATAACGATTCTGACATTAAAGAAAATGCAAGCGTTTGTTGTCTTTTCAGTTTTCTGCTTGTTGGATTTTGTTTTACTGACTCTGTACCTTTTGCTCGACAGGGCTTTGTTTCAGTGCAGGATACTTCACTCTAAAACATAATATGTCTAACAAATACCCCGGGCCAGTCGAAAAACTTTAAAAAGGTGCAATGAAGGGGAAAAACCTTTTAGAAATTATCTATCACAGTGTCTGCCCAGTTAACAAATGCCTTGCTTGTTCTCAGTTCCTTAAATCATCCCTTTCCTTCCTTGAAAGAATTTGATATTCAGTTATTCTGTCAACAGTTGCAGAGGGCAGAAGAATAATCGGATCTGCTGAAAGGAGTGTAGAGGTTGTATATCTCACTTTGTTACTGTAACTGCTGTGAAAGGGAGTTCTGTGAAAGCAGGTTATCAACAAACTTCAAAAAAAAAAATTACAGACCATTATGCAGTTCAACTTTGTGAACACATGGGGGCGACGCAGGCTATTTTGTTCTGCTTTCTCTTTTCCTCAGAAAAATCTTGAGATAAACAGTCGGACCTGAAAAGCCACGTAAATAGATGAAAATAATATAGCACATGGATTTATTGTGGTCAATTCAAATCGACTAGACAACCATTTCTGCTATCAGACATCCGAAGGTTAAATAGAACCTATATAAATAAGTGATACCAAAGACAAACTCCACAAAATTATTTAAATTGTAGAATTGAATTTGAAGTGACTCAGTGTATTAGTGTGCAGTTGTTGTCACACTGATGAGTAATCAGAGGTAGTTATGTACTTCCTAGGCTGTCGCATATTTTAACAGTGAAGAATGAATGTGATTAGGGCACAGAGGCAGCAGTGAAAGCTTGTGACCTCTGCCAAAAATGTCATCCTTTCTATCCTGTTTGTGTGTCTTTTAGTTAGAAGGATTTGTCAACAGGAGGGACTGACTACTTTTGTATGTTAGCAGCACCAAAGCCATCCTGAGTACAAGGACTTGAAGCACAAAGTTTCTTTTCTTTTATCTTTTCTTCTATTCATCCAAATAGACCACAACAATTCGCCTACACAGATATTCTCAAACTGCTTTTTTCCCTTCATTCCAACAAATTTTGTCCAATATTTACCAGAATTGGAAGATAAAACATACATGATTATATGAGGCATGAGAGGCAATTTTGCATTCTTTGAATAAAAAAGAAATAGTTTTTTGTACAATCTTGGTAGATGTAAAAGCTGCCTGAGTGCTTTCTAGGTTTATGGTCCTTGATAGGAAGTCATTTTCAGGAAGAAGGTGTCAAACCTCACAAGACTCTCTTAAATACCAAAAAATAGTATGACTGTGTACTTGTTTAACTGACTAAAAGAGGCAAAGGCACTGAGAATTTAAAATGTTTAAACTTTAAACTTCAATATCTCAATAAAACAAAAATTCAGCAGGTAATGTGTAGAAGTGAGATTGGAAATCTGAAAATGCACATGAATTGCACAAAGCAATAAAATACATATCCAGGGTGAGAAAAATAATAAGTCTTCTATCCTGCTTCCCCCCCAAAAATGAGATTAGCCAAAAGAAAAATGATAATACCCTCCTCCTTTTCTGACCCATCCTTGCCCTCATTTAACTTTCACACAGTTCCAAAAAACAGTGTCTGCAGATATTTCCAGCCAGCACACACAACAGCTCTTGAAAACTAAGCATTAAATCACTGCCTAAGAATCACCACACTTACAGACTAACAAAGTAGGTGACACAGCCTTTGATCTGCCAGAGCAAAGCCACCAGGTCAACAGCACTTTTGGGTCAAGATTAAGTTTGCCCAAGTAAAACGCCACCATTTGATCCCCTGACTGAAGATCTGCAGCGTGGATCCACCACATCCAGGGAGACTATCCACTCTGGTTTTTCTCTGCTAACACGGCATGGCTGTTTTAGTTTCATCATGTATCTGAAGGCTCTAAAGGCTGCTATTTGATGGAACCATGGAAGAGGAGCAGAGCTGACCGCAAGCTGTTTCACACTTCAAAAGAAGCACTGTGCATGTGTGTGAGGGAGAGAGAGAGACATGACGGGAAGCAACAAGTGTCTGAATGTTCCAGAAAACCCCTCAAAGATGGCCATCTGGGCTACACTGGTATCAGCTCACACACATGCTCATAGACACATACTTATAGGTGTCTCCTAGGATGCCGTCTGGTCTGAAACAGAGAGTTGGTGGTGTGTCTTCTTGACACACATACAAACGTCCATTCCGTCATGGCAGTTGTGTGTTTTTGTGTGGGCTTGACCATTAGGGAGCCTTCAATGGCAGACAGCTGGCGATCAATGATGCACTAGTTATCCCTCGTGTGCATGTGCGGCCGGCGTACACGCCACAAACACAATGGCTGATGTTAATTGCCGTGCCAGCTTGCGCTAATTGATAGAGGACTCACATACACACAAACACATTAGCACATGCACATAAACAGAAGCCAATCAGGCAGACTGAGAATGTGTCCCCGGAGAGATGGAGCAGCCGGAGAGCAGGGGTGGGAGATGGAGAGGTGGTGGTGGAGGAGGGGGAAGGAGGAGAGGAGGAAGAGAGGTTAAACACTCCCCAGAGACGGCTGCTAGTGAGGGGTTTTAGTTTCGTGCACAGAGGCTACGGTGGGTGAGCGCTGCGTGGCGTGCATGAAAACACAAGGTCTGAGAGATTGTCTCCTATTTTTGGGTCTGCTGTGTTTTTGTGAATGTTCCTCCCCTTCAAAAGGAGACCCCCCCCACCCCCGATCTTTTTCACTCAAACATAAACATCTCTCATACACACACCACACACACACACACACACACACACACACACCAGATCTGCGTAGCTGTGTGCACCAGCATGTCCCTGTCTTCCACAAATGCCATGAAAAAAAAACCCACGAGCTGATCACCATAGCAACACGTTATATATCTTCCAGCAATATTTATCCAACCCAGAGAGGAGGGATGGTGGTGGGGGTGGATGGAGAGGGGAAGTAGAGGTGGTGGTGATGATGGTGTGTGTGTGTGTGTGTGTGTGTGAGGGAGGGTCGTGATGCAACTCCTCTAAAAATCAAACGGTCATTATAGAAGAGGGGTTGTGGTTCAGGCAGGTGGCCACATGGCGGCAGCAGTGTCCAGCACAGCGGGACAGCAGCATCACCACGCATCATCACTTCAAGACCGGCGGCTTTCATTCATGTGTCACACGGAGCTTACAGGTTTCAGGTTTTCATCCTGACCAAACACTACACCAGCTTATTTCACTTCTTTTTTTTTCCCCTATCAGAAGGTGTGCCGATGAGTGAAATTGGCTTTTGTGGTTTGAATGTCTGCGTGCTTCTTCGTATGCACATGAGTGACAACCACTGGACTAAACATGAAAGCTGCAAAAATAAATACCAAAAAAAAAAAAAAAACAGCCGTGGGATGCTGGAGAATGCATTAAAGGATGGAGAAAATGATTTAAGAAGAGAAAAGAAAATGAATGGTGGGGCAGAAAGAGAGCAGGAATGATTGCGAGGTCCCCCTCCTCTCCAAGCATAAGGATTAGATGTTGTGCTGCTGGCTGCAGATGGGTTTGGGCTTGATTCTGTATGCGTGTGCACAGTGTGTAATGTGTCGGTGTGTGTTTGCTTGTGTGTGTGGGTTTATTTTTTGGGCTCAGGAAGCAGGTTAAGCAAGGAGGAGGGGGGGAGAGAGAGAGAAGAAAAGGAGGGAGAGGGGAGTGAGGAGGAGGATGAGAGGAGGGAACAGGATGAAAGGATGTAGGTGAGTCTAGGAGGAGAGGAGGCCTAAATCCTCACTGAGCTCCAGGGAGAGAGCAAGAGGAGACATGGGGAGACTAATGATGTGAGAAAAGGGGAAATGTAGGAAGACAGAGGCAAACAGGAAGAGAGTGACAGAGTGTGTGTGTGTGTGTGTGTGTGTGAGACAGACAGGACGGGGGGTTAAAAGAAGTGTGAGTGCAGCACAAGTCTCTTTGCTCACAAGTTTATATAGAAAAAGCCAACAGGACCTGACAAGAGTCTGATAGGATCAGCTCCTCTCTGTGTTCACTCACTCATACACACCTACACACTTGCCCTCACACACACACACTCACAGTCCCACTTGCCCTTTCTTCAGCACAGCTTAGTTTTTTTCCAATATTCTGTGCTTGAAGTGATATTTCGTTTTGGTACATTTCAAATTCTTCAGCAGGCTTTACCTGGTGTGACACTGTGCACCATTAGCCTTCGACACCGCCCGACCTGCGCTGCACCTCTGCGGCTCGATCGCTCAAATCCAGGCCTTCGTTGGACTCTTGTCACCATTAACTTGGAAAAGGGAGGCTGGAAAACAGAAGATGTTGTTTTCAGCCCAACCTTTCAACCTTGTTGTCCTTTTCCGTTTAGGTCAAGGACACGGCGATGTGAGTGCTTCTGAAACTGAAACTAACAATACTTCTTAACTAATCTTAAAATAACATTGTTGAAGTAATTCAACAGTCCTTGTTTTTATGGTTTAGTTTGCTGTACTGTTTTTGTCTTTTGTATTTTATGTCGTAGGGCACATTGCCAATATTGGATAGCCAACAATAGAAAGGTGACAGGAACTATAGGCGTCGTTAGCCCCGAGTCTGTAGGACATGTCGTTTTAAATCACTGTAATGTTATTATATTTGGTTTTTTTTTGAGCGTTGGTCAAATGGATCAACCACTTTAACCTGAGAGAACCAGTGATTGCCATTTTTGCTGTTTTCCATTTTATAAAATGTTTCATAATTTAGTTAAGAAACTTGGCAATAAAATTTACCCTTAAAACTACTACAGTTGCTCTGCAACTACAAATATGGTTATGAAGAAATGGAACATGTTGATGAAGATATATGCTTGTATAGGAAAGCATGTCTATTATATGCATTAAAATATATATATAAAAAATATATATATAAATATAAAAAATACAGAAAAAAACACGTAAAAATGCAACAGAGGTGGTTGAGAACATTTTGTGGTGATTGTAGAAAACAATTCCTGAAAGAAATTTCTGCATATTGCATTTATTTATTGAAAATGATATGTGGAAATCATTACAGAGGTAATAACACCTTGGGGGAACTTACATAAAACAACTTGATTTAATGGTATTTCAATAGATGCTTATGCTGTATAGCAATACATGCATACTGCATATGATTTAGCATGTAATTATTATGAAAGTAAACAGTAAAATACTTAAAAGTCACCACAGAGGTACTTGGGGACACATTGAACAAGACAAAAATAAAAATTTTATGTTTTTATGGAATTTTTAATACATGCTTACATATGTAGCTATGCATGCATATTGTGTATGATTTTAGTATTTCATTATTAAATATGATATTAAAAACCCACTGTAGTCTACCTGCTCAGCACTGAGCGACAGACAGACAAAGTCAGCGCCTAGCTGGTGAACACAGTGGAGTATTTAGCAGCTAACGAGCCACATTATTTCCCCCAGGAGATGGTGGAGACCAAAACAGAGCTAGATTAAATAGTGGACAGAATATTGGACTGAACATTAATCAGAAATACAGAGACATGACTTCAATACAAAGGTGCCAGTATACAGGAGGAAAACTGGCTTGCACAATGTGACATCCAACTACATGTGAAGACAGAAAGTGTTTGTAGGTGTTTTGAACAGCCACAGTTGATTGTGTATTAAAACGGTGGTTTAAATCCAGCTCCATAAGGTGAGCTGACATGGTCCAGTGCAGGAGGACATTATAAACGTGTCAGGACATAACTCAGGATGAGGAGGCAGATCGTTGACCTGTCTGGGCTCAGCAGGTACAGTGACACACTCATCTTCACTGAGATTACTCCCTAAAAGTGGAAGGAGGACCAAGACCTGCTAGACGTATAATTTGGGAGGTATTGTGCTCGAAGATTCAAAAGGGCCTGAGTTCATTTCCTCAGTGGAGGTCAGTTAGAAAGCTTGTTAGTGGAAAGGCCATAATTTTCATTTCTGCTCTGGTGGAGACGTCTACTGGGAGCTGCTCAAGCCACTACAATTATATTCTTCAACGATGAGAGCACTATGCTCTTAATGGGATACTATTCATGTGCATAATGTACTGCATATACAGTACTACATGTCTGGCACTTAACATGACATACTGACCTGAAGCGTGAACTGAGAGAGGAACCCTAACCCTGGTATATACAGTAGTTGCAGTCTAGCGACTAATATATAATATCATTGGCCTACTTATTGTCAGTCTGTATTGAAACAGAAGTATATTATAGTATCTAACGTAATAAAATTTCTCTTGTTTCTGCTTCCCACTAGTGGCCCAAAAAATGATTGATGTATCGTGGTTTAAATGATCCAGCACCCTGACATTGACATTTGCTGTTTACTAACTTGCTAGAAAATGTTAGCATGCTTATAGACTGTGATAGGTTGCCACTGTTATCTAGCCAACATAACTTAACTGTGATAAGTGAATGTCGAGTGAAACTTTCTCCTTAATGAACTTACTGCCCTGCTGCGTGAATGACCATGATGTATGAAGCACCGGCTGCAGAGTCTCTGTCTGATTCCCTTTCCCTTATGTGTTTGATGAGAGGTGAGATTGCCATGGACACTCTATAGAGTTAATTGAGGGGGATAAATGATTTATATGAAATATTAGCGATGACAAGCCCCTCGTCTCCTCATGAAATTACACCTGTGGTAAGTGGAAGGTACGGGGGTGGATGAGATTCATCCTGACATTGTGTTGTGCTTAAAGGATGACTTCTGACTTTTTCAAACTTAATGCAATACTAATACGCCTTTATGGCTATTGAATGAGTTACTGGTAATCATTCCTTTTCTCAAAGCAGGCTGTGAAGAGACCGTGTGACTTGAATGTAAGAGACGCATGTAAAAATATACTGTGAAGTTTAGCCAAAGCTAAAATGAGGCTTCAGAAGTTTGGCAAACCAAGTGGATATTCATTAAATTAACAGTCATTTCTTCAGATGGTGTTGCATTGCTGAGCCGTAATGGAGCGCTCCTAATTCTGTGTTAAAAAGACAAATTCAGAAGGTATCCAAGACGGCTGAAGGCTACAAAGCATTTTTACCAAGAGTGAGAAGTATGGATTTTGCGCCTCATCATTATATTAGTCATACTTGGTTGTAATCAGGTTTCCATTGATTATGGTCCATAGACTGTTTATAACACGTCACCTATTGAACTGTGGACTGGTTTTGAAGCCTTGAGTTCATACACTACTCACAGAAGGTTAGGGATATTGGGCTTTTGGATGAAACTTCAGAATGCAACCTTGACAGGTGAACTTAATTTGACCTTCTTTAAACTTTTGAATGCACATGTGCAGCTGTTAAATGTTTGAGTATTTATTGCATAACATGCTGTTCTCTAGCAAAATGATTAACCGCAAAAATCACAAGTGTCTGATCCATGAATCGACCACTAAATGTTCTGGTTCTTTTTTGTTCACATTTTGACATCATGAGATTATGACGACGGCTAACAATCGATCATCAGTACCTGGTCATTGAGAGGCTTCAAAGAGGATGTTCTCAGAAGAGAAGTTGCCACTGAGCTCACAGTATCACAGAGTGTCATCAGCAGGTTGCAACAGAGACACTAAGAGACTAGAAAAGTCACAGAAAGTCACATTTACAACGTTAGTAATAGGTTGGTAGTAGTTGTAGGTTGCTCTGGATACCATATAGAGAACTTTTGAGTATTCCATATTTATACTGACAAAATATTGATGCAGTGCTGTGAACTGTTGATCTCCAGACTCAGGAGGAACTACGCAGAATCTATTCTGACCACAGACAGTTTTTCCCCTCACACAGATAACAGAGAAGTCCAGGGAGTTTGATAATCCTGCCTAAATGTGTTTTTGGATGTTTTGAGAAAGGGCTTATCCCTGTTTTCCCTGAGGTTTCCTGTCAGAGACTGTAAGGGTCACTGTTATGAGCCTTCAGCCCTTTCACCCTCAGAGAGAAGAAGCTGTGTTCACCCTCCTGACATCAAGTCAACACCAGACCCAGGAATCCCACAGGGGCGTCTAGGAGAAGTTGGAGGAAGTTTACAGGGGAAGCTGATGGGAGGAAGTCATGTAGTCTGCTCTGGCCCGGATAAAGTCAAATTAATTTTGCAGTCACATAGTAAGGCTTTCTCAATTAACCAACTCTCCGCTATCCGCTCAGTTAAGTCAGACTTCTTTGATTCGCAGTAATTCAAAAATAGAAAATGTTTACCCATATTAATACTTGCATGGAAACAGCTGAGAAGCTTTCAGATCAGCTCTAAAGCAACTCGTTGAACTCGTGCTCTGTGTGTTGTTGGTGGGCTCCACCTTCATTTGCTCAGCGGGGTTCGTCTTTAATGGTTAAACAAAGGCTTTTGTGCTGCGCTGCTGCTTGAATTATGAATTCAGAATGCATAAGTGAGTATCACAATGTGCTATTGGAGTGATGATCTCCTTAAATACAGACAACTTCAAAACCCCCTCCACTTTTCAAAGTCAGACCTCACCTCACTGACAAAGGACAGCTGCTCTTTGACTTTCACGCTCTGTTGAAAGCGAGCCATAAAGTAATGTAACACCTTAATATATGTGTGCGTGACTTATTTGTAATTCATGCATTTATAGGTGCAAGACTCAGCAAGAATTAATGTGTGAATAAATGCATGTCTTATGAAACCATGAGGGTCCATGCTAATTAAGAGTTGACTTCACGCTTAGCATATAAAGATCATTAACTAACATATGTAAGTGATACAATAATTAACCTTTAGGGTCAAACGAGCCCTACAAATTACTTCATGATGGCTCGAGTCCAAATGAGGACATAAGCCTCTTTTTTGTAGTTTGACTCTCATCTTATTTAAGTCCACTGATATAGATATGGACAATAATAGCAGCAGCGATAATCCCCTCTGAGGCTACAGCTATTCTCCTCATCAGTCTTTTTCTGTCTAACTCCTCTCTATCTAAGATAATTCTCCTGGTGGATCGCAAGCTCACCTCTAAGACCATCAGTGAGCCGATACTCACCTCAGGAAGACGAGGATGCTCAGGAGGATCCTGTGTGGAAGACATGCTGACTTTCAATATCACAGCATGGTTTGGAGATATGAGTGCTATCAACCTGAACCCCCTCAGCAGGATTGTCAGGATCAGCAGTGAGCTCGTCGGGCAGGAACAGCAGCAGCTCAGCATCACCTGAAAGAAACAAGACGGTAAAGAAGGCCTCACAAATAGCTGAAGACATGAAACACATCCTCAATACCAAGTACATACACCGTTAAGCCCTGCGGACGTCAATGTAGGTCCCTGCCCCTAATGTGTCAACCTCATGAAATCATTCAGAAGATTTGAGTGCAGAAAACTGCAGCTACAGTATGTCTGGTGAGTTGTGTTGGTCAGAAAAGATTTTTTTTAAAATTTGGTCACTTTTTGTGTCAAGCAATGTCAGGCAGTCAGGCAAACTGAACTCAGTATTACTGAAAAAAAAGAAAAAGCTGTAATGTGTACTGAGTCATTTATTTATGCATTGCTTACTACTGTTATTTAGTTATAAAGTGTTTTCATTAATGTCTGTTTGACTTACACCTGTGCTGCACAGTGTTTCATTTTGTAGTTTTCTTAGTTCCTTCTTGATAAATATCTGCTTTCATGACAAAATGCGTGTGTTCACAGTGATATCACCTAATGTTACTTTCAGAGTGGTACAAGTGTGTGTTCTGACTGTCAGCTTAAGTTAAAGCCTGAACTTCAGGCCTCTCTCTCTCTGTGTGTGTGTGGAGGCACTGGGATGCAGAGTCCACCGGGGTTCAAACTCTATTAGGCTTTTTTAAGAGCTGTCATTTGCGCACAAACAACACGCAGATGCACACAGTGTGAGAACACTTTCAGCAGGTACAGAGCGCTCTTAAGCGGCGCCTTCCTGCTGTAGATCCCTAAGATGGCGGCCGCCACTGTCACTGACGTCAGCAGAGTGCCAGTGGGGTGACGACAGTGTTTCTGCTGCTGTTACAGGTATGTGACTGACTCCTGTGTGATGAAATGAAACCTGACAGCCGGGGAACCAATGGGGCACTATTATCTTGTAGAAGTCAAATCTTCGTCCGTGCCCGTCACACCTCTTATAATTTTAATTTGACGGCTGCCACTGTCCTCTGTCCCTCATATTCCTCCAGCCTTTTCTCTCTCTGTTCAGCTCATCCATCCCTTTCTTCTGCTCTCTGTATCTTTCTTTCTCTCTCCTCCTACGTGGCGCCCCCTCACCTCTTCTCTCTTGCCGTTTGATCAGCAGAGCAGCATCTCAGCAGGAGTATTTAAGGAAAGACAAGGCGCCCCTGCTTTATTCTCTCTGTCTTACCCCTCTGTCTTACATCTCTCTGTGCTCTCCTCTCCCCTCTTTTATTCTCACTTTCCTTCTTCACGTCTCTTTCACACACTTTGTTAGCGTTTTCGCCACAGTGTGGGATTAAATACAGTAACAGTAATGCTTAAGTATACGTGTCTGTTTCTTTAAGCGTGTGAACAGAGGAAACTGTAGTAGTGTTCAATTACACAGCAGGAGAGTTGCCTCTGAGTCACTCAAACTAATCTGGCCCGAAGGTGCAGCTCCAGAGACCTGTTTGTGCAGTGTGCTCAGCAAAGGGTTAGCTAAAAGTAAATCATTTTTAACTTATTCAATGAATCAAACTGGAAAAGTTACTCACACATTTACAATAGCCTCAAAAGGCTAAAAACCAAAGCAGCAAGCCTGTGTACAGCTATTTCTCTGCTGTCCAACATCAACATCAAAATGCCGAAAATGGGCCAAAAATGGGCCAAAAATGTTGCATTGGATGATGTGTTATGTAGTTTATTTTGAGTCAGTTCCACACACACCAGCCTGCTGCAGTAAATGCTGACTAAAACTCAGCAGAGCACCAAATGTGGATTCATCCGCCAGTAAAGATGCTTTATTTACTCCTGTTTGAGTAATGCTTGCTAGCTGCCCAGCTGTTCGATGAAATGAAACCATATATTTGTGGATGATTTTTTTTTAAGACTTGTTGTTCAGTTTTTGAGCTGACCAAAACTGTTCATAACAAACATGTTTTCATGTCATTCCATGACTGATGCCGTTAAAATCGTCTTGTTTTTTGGTGCACAAATGACCCAGGTTGCAAATACTGTTAAAAAAGCATCATGAATGTTGTGAATATGCATACATACGTGCAGCAGCTTCAGTGGAGAGCTGACAGAGAGTGGAATAAGTAACTTTAAGGAAGCAAAAACTAAACTGAGTGACAAGCATCTGTACGCCATGTGTTCATATTTTAAACAGTAGGGTACATTTTGTTATCTTCTGGAAGTTGTTTGTTGTACTCCGTGGTGGGCTGTAATGGGTGTGTTCTGTATGTATGGTATATAGGAGAGGTTGTTGGGAATTTGTTTCTCAGGGCTGAATCCCCACATTGAGGCTCAGGAGATGTTACACAAGACAAAATTGCTCATTGGATGTGACAACTATTCTCACTGAGCTGCAGAACGACGCCTGACAGCCTCACACATCTCATCAAGTATTTAATGCAAACTATGTTTCATGCATGGCTGTCTGCGTGTGCTGCATGTCTGTGTGTGTGTGTGTGTGTGTGTGTGTGTGTGTGAGTAAGAGAGAGGGAGAGAGCAACACACCGGCAGAGGACAGCAGTGCATCCACTCACTCTGCCTGACACACACACACACACACACGAGGCCTCCAGAGTTCAGCTGGCTCTGCCTCTCGCCGTGGGCAGGGAGGCTTTGTGGGGCAGTGCATTGTGTTATTGTTAGACACCAAGGCCATGAAGAGAGTAGAGGATAGAGTGAGAAGATAAGAGGCAAGAACTTCTTCGTGAGAGCGACTGACATGTGAAGACACAGAGGAAATGTGACTGTAAAACTGTCAGCCAAAAGAAAATGACTGCAACATTCATAGGAACAGAGTGGGAGAAGAATAGACATTCCCATGAAAGTCAAATGTAGCGGGTTGGTCAGAGCAGCGGCCTACAAACAGCTGTAGTGGGCTAACTTCATGTCAGCTTTAATCAAGATTAGGGCTGCAACAACGAATCAATACAATCGATAAAAATCAATTATTAAGTGTTGGCAGCAAATTTCTTTATCGACTAGTGTGATTAATATGTCAGTCACCGCCACATCACAGAGTTCACTTTGTTGAGCAGACTGATGCACGCTGCTGTAAAACACCACAGAAGAAGAGCAGAGTGTGGCTCATATGGAGCCTGTGTGTTTTTTGCTTGATGGGACATACAGCATGTACAACACAGCAAGCTGTAGTCATGACAGATGGCCTCTTCGACATGCTCGTCACTTCTATCGATGGTTGAAGATGACAACTTCACTGTAGTGATCCACACCTTTAATGTGGGTTACACTCTTCCCTCAAGGACCCATTTTATGAGCTATATGACATCAACATTTAGTTTTAAGAGCTCTGGGATGCAACATGTTCAGCATGCAGCAAACTTTTCTGCACTGTCAATTTGAGAGTCTTATTTTTATTTTATTTTTCTTTTTTAATAAGTCTTATTTTTGATTAAGAGGATGGAAATAAAAAATGTTTCGTTTTATCTGATTCATCGATAAATCGAAAAAATAATGGACCGATTAACTGATTATTAAAATAATCGTTAGTTGCAGCCCTTGTCACAGCGTAGAATTATCCTATTCTATTTCTATGGAGGCAGTACAGCATATTATAATACATTTTACTAAACAAAGGGATAGCAGTGCTTCAAACAATTCACTACCATGACCACAGAAAACACTTGGCCGTGAGGTGTCTGTTAGGCGCGTCACTGACTGCCTGCTCACATTACAGAGCAAATTTATGCCCTGATTTAGGCCTGAGTGGCAGCTTTGCTTGTTTGAGCGCTCACACAGAAGGACTGGCGAGTGCCAGAGCAGCGATGTGACAAATGATCTGCTGATCAGTGAATGCTAAACATCCAGCAATGTCCTTAAAATCAGGACATGCAGAGCCTTAAAACCATCTGTAAGGACAGATCAACCTTGCTTTGGGGATTAGAGACACAAGATGACTTAGTGGTCAACAAGTTGTGCCAGCTACTTTTCCATCTGTCTTAGTTAGTATGAGCTGGTTTTCTTGATAAACATACCTTTCTTCGTCAGATGGGAACAAGGATGATCAGGTGGAGAAGACCAAGAAGCACAACGTAGCGTCAGAGCTGCTGTTGGCAGGGATGTCAGATGTGCCAGCAGGCTGCAGTTTCTGAAAAAGGTAAAAAAAATTCAGTCCTGCATCCCCTCTCTGTCCAAAGACCCTCCCACCAGATGAGCATGCACGTGATTCATACAGTATCAAACATCATCTCAATTGTGATCCTGATTGTTATGGAGAAATATCAATCAGTCAATGGCTAGAAACACCCAGGAGCACTTGAAGTTGATTAAAGAAGTAACATTTATTTCAGATTCTGATTTCAGGAGGGATATGAACTTTGTCGCGTACAAAGGCTGCTGCAGATGCTCATCCTAAGTTCTTAACTAACAGTGGCGCCTGTTGTTTTGCTGATGTGCAGCCTCCCCTGACCTTGGTTGCCTAGTCAACTCAGAGATAGCTGGCCACCTATTTCCTTGAAATGCTGTGCTTCAACCCTGAATTCTGGGGAGAAAAAGGCCTAAGGATATACTGCTGTAAAAGAGAATAATAGTTGACCCTACGAACCCTTAAATTTAGAAAATCCCATAACACTGATGCTGTCATATGTCAGCAGTTCCATGAAAACCGCCGATGAGCTTAAAAGCTGATGTTTAGATGCATTTGGAAGAAAATGAGGAGTTGGACAAAAAACAAGTAGTATGCAAAATATGCAACGGGAAGATAAAATACAGCGGCAATACGATGAATCTCCACAACCATTTGACAAGACATCACCCGGAAACACAGTCGGCAAACTCGGCACGGCTCAAACCAGCCTGGAGCAGGTATTGGCATCTAAGTTACCAACAAACTCTCAACATGCACAGAAAATAACGGAGCAATTATTTTAACTGAAATATCCCTGACTGAATCAATATTGAATCAAATGGGATCAAATCCTGGATCGAATCAAAATGGGACCTTGAAATATCGAATTGAAACGATCTGGAAAATCTGAATCAATACCCGGCCCTAGCAGCCACATCCAACAGCAATGCTCTCTCTCTCTGAGATTGGACAAAGCCTCCATCACTGTCCGGATCTGAAAACAAAAGAATGGGTGCAAAAGTCTTGTTTTTCTTTTGAGTTGAGAGAATTTGAATTATAATAAGCTGCCCAATGACCAAAAGCTAAACACTAGATTTACACTAGATTTAGCTCACAACAGAAAGATTTGATTGTTGTTCACACAGTAAAAAAAAAACAAAAAACATGATTATGTGCTTCTCTATAGCTGCAGTCACTGCAAGTGGATTCCAACCATCAAAAAATGTTAAAATATAGGATGTGAATAACACAGTCACATGCAACAGAGGGCTGTTTCATAGTCCCAGATTTTGGTCCCTGGTCTCTCGGCTGGCCTGGCTCCTCACTCCTCACTGAGCCAGGTGTCAACCCAAATGGAAACATAATCAACTTCACTAGGTGGTTTGATAATTCACACGTCACCAACTGTTTATGCTTTCAGCTGAAAAAGACTTTGATGTACTGTCTACAGCCAGTGAGCAGAACTCAGTCATTTAAATGACTACAGTCACTTCTTGTTGGCATACAGCATAAAATCATGCACCATTCTTCCATCCAGTCACTGGATTTGTGTTCCTCTGCAGCTGTGGTGTAAGCCACAGCTGACCACACAGAGATAGCAAACAAAACAATGCATGTCTTGGGAAGGATTTGGATGGCTGGGCCCTGACTGCTGGGTTACACTGTACTTGTACCAAGGAAGTCAGACAGAAATTTGCACTCCCTTTGTATCCTGTGGGGATTAGGAGAGTGGAGTCCAGCTCTTGGGCCAACTGGCCTTTGAGTGGCTGCAGCTGAAAGGAAAAGAAGCTACGAGACCTGCTCTTCAAACTGGGATTGAGCAGCTCTGATCGCTTTTCCTCCAACAAGGTCTGTGTCAAGGTTTTAGATGGTAATTATCAAGTATCCTACTGACTTTGGTGCTCCCGTTTCTATTTCTCTAATAGTTACAATCATGCTGATAAGCATCCTGAAGAAGCAACATCTAAGTTGGTGACCATTTTTTTTTTTTTTTTTTTTTTTAGAATTCCTTTATTAATCCCTCAATGAGGGAAATTACATTTTAAATATATAAATAAATAAATTTAAATTACATTTAAATTACATTTATATATATATATATATATATATATATATATATATATATATATATATATATAAATGCACACATTCCCACTTCAAAATACCCAAACTATCCCTTTAAAGCCCCAGAGAACCACTAACACAGGTGCAGTTTCTTATTTCCTATACCCAGGTTTCTTTGAAATGTGAACAGGACGATCACCTGACTAACAGCCATCCTGAGGGTACTGATAACGGTCAGAAAGTTTTACTAACCTTTTCTACTGTTGGTAAGAAAATAATAAACTACACCAGGGAGCCACTAAAACAGCAGCACAGACAGGAAATTAAAGTCCAATTATACTTTTGCTAAAAGTAAGACGTCAGGGAAATATAGAACAAAGTCTCAGCGAGGAATGAAGCTCCCATAGTTTCTATATGCCAGCAGACAGGCGCAAGTAATGTCTCAGTGATTAAGCAAGAAAGATCTGACACAGGCTGAGAGCTTCCCACCGGCAGCACACATTACAGTCAGCATGAAACTCTTCAAACACCCTGGACAGCTCCTGCACTGCTGACAGACTCACAATCAGCACCTCGGACAGAGACACAGCCACACCACCCCTGTGTCCTTCTGCAGTGAAATAAAAATCTGATGACTTAATGTCTCTTCACCAACATTAATCTGAACGGCAATTAGATTTGTTCATGCATTCACAGCAGAAAAGACTCAGGAAGCAGTGAGTTGAAAAAGTAAAATGAAGTACAGTGTGAAACAAATTTATTAGAGCACCTGTTCTGTTTGTCTCAAAGAGCCTCCAGCATCATGAAGAGCTTTAATTAAGACTCTTTCTTTCCCTTAATAAAAAATAATAATGTGCTTTGCTATTTTCTATATTTTAGCATTAAAGATATATTTTGATTAAAGATCTTGCACATACTGATGGCTTAACCATGAAAGAAACAAGCAATACTGTTAATTTTATGGGAGTGATGACAAACACCTGACACTGGCTGGTGTAATAAATTTGTTAAGCACTGCATATTGTTGGAGTTGTACGAATGAAAGTGTAAACTCATAAGAGTGCATGGTGGGGAACATGCATCAGGCCCAGTTTCATTTTGAGAAAGAAGAAATGTGTTTTTGCTCGGTGCCTCCTGCCGAGTCTTCACTTTGGCTTTTACTCCTGGTGTGAACATAATTCAGTACACGCTCGTACAAGCATTCTTCTTGTGTTTTGTGGACTTACAGGGTTTTTTTCTCCCTGTCCATGTGATGAAATAAGTGAACGGGGTTTAAAAGCAGCAGGGTTCACCTCAACGCCATGGATGACTTAATTTTTAAACATCCGCGCGGTTACAAGTACATCATTTATGGCCTCAGTCAACAGTGCTAAAAGGTTGGGTTACTCAGCTGAAAGACGTATTTGACACTGACAAGTACTTTAAGAAATTGCCAACTCAATTTTATTTTCTAACTTTAACAAAACACACACTGCTAGGTGCCATGTGTGTTTCACGACAAGTCCATCAAAATGAAGGAGGAATCATTTTCCAATTTATCATGCTTCATTTTCCAAAAGGTTTGTGGTTTTAGGTGGTAAAGGCCATGGACTGAATGTAAGTACTAGACATAGTCATTGTGATGTCACACATTGGTTTGTGAACTAAAGCTTATTAAGACATTTTGGGGTGATTAAAATGTTATAATTAGCTTTTTTTAAACTGAATCTCTTCAAATGTAGCTCTTATACAACATTTGCTAGAAATAGAGACAAAAAAATGTGTATGTATTTTGTAATATTACATATTTTTTGTTTGCTGCTAGAATGGCATCCAGTCCTTTGGGCTCCTGCATTTTAGATTCACAACATGAACCACAAAGACAAAATATCTCCTACTTTATTGTGTCATCCTAAACACAGAGTTGTAAATTATTCCTACAACTTTATGTATTTTTTTTTACTTCAGGAGCAGCTGACAAGAACACTAAACATTGTTGTTGATGGTCACGCTCACTCACAAGGTCAGTACTGTTGTAAACAGATGCCTCTGAAGAGATGAAACTGCTGGTAATTTATAGGCACAGCTCTGACAAATGACTGCTTCCAGGAAGTAATGAGTAAAGCAACAAAATTAATGCCACCTTTTACAGCGAGTAAGGACTCATGTATTACCTCTTTATGGATGCCTAACTCAATACGTTCAATATCGGAACTTGTTTTTATATATGATGGTTTGTTTTAGACACACATGCACAAGCTGTCCTCGTTCATCTGTCAAGGGGCGTTGTGGTCGGGGGGGTGGGGGAGGTGATGCTGAGGGGACGATGCTGAGGGGACGATGCCCAGCGGCGAGCGCTCCTCCCCTGGGGAGGGCTGAGTGCCTCGCTCTCTCTTCTGGCTGGAGCTTCATCATTTATAGACGAGACAAAATAAAACAAACACAACAAAACGCCGTGAAGTCTGAGAGCTGCGGCTCTCGCATTTACGAGCTCTCACACGTAGAGAGGGAAGCTGGAGATGCTCACGGTGCAGAGTTTGTCCAACTCCTTGTTCCTGCCTTCCAGCATCCCTCAGTGAGCAGCAGTCAGGTGGAAACCCTCTATTAGAATAACAACAACGCTATACACACTGTGCATGTGTGCGTCAGGATGGGTGTAACATTAATGGCGCAATTAGCCAGGTTATTAAAGCTAAATTTACTCTAAATGTCCTGTGTCTATTTCTGCACCTGAAAGTACCCTGATTAGCATACACTGCTGTTAGCGTAAGCATAGCCTGGCAGGACTGTTTATGTGTGAGAGAGAGGGAAAGAGAGGAGGTTAGGCAGGGACTACTTGTCATCAGTCATGCATGACATCTCTTCGCTGTGTGCTTATTCCAGATTTATAGCTTTCTACCAGGGACGCCACATTGCTTTTGTTGCTCAAACTGAGCAGAGTGACAGAGACTGCGGTGTCAATCAAACATCATCCGTCAGCTGGCAGAAAGTCCACCATCAGAGCCATTTATCCTAGATATTAAAGGGGTACTCTGGTGATTTAGTACAGCACCTCCATGAAGTCTGAAGACTAGCCAGCCACAGATTAAAGACATGATGGTTCCAACTTAAAGATTCTCACTTTTAGTGCTTGGAGTATCATGGAGTTTCATCATGATGCAATGTTATATCAATTCCTATACACATATATAGGACGTGCTGGTATCTCATCGGATCCATATTGGTATCAGGCAATATTCAAGGCTGCAATATTGTATCGGAAGTGAAATATCGGGACACCCCTATTAGTACGGGTATTTCTCAGACTCAAAAAATGCTCAAGACATCATAAAACTGAATGTGTGAAATTGTGTGAAATTGTCACTTATGAACACTCTGCAGTGTTGTGCAGTAACTCACTACCAAGTAAGAAGATACAATGGTGTGATTACAACAATAAGAGCAAGAATCTGCCACCCTGTAACTCCAGTACAGCTTAACTGATGTTGTGTGCTTACTAACACTAAGGAACCAAAACTTTTGTTCAGAGTTGTTTTTTTTTCTAATCTAACATGACATCACTTTTCAAATCAGCTTAATCATAATAAACAGTTAAACCATGTAATGGTGTTAAAACTGAAGCTAACAAGGCTGATGGATGTGCAGGCTTGTTTGTATGGTTTGTCAGGCTAAAATATGCTAATTGAGCAAGAAGTTAAGTATTTACTTCCGGGAAAAACACATATATATAAATACTCCTTGAGAAATTATTATAAATGTTCTGACCTCAACAGTTATTTGTGAGTTCATATCAGACTAGCATTAGTGAGAAAAGGGCTAAGCTAGCTGTTATGCTAAGCTAAGCTAACCGTCCGCCGGATGTAGCTTCATATTTACAGACAGGATAGTGGCATCATGTTATCGGCATCGGCAACAAAGTGAATGAGCGACTAACACCAGTTAGCTACACATTCATTCTACAGCCACATTAATAGGATGCCGTTAAGCTAAAAGGTTATTTACCAAGATGAAACAAATGAGCGCAGCTAAAACAGGCTAACGATGCTAGCCACTTCACGCTACTCGCACAGACGTGAGGCTAGCAGCACCAACTAACTGCCAAGGAGACAAACTTCATTTTGCACAGCCATAACTTTAAATTCTGTCTTACCTTTGCTGTTTTGTCATTAAAAAGTTGTGTTCCATGGCACACTATCACTGCTAATGGACACGATATCTGCGTCCAGTGAGCAACTTCCGGTATGAAAAGTGAAGCCCACGGTCAAGTGCCGTAAACCAGCAGGGGGTGAGTCCTCTGGCTGCAAACCATTAGTCTGATATGGAAGTCAATGAGAACCAGATTCTAACTCAGAGGAGGGCAATTAATTTCCCCAAATGGCCACATGAGAATCTTAATTTTATTTCTCCTGATGAGAAGCAGTAAATTGCATGGTTTCAACAGCCTATAAAAATATTGGACAGGCATATAAAAGTAAGCCAACATCATGTCACTACTTACTGTAACATTCACAAAAACAATTTTCTCAGACATTAGATTAACAAAAAAGTAACGTGTTCAGTCTGGTAATGGTGATTCAAATTGTAATCACAGAGATCTTTACCGCACAAGCTAAGCACATAGCTTTACCTTTAACTTCAGTCAATAAATGTTTATAAGTCTTGTTTTTTTTGTGGGCTGACCATTCACTTAAATCACTCTCAGGATTGGCACCTAAATTAATAAAATAACAGACACCTTCAAAATAAAAGCAACACTCAGCCGTGCTTTACGCACAATGTGCAGTATGTTTATTTATGTTTGATTTCTAATTTTCCATTGACCTCTCAAAGGCTGGTCAAGGACAGCCAAAGGGCCAGATTTGGCCCCGTGTTGCAGAATGCAAACTACTGTACTTTACAACCTGGACTTTCAGGCACTGATATCACTTCTAAATGGGTGTAAGAGGCTTGAAATTGTATAAATACTAATGGGACAGCATTTCTGCAGCAATACACACCAATCAGGTATACATTATGACCTCTGACAGGTGAAGTGAATGATTATCTCTTTAAGGCAACAAATGAACATTTAGTCCTCAGAGTTGATGTTAGAAACAGTATGTTGATGATTCTGTTTAGATGTAAGGAAGTGAGGAAGAAAGAGTCTGAATTAAAGCTCTGAAATGATGCTGGAGGTGCTCTAATAAATCTGTGAAGTTCTGTATGTACTTCAAAAATCACAATAGAAATACATTTACATTTTTTTTGCAGAGATGCACTCTATTAATTTTAGGGATGTCATTTCTGAGCCAGAGGCCTCTGGTTTCAGAGGCCAGAGCTCGGCTTGACTCCAGAGGAAGCAACGTCAGATAACGTGCCTCAAGTGATGTCACAGTAAGTCATCGTAGGCTGTGGCTGAATCCAAATTAAAAATCTGTGGCCTGTTTGTCATCTCAGCCTGAGGCTACATTACATGCTACCGGCATAACAAGTGTGTAGTGAAGTAGTGAAGACACCAGAGAAAAAAGATAGATTGAACTTGATGCACTGTGTAAAAAGGCTGTGCCGTCAATCAAACATCATCTGTCAACATTTACTTAAGCCTGCAGACAGTCCAAAATCAGAGCTGTGAAAGGAGCCGCTTCGTCCCCGCCCAGAACAAAACGTCTTCTTCGACGATATTCCAGCACCGAGGGCGAAATCAAAATCCAAACTGCCCGTCCCTCCCACCCTCCTCCCCCTGCTGGACGGATGACTTTGACGGTAAAATGCTGTCAATAGTCATTAAATCAGTACGAACACACACACGCTGAGGACTGAACGTCAACATGTTGAGAAAAAAAACTTTTATTTCCTGAAGCCCGAGATATCCAGGGAAAATGTGAAAACATTTTCACACTGAAACACACACACACACACACACACACACACACATAAAGTGAGTGCTGACCGCTGGAGGCTGAGAATAGATGTTCCAAGTTGGATGCCGTTGATATAACTATTATTTCTCCTCGACTCTCCCCTGGTTCATGTTACACCTATCTTCTTCTCCCTCCTCCTCCTCTGCTGCTGCTGCTCTCTCATTCCTCTTTATTCATCTCCTCTCGCTCTCTCCTCTCCTCTCCTCTGACTAGGCTCAACTCATTCCAGTATTTTTAGTATTTGTGAGTAGGCGTCGCCAGGTCCTTATGAATTTTCATGGGTTTGTTTAGTGTGTAGGCTGACACGCCGCTCTCTCCTTCTCTCTTCTTCAATCCATCGAGCTCTCTCACACATACAATCGCAACCATTTAAGAACACAAGTGTACATGCAAACACACACACACACACACGTGTTAAGTGTGTAGGCTGACTGCTGGTTAATGAGGATGTTTGAAGTCTTGGGAAGAGCCAACGGCCGACAGCGGGCCTGTCAGAGTCAACGCCATCACCCTCATCATCCTCCATCATCCTCTGCTCTTGTTTCTTCTACTCTCTGACTGATGTTTTCCTGTCCGGCCGCAGGGTTGCTCAGATGTAGACGCTCTTTCAAGGAAATTAATTATCTTCATTTATCGGGCTGATCTCACTCCCCTACAGCGTGGCTATATGTGTGTGAGATCACAGGCACATGGATGTGACGAGTGTTTGTTACTTCAGGGGTACAAGGAGCTCCTGTGTGTTACAGTAATTACATCATCAGCTTGACATGAGGGGAGGCTCAATTCTATCAATTAAATAAGAGGCGGGGGCTTGTGTCTGAGTGTCCATTAGATACGAGCATATGGATCATGTCAGGAAGAATTAGGCCTCTGTCATCCTCACACTCCATCTCAGAGGAAGCAACACACACATATGATGACACGCTCTTAGACGCGTAAACAGGCGTGTAGACACAGCATGATGTCGAGTCATTTGAAAGAAAGTCTGGGCAGCTGCAGTGGGACTCTTCGACTCTTTATTCTCCTCCTTTGGCTGCAGCTGGTCTACAACTTGTGACAGATCCTCCAGCCTTGGTGTGCACTGATTTGCACCATGCATAAGTGTGTGTGTGTGTGTGTGTGTGTTTGTCTATGTTCTCCTCTCTGCTCCCCTCTGCCGTCCCACTTCAGCCCAGATTAGAGCATCCGTCTCCTGAGGGAGACAAAAAATATAAAAATAAAGCTTTTTTACCAGAACACTGATCTAAACACGCACACACACACACACACTAAGAGTGCATTATAAAAGCCTTTGGCGAATGGGGTAAAGAGAGCTTCTGCAGCAGGATCCCAAAAAACCTTTTTAGTCGGCAGGATAGATAGATAGATAGATGGATGGATGGATGGATGATAGTATTTGCACATAAAAGTATTCAAGGCCTTGCCTTGATAAAAGTATTGCATGTGTAAAAACAACATCTATGATCAGCGCTAAAAGGAAAAGTTATTACAATTGTGCCAGATATTACAATTCATCCTGGAGCAGAACATAAATGTTTAGTACCTGATTCAATGGTTGCCACTCAGTCTAATTATTGTTGAGAGATTTCACTCAAAACCACAAATGTCAAGCTCGAGACAAACATCCATCATGGTAATCCACCAAACAGTTGTTGAGATAGTTCAGTGAGGACCAACCAACATCATCACCCTGCTGAGCATCCAGACCAAAATCCATCCATTAACACTTTATCAACTCAACTTATTAACTGCAGACACAACGGCTCATTAGAAATGAGAAACCTCTGACTTTCAGACTTTCTAATGAGCCATTTAGTTTACAGTCATGCTATCATTAATTAGGGTAGCCCAAAAGTTTAAAGTGAATTTCCTTGGTTCTTAGAAATAGTCATCTGACCAAATATTCTTGAGTCACACTCTGGTGTGTATCCTCCTACCTAGCTGGCTTGATCTTTCTTTTTGTAATTATATAAATGAAATGTCTTTAATTACAGTTTTGACAGGTTAACCACTTTTTAAAACGAGCTACAGGCCATCTTTGACAACTCATCAGAAAGTGAGAAACCTACGGTGTACCCACTTCCTAATGAGCCTTCAGGTCTGCAGTTACAAATGTTAATAAGTCATTAAAGGAACAGTTCAACATTTTGGAAAATGTACTTACTTGCATCCACACACGTGGACATCACATTTTGTCTATACTATGATACTTCATTCCAGAATTACATAATTTTTCTCAGAAACTACATCATGATGCTTAATTTTCAGAATTATCAAGTCCCAATAAGTCCCCAAAAAATAAAAATGCATACCAGTAAATATGATGGTTAGCTTAGCTTAGCATGAAGACTGAAAACAGGAAAACAGTAGTGTGGCTCTATCCAAGAACGATCAAGTTATGAGTGTTTCTTTGATGGATAGACAGACAGATAGATATTAATCAACAACAACCCAGACAAGTAGAAAAATGTAACCTTTACTTATTTACAGATTGTACAGAGGTACTGAGTGACAAGGTAGTATTTACAACACAACTAGTAGCTTAGAAACCCCTGAACTCATACACAAGTGAGATACACGGCAGGGAGCCCTGGAGGCCGACACACCAGCGCACTCCTTCCACCCAGTGCTGTGTGTAATACGAACACACCTGGAACAAACTGGAAGCGTTTTGTCTCCTCTGTGGCGGCTGGCGTTGTGAGACAGCCAGCTGGGCTCCATCATGGTGACGTCACAGGAGTGTTTAAACCATCCGAGGCTCTAGTCCTGGACTAAACCACGGGTGGAGGCAGGGGAACGTTGGTGCGTGACGCCTCGTGGGTCAATTCAGGGAGAACTCAGGTGTCAGCAAAAATAGGTATCACCAGAAACACAAGCACGTCATGCAATTTAAAAAAAATAATAATAATTTTAAAAAAAAATCAAACAAAAGGTTGTGTGTAATAATCCGTGTGATGGTGGACGTACAAAAACTCATTCTGCATGCTCTCTTTAACCACATTAGTACAGACGCAACATGTTTGTGTGTGTGTGTGTGTGTGTTGCTGTATTTGTGTTATATGAGTAAGAGCCAGGTCAAATGTCATGTGTGGGACGGACCGAAGAGAGTACAGAAAAGTTTACACACACATCACAAACAACCTCTTGATACACATATCATCCTCTGTCTTACATAAATGCCTGCACAGTGTACACTGCACGCACACACACACATAAAGTAAATGTGGGTGGAAGGGTGTTCGTATTAAGCACACAGGCTGGACTATCATTATTCATTGAGTGTGATTCACATGAGAGACCCAGCTACGTGTTTGCTAGCTAAGTGTTGAGCTGACCAGGACAGTTAACTAGTGGAGTGAACCCAGCAGTGAGAACTGTACAGTGAGGTCCCAAACCACCAACACACCAGAGGGAAAAAAAAAAAAAAAAAAAAGAGAAATTAAAAAAAAAAAAAATATTACACAAGAATCTAAAAACATGCCAGTCATTTTTTTCTCATTTGTTTTCAAGGAAGCAGAAGAAAAAGCCACGTCGTTATTAAAATGAACTCAACACTTAATACCATTCAAATGAAACAAATGAAATCAGTTTCTAACATTTAAAACAAAGATGTCTCTGTACAGAAGTATAATATTGCAACCTGATATTGTGCATATAACTTACACACCAAACCTGTTAAGATGACCAAAAAGAGGGGCGGCGTCCACCAATCAAAAAGGTGTGTTTTTTTTTTTTTTTTTCAAACTGTCTTGTATTCTTTGCAGCCAATATATATAGAGATGTGTGTGTGTGTGTGTGAGAGAGAGAGAGTGTGAAAGAAAGAAAGAGAATAGAGACAGACGCTCAGCTAATGGGATATAAAGTCTTTTTTCCATCAAAACCCATGCGCTCAAAAATCAATGCCCTTACTCAGTAGATTATGGATTTCTAGAACACTCGTACACACATTGCCAGCTCGTTGTGTGTGTGTGTGTGTGTGTGTGTGTTGCCTCTGTAACGAGTCACTTTGCTAACTCTCTGCCTCGCCACGTGACTCGGCTGAAACACAGCGCCGTGTTCTCGCCAAAGGAGCCACACAAGCACCAGCTACTTTTGATGCTCGTCCAGGAGTATTAATTTCATGAGTAAATCTTCAACAGTGATACGCTCAGCCTCTAAATTCACGACGGAAACATTAAAATGGGCCTCGAGTTCTTTTGTTCAACATAAAAGAAAATGAAAAAAAAAATAAAGCATAAAACAGCATCCTACAAGGGCCGGTGTTGAATCTGAGAAACTGTTACGACTACGTATATAAAGTGATTTCCAACAATATGTTGAGTTTTAAAACACCACGACTGAACTTTATTCTTCTGATACTCAATCTACTCTAGAATAGAGGGAAGCAGGAGAGGAGCAAAAAGACAATTAAGAGAGTAGCTGATGAAGGAAGAAGGGAAGGGGAGAAGGAAGGATGAGCACTTTAAAAAAAAGGAGAGAAGATTAAGAGTTGTTGTTGTGTGTACTGTATGATGCTGTACCCATTATTATCTAATACTGTAAAACTGCTGACCTCACGATGGAAAATTAACGGTGCCCTAAACCCAATGTCAAAGAAAAATAAGAGGAAAAAAACATCTATCCAGCGAATGATTGAGAATATTCATATTTTTCAGTATAAAAGTGTTTTTGGTCAAACGTCTGTGTTAGATGGCAGGGTATAAAATCTACAAAGTGCACAAAGAGAAGCTATCTCATAGCTTCGACACACATACACACCCACCCTAATCTACTGTCCTAGACTACTGTGTATATGCGTGTGTGTGCGTGTGCATGTGTGTGCATATATGACCCTGTATAGGAGTTTAACTGTAACACAGGGCAGTAGGAAGCATGCAGTATGACCTGAAGGCGAGCTAAGAGAGGAAGCAAGGGTGCTATACTGTTATGTCTCTTGATCTAGAAACACTAGAACACACACTCTCGTCCTGATGGGCTCTCCCTGGCGGCCATTTTTGGTCCACTTTTTGGAATGTTCAATTAACTGACATCAACAAGAACAAACAGTCGGTTGTTTTTAACTCCCCCTGCCCTAAAAACAAACACAATGTGTGTGTGTATGTGTGTGTGTGTGTGTGTGTTCGAGTGTTTGTACATCCGCAGGCAGGAGACCTGCGTCCCGACCTGCTGCTTGCCTCCCAGTCGAGTCTATCACAAACATGGTAATTTCCATTCAAGTCAAGGGTTACTCTGGTGTAGTTTACTACTCTTGAAGCCATGCTGGCAGTGCAGTTTGGAGGCTCAGACAACAAACGGGTCAACTGCAGAAATCATAGTGCAACAGGAGAGTCCTGGGGGAGGGGGTGTTTAGCTGTAATGTGTGTGTGTGTGTGTGTGTGTGTGTGATCTCAGAAACAAAGGGCTCCTCTATGGGTCCCCTTCGTCTCCAAGTGGCTGGTGAGAGGACGGGACGGGTCGGCTCGTCTTTCAAACACACCGTTGGTCGTTGGACTCTGTGTTCAGTGTCCGGTTTTATTCCACAGGGGATTTGATCTGTCTTGTCAGACATATTGTCAGTTTATGTCTCGTTGCAGGCAGCACACACACACTCACTCACTCACACTCACACTCACACACACACACAATCTTCTTCTTGTACTGTGCCTCCAGGTGTCCCTGTGGCCCCAACCCTGCCCTATAGAGGGTGTGATAAAGAAACAATGATTTATTTACTCAGCATCACCATTAACCTTTTAGTCCAGAGAACAACTTCCCGTCTTTCCCCTCTGTGTGTGTGTGTGTGTGTGTGTTTTGCTGTGTATGTGCTTAGAATCAGAACTGCCCAGTCTGGTCACACACACCTCTGTCTTGCATGCGTGCATGTCGGTGAGTGTGTTGCGTGTGACTCTCAGACGTCAGACTCGATGCTGGGCATGCGGCGGTAGAGCCGTGGCCTGTTGCTGCCGGCACTCGAGGCCCGCGGCGCCGTCACATAGCTCATTGGCTGAGAGGCAGCGGGCGGGACCATGTAGGCCACCACAGGGGGCTCCTGCTGAGGGTAGAACACCTGTTGGTCGACAAGGCCGCCATGCTGGTTGCTGTGATGGCTGCCGTGGTTACCGAGGGTGAGCGACAGCGGCATTCGCTGCTTATAGAGCTCGTGGGCAGAACTTCTCTGTGGCATGCGTGAGACCGTCTGGGGGGACGGATCTCGTTGCGTCGTGCCAGGAGCTGATTGGAGGAAAGGGTTGTGAGAGGGGCGATCGGGGAAGAGGCTCTTGGAGCGCCTGGGGAGGGGCATGGGGGCGTCCAGACTGTGGTGGTGGGTAGGCGACGGAGAGGGTGGGCTGCGGCTGCTGAATGGACGATCAGAGCGCATTGTGAGAACATTAGCATAGGCGCCCTCATCCAGGGTCAGCTCCCTCTCTCTATCTCTGTCAGGCAGGCTCAGTCCCCGCAGGTGGGCGTGTAGCTGCGACTGCCGCTCGGGAACGCCGTCCGGAAGCACGTTCTCGTAGGAGTGCTGGCGACTCAGCTGAAGGTGCTGGGCCGACGAGGAGGTGGGAAGAGCGGATGGGGAGGAAGGGGAAGGCTCGAAGTGGCTGACTAGCCCGTCCCCTTCGCCCACCAGGCCCAGCTCGCTCTGGGGAAGGTAGTGTGTAAACATGTCCCCACTGTGTGGGTGAGTGTGTGTGTGGGAGTAGTGGGAGTGCAGGTGGTCTTCGCTGATGTCATAAAGGTTTCCCAGGTGGGCGCAGGCATCGCAGCGAGCCTGCGGCGAGCGGACAGTGTAGAGGCCAGAGTAACCACTCAGCTTGGTCAGGCAGGAGCGGCAGTGGCTGGGCCGGACGCTCTGCGTCCCCTGTCCTGGAGTGTCGAATGAACCGCTAGCTTTGTCCTTCACACTGCAGGGAGAGAGGATGACACTGATTACAGACAAAAAACCAACAATAAAAGCACTTGAAACGTGTTTAAGGTGTTCATTTTCTGCTGAGCACCATACCTGCTGTGTGTGTAGGTGCTGTATTTCTTGTCCTTCAGGGAGTGCAGGTCGGCCTCAGCGCTGTGACTGTGATGCAGCAGGCTGGCGCTCAGCTGCAGAATGGGCGCGTCCGCCTGGTGGGAGAGCGTGTGAGTGTGTGAGTATGTGCTGTCAGGTGGAAACAGGTCAGGGGGGTAACTGTGGTCGTCACCTCCCCCCTGGCTGTCTCGCTGGTAAGGGGGTGCGGACTGGAGACTGGCCTGGTCTGAGTCAATGGAGTAGATCTTAGATCCTCCGCCTGCGCCTCCCCCACTTCCACCTCCACCTCCTCCCCCTCCCCTCTTCCTCAGCTGATTGATAGGCTTGAATCCGCCTCTCGCCGCCATGGAGTCAGAATCTTTGTGAGAAGGCGGCCGGCTGGAGCACTCTGAGATGTCAGAGTGTGGCGGCTCTTCAGGCAGGTAGCGCTGGCTCTTCATTGCTGGAGGTCCAGGTCCAGATGCTGGGGTGGGGCTGGGGCCTGGAGATACCACAGTGGGCTGCGTCTTCAGCGTCTCCACACTTTTCTTCCACAAGGCCCGAGGTTTCGAGCCCTGTGGAGCAGCAGCTAGGGTCGGCCCGGCCAGGCGGGTGTTGCCATTGTCGTTAGTGATTGACAGCTGGGGCTTGTTGGGGCTGGTTTGAAGAGGGGGGGCTTTCTGTTGCACAGGAAATGGTGCAGCATTGTTGAGGAGGTTTTTGTGTCGCCCGGACAATGACAAGAAACTGTGCGGACCAGCAGCGTTGCTATAGAGACCAGGACCCTTCGGGGGCAGACTATGGAGTGAGTTACCTAGGAGACAAGGAGAGATGCACCTCAGACAGCAGATACAATAGATGGATGTTTGGATGGATGCTCAGCCTGATGTATTAGCTACGCCCTGGCACGCTGTGGGTGCCATCTAATGTGTTTCTAATCATGAGGCCAGCTCATACATGACAGTCAATCCGATTACACTGAGTCCACAGCAAGGTGAGAGGAGTCACCTTTAGATCAGCGTTTGTAGACTCAGACTGTGTAGAAAAGGCAGAGTGCCCTCTGTTTGTGTGAGCAATGTCATCACATGTTAACCTGCTCTGTGAGGAGGAAACACTGTAAGGTTTAATCAGTGCCAGAACTCTGAAAATATGACTGTGCTCATTCTCTGCAGCACCACAGATTCTGGGAATCAGGGTTCGAGAATAATCGAGTCCTGACGATAGAAAATGTCCTTGATAATGCCACATTTTGAACAGCAAATCTACAGGCTGGTTAATGTTAGCTGTTAGCAGTCAGGAGGCAGCACAGTCCTGCTTGGTTGGGTAGTGGAGCTAACGGCTAACGAATGGAGGTTGCATTGTGTTGCATTATGATACATTCAAGCTCGATTTGATAAAAATTAGTATTGGGCAAATGTAAATTATGATATTATCATGATGTGTGCCAGAAAGTTTGCGAGGAATTTGAGAGGGATTAACAATATTTCTTTTTGTATGTTTTGGAGAAATGTGAAATTTCACTGGCACTGGTATGGACTTAAATTTCTGGTATGGCGGCACTCCTTGTCAGGTGTACTGAGCGTAACAGAGCTGTAGTACCTTTGCCCGACATCACATCAAGGATGTTGGGCTGTAAGAGGACAGTGTTGCGTTTGGGAGAAGACAAAGCCATGGATTTGGCAGACTTGAGCAGATGCAGCATGTTGGCTTGAGGACTGAAGTCCAGCTCGGGATTCTTTTTCTTCATATCTATATGAACACCATGGATACAGCTCCAGATACCCTGAGAGAAGAGGAAGCCAAACAGACAAGGAGAGGAGACATAACAGAAGAGTGTTTTACCAATGCAATGACATTGCAAGGAAGAAGTTCAAACATGCACAATGCTAATTTCCCTGCACGGCAAATCAAGAGAGACTTCTGTGTCCTTTCCTCCGGTGCGATCACTCCAAACCTTAACCTCATTTTGTTTTGTGATGTGGCAAGAAGCGATAATCACCACTTTTTAGATGAACTGCTTTCAGAGGCGCCTGGAAAATTAAATTTAGGTGATGATGTCACTGGAGGGGGGCCTTTGAGTGCAAGGAGATGTTCTTCCTGAAGCCACTTAACCTCCAGCATCACTGTTCTAACAGCATGTGCACACTGAGGCACACACACGCAGGCACACACACACACACACACACACACACACACACACACACACACACACGCACGCACGCACACAAACAGACAGACATTGCACTCTTTTTTGTAAAACATTTAATGTGTGAAATGCTGCTCGTCTGGAATAAAAGCTCTGCCTCACACAGAGACATAGCGTATGAATAATGAAAGAATGGCCTGTCTGGATGGGCCTTTTCTGTTTTGTATCTGTATATTTAGTTTTGTGTGCATCTGTCCGTGTGGTCAAGTCCCCTTGCTGAACCTGCAAGGAGCAACAGAGAGAGAAGCTTTGTGTGTGTCTATATGAGTGTGTCCGTCATCCTCTTAGCAGTTTGATTCTACTATCTACTATCCTGCCGTCCATATGTGCAGAAACAAATTCATTTCCATGTCAGCTGGGCTCTGTAATCACACTACCCCCCTCTTTCCTCTTTTATCACACACATACAGCACATACCTGACTCCTCCCATAGGTTAAGAGGCAACTATTGTGATTCACAAATACACACACGTCCACAGATTTGGATTTTCTCTTAACTGAAACAATCATAACACAGTTAAAGATCATACACAGAATGCACATATCCCCCAACCGCAGACATCGCTTCAACCCTGCTCTCTCACCCATGTGCCTGAAATGCAAGACAGAAATTGGTGCCATAACTCATTGTTTTTGGTCTTGTGTAAAACTGCAGATGTATTGGCCTAATGTGTTATCGGAGATACAGAAGATATTGGGCCGACGCTTAACGTCCAAACATAATAAGAGGTTATATCGTATTCTTACATACGCAGCAAGGAAGAATATTTTATTGTAGTGGATTAAGGAGAAAGTACCAGCTGTTAAAGGCTGGCAAAGAGTGGTGTTTGATTTAGTGCCATTGGAGTACCTGACATGTATTTTGCACTCACAAAAACAGACTGATTCTATAAAGTGTGGGAGCCCTATCTGAACTATGTAGAGCCTGTTGTCTCTGATATCATGCTGCAGGGTTTTTCTTTTTGACTGCACATACTGTACCTTTTTTTTATGGATCTGAGCTAGTGTTTTGATTTATCTGTTTTGTCTACTTGTTTTGCCTTTTATTTCTGCAAACCATATTGTGTAATTATCCTTTATCTGTTAAAGTGAAAAGTTTAATAAAAATATTGTTGAAAAAAAAAAACAAAACTGAAACAATCATGTTGTAAAATAAAGTTTGTTTTGCGCCTTCCTGTTTGCAACTGAAGCACCATGAAGATTAGGCAAATTAAGCCATGTAAGTTATTTTTTTTCCAAACAACTCCTTCTTTTTGGTAATTTACAATAATGTCCTGTTATTTTCTGCCTCAGTGTGAAACCGCATTACAACAATGCAAATATAGACACTTTTTGGTGTTTCTGTGTGTGTTCAGCCTGCTCTTTCTTTATTTTATATGCTTTAAGAGCAGGTCTGCCTTACTGTTTAAATGTCAGTAACATTAGAAGAAATTACCATCCTGACATTGATATTGCAATAACTGGCGTTTTCGTACAGCATGTATCAATGTACATCAGTTGTTGTACTCTTGAGGGTGGTGTTTGATCAGTAAGTGGTGTTCAGCACTGCAAATTTTAACAGCAGTGTCTGAAATTACAACCTCAAAAGAAGAGGGGACAGAAACTGGGCCAAGTTCTCCTCACCCTGCTGATAGTGAAGAGCAGACCCGGCCTCCCGGTGCAGACGCCGGTGAAGCAGTATCTCAGCCTCCAGTAGAAAAGGTGCTCAGAGATGAAAGTGAGGATGGAGAGGCCCATGGCTGTGGCCAACATGTAGAAGACACCTGCCATGTTGTCAATGTCCAGTTGGCTGGACATCACCTCGTTCTTCTCATTATGGCAGATCCCAGTCAGCCACTGTGCCTCCAGCTCCTCCATCTCACCTGTTGGAAAGTTCACAACTTTAAAAACTTTAAAAAGGTGAAATCATGAAGTACACAACTTTAGTGATTAGTGAAAAGAACAGACATGGTACTTTACACAGCGCTATGTGCGAGAAGATAATTAATATTTGTTAGTTTTGACTGATGGTTGCCTGAGGCAGGAACCAGAGTGCAGGAGGAGGGTACTAAAGGGTACCGTCCATTAATCACAGTGTTTGCAGGAGTTTCAGTGAGTAGTGATGACTGAAATTAAATCGATTGCCATTGGTGCAGCAGTCAATGTTATAGAGAGTCCAAATATGTTCATTTACTCTCATCACTAAGCTGTGTTGGAGAGGAAGACCAATCCCACGTCCCATCCCACAATGTTTGAGTCCAATCCAAAGGCATATGAGAAGCTTCTAAGAGCTCGTACATGGAGTTACATAGAGTTATAGTAGCTTCCTGCACAACTGTAGGTGGTCAAGGAGCTCATTCCCACCCGGTAGTTTTGTAGAGAGGTGGGTAAAGTTAAAGTTTAAAATGGCAGCAGGTAGATGAGAGGAATAAAAGGAGAGGGATTAAAACGAGGTAGAGAGAAAAAGAGAGGGAGGGGATGGGCGACAGAGGGAATAAGAGAGATGTGGTGGGAAAAGGGGCGAATCGTTATGCGGAGAGATGGAGAGGAGGAGGGAGGAGGAGGAGAGAAGTGAACTGGTAAATAGATCGTAATGGAAAGGAGACAGGAGGTGGAGTGAAAAAAGGGTTGTAGGAGGAGGAAGAAGAATTGATAGTGATGGAGTGATAAAGAAAGATGGGAGGAATTACTATCAGGCCCAGTGTGTTTGTGTGTCGCACGCTCACGCAGCTGTTTGCCTTAAATAAAAAGGCCTGATGTGAAGCGAAGCGCTTTAGTGGCTTCAGCAGTTTGATTTCGGCCTGGCTCGTTATCTTTCTTCCATTCGCACCATCTTACAGCTTATTATACAGAACAATCTGGAGGAGTAAACATAACAGGACACGGTGGACACACACACACAGAGAGTAATGATGATGAAATGGTGTGTTAAGACTAGCTGCTGATAGCTTTCTGACAGAGGGTGGGAGAGCGTTACGGAGGGGTGAGGGAAAGCTGAGCAATGGCACAGCTGTAATGACACTAAACCTCTGGAACATCTGTGAAACTCGAACGTGATGCAGTGTGACTGAGGAGGTGCTGAATGTGGAGGCGAGCGAGCGCCTCACCGTCTCCTATGATGCCCAGTATGGCCAGATCAACCAGGCGCTTCCAGTATGATCCTTTCTGCAAGGCAATACCGTAACCGGTGGTGGCGAAGATGTAGCCGCTGCCAATGGTCACCAGCTTACAGCCGTCGTCTCTCCCCGCCATGTAGTTCAGTACCGCAGCGTCGTAAATGAAAGCATCCAGCTTTCTGTAAGACAACCACACATTCTAGTTTCAGCCTGTGCATGATAAATCTGAGGGGTCATGGCATTACAAACATGAAATAGTAAAAAAAAAAACATTTTCTTCATTTTCTGATATACTGAACATTTCTGCCTCTAAAAACTATTCAGTTACATCAATCTGGGAAGGAGAGATCATAAACATACCAAATCTGTGACAAGTGGCTAAAGGAACAGTTTAAGTAGTATGCTTATTCACTTTCTTGTCAAGAGATATGGGAGCGCTAATATATCTGTCAGGTGAATATGCAGCTACAGCTGACTATGCAAGGCCGAGAAATAGCATGCATGAATTTGCATACTCTGTTTGTAATAAAGACAACTTTTGGACTGTCTTATCAAAGGAAACAGCTTTGGGAAATACACTTATTTGCTGTTTTTTGTTAAGGATGAGAGGACTGATGCCACCCTCATGTCTTTCTGTTGTCAGTTATGACAAAACATTCCTTTAAAGCAGTGGTTCCCAACCTGAATGCTGTAATTACCCAAGATAAATCTGAAGCTTTTTTTTTTTTTTTTTTTTTTAAAAATAAAAATCCTTTAATTAAATAAGGAGGAGTAAAAAAAACTCACCCTGATCCTTTCACAACTCATATTTTGAAGCCATCCCCTGTGAAAGGAGATCATTGCTCACAAGCCAAAGAGGTGGGAACCACAGTTTTAAATGGGTCGCAAATGGTGCAGCAAGTGTTAATAACAACTCCAGTGTATTTGTGATTTGCATTCATGTGAAGGTAAGACACAATGTGAAATCTGATCCATCATGCATGAATACTAAATTCATTGCTGGGCCTAATATACTGTACATACGGTGCCAGTAACAATGTTCCTCAGATCCAGGAACAAACCAGTTGGATTTCATTCTGTTTTCTTTCAGCTGAAATTCTTGCGCAGAGCAGATCTGGACTCTGACAGTACTGTCCGGTGAATATTCATGCACATGAGGATGTCTTTGTTCACGCTGAGCTCTAATCTATGACTTGCAGGTTTTGTCATTATTCTGACATGACAAGTTGTATTCAAACTAAGGAGAAACAATTTGTACCTGACACAATAATCCCCCAATGTGGCTCCCATACATCTGAGCTCAGCAAAAAACTGAGGCGTGATGTATGACTGTTAACCAAACGCAATGTAACAAGGGGCTGATTTCACACCCTATAGCGCGACTCAACCCCTTTTATAACTTCTAAATCAGCAAAAAAAAAAAACAAAAAAAAAACCCTTCTTTTATATAACTCAATGAATATACTCTGGTGCTAATCAATCCCCCCAGGGGCCTCCATGTTAGAGATGTATGCATAAATATTAAACACTCTGAATTAAACTGTTCACCAAAGGGCATATGTTAAACGCAGTTATTGAGGATCTGTTGTTGGAAAACCGCACAGAGGGTTTCATTCATTTAAATGCACACAGCTTTTGAAAGCAATGCAATGTAGACTCATTAAAGGAAAGAGCATTTTAAATGTGTCACAGCTTATAGTATGACTTTAACAAGAACTCCACAAAGAGCTACAGTTTTCTTCAGTTTGATCAGCCACTTTTGCTATAAAATTGAATGATTAATTAATGATTCTACTGAAACAGTTTTGTTGCTGTCTAAACAAAGCCTGAGAAACAACCAGTATATATTTGATGTGTGGTATCAACGAAGAAATCGCAGGGAGGGAAAAAGGAAAAAGCAAAAAGCAGAATCATATTTGGAGAAAATACCCAAAAGATCAAAGCACATAAAACTAATGAACAAATAAAAGCACTGCAGTCATCCGTCCATTAGTGTGTGTTTAGGAGGGAGAATAAAGGTAGCAAACTCCAGAACAAATTACACTCTGCCTGTTTTGGCAGCGCTCGCTTTCCAGCAGCAACAAGACTCAATAATGAGCACTTGCAGACAGCGTCTGCTTTTTTTACCGTCAGTGACAGAAACACTGCGCACAGTTTCTGCAGCATTTTAGCCTGAGCTAGTGCCGAGCCCCGTGGGGCCCAGTTTCTCTGTGATGTACTCTCTCTTTTTTTTGTTTGTTTTCTCATGATCATACGAGCTGTCTGCAAACAGAATTAATAAATCTCAATTTGACATGAATTGACTTGACAAGTGTACAGTACCCTGTCTTGAGGCTGACCAGTGCATCCTGGACGCCAGTCTGGTGGTATTTGGTCATGTACTGATGCATATCTGGGTAGTTCTTCCTGATGTTGCGCTCGGTGCTGCCGTTAGGAACCGTCCCAAAGCGAAATGGGGGGGAATAGGAGTATGGACTCTGGAACTGCAAGAAGGGAAATAAGTAGAAGAGAGACAGATAGTTTGAGGAGGGAGTTGACAGGAGCAGTAATAAATAAAAACAAAGCAGCTAAAAGACAAAGAGCAGGGGAGGGGGAAGACAGCAAGTAGTATAAGACAAAGGGAGAGAGAGCGAGTCTAAGAAAGAGAGTGTTAAAGTGAAGGAGAGGAGGGAGGAGAGTGACAAGAAGAGACAGAGGAGAAAGGAGGAAGGAGAGACAGTGGAGTGGACTCATCAGTCATCATCATTGTGTGTCCAGTCTAGCGTAAGACTGGCTGGGCTTCTGCTGACACTGCCAGCCTCTGCAAAATACACACACACACTCTGTATAGATCAAAGACGTGTGTGTTTGTGTTGTTTGTATATGTGTGTGTGTGTGTGTGTGTGCGCACACCCCTGGGTCTGCTGTGCTGGCAGTGTTAGTGTGGTGACAGCTACGGCCAGAGGGTTTGGGCTGTTGAAGCCCAAGGGCGCTCCCCGGAGAGCCCTGTCTGGCCGCAGGGCTGGCATCCATTACAAGAGCAACCCTGACTGTGAATGTGTTTAGTTCCTTCTTCAGTGTGTGTGTGTCCATGCAGGATTTGTGTGATAGCACCTTCTTGTCAGACAGTCCAGTGACTTGGTCCACAAACTCTTCCTGGATCATGAAGGCAGCCAAGTTGGCAGTGTAGGAGGCCAGGAAGATGACGGCAAAGAAGGCCCACACCGATACGATGAACTTGCTGGTGGTGCCCTTTGGGTTCTGCACGGGCACAGAGTTGTTGAACACCAGACCCCACAGCAGCCATATGGCCTTACCGATGGTGAATGATGGACCATGAGGGTCTGAGAGAGAGAGAGAGAGAGAGAGAGAGAGAGGGACAGAGGGAAACATAAAGAAGAGACAGTGTAGAACGACTATATGCTGAATAACAAAGAAAGGCCAATATTTCCATCTGTACTGTACACAGGAGCTCTTAAAATTTCCCCCATGATTAATATAATAAAAAAAGTATATATCTACTGCATCTTTAGGACACACTGTAGACACTAAACTTATTTCATTCTATTTTTTACTTTATTTCATTTTATTTGCATTTTATTTTTTATTTCTTTATATTGTTCTGTCACTTTACCTTTGCTGCTGTGATCTTATCTTATTTCATCTTATCATATCATATCTTGTTTTGTCTTATCTTAAAGTAGGAGTATGAAACTTTAAAACCACATTTTAAGCTGATGGTATCAGGGTGATTTTAGGGTAAAAAGCAGTCAGCCATCAAATAATGTAATAGTGTGCATTATATAAGAAATCCATGTTTTTCCACTGAAATTCTTGCTTTAAAAGCTTAAGAGTGTAATAACAGGTTCTAATACTAATACTAATTAACACACGCCCCCATTTTTTGATGAGAAAAAAAACCTTCCAAAAAAAAAGAAAAAGAAAAGTTCAAACAGTTTTTTTATGATCCAGTTTGAGGGCATCCTACTTCCTCCAGGGGGATGACGCTGTAAATATTAAATATAATAATGACAGGATTATTTGCTTTTTTATTAATGGCTACAGCTCACAAATTTTGCCACAGTTATTGCGGACGACAGGCATATGAGTTTAATTAATGGGTGAAGACCAAAACTTATTTTGGCCTACACCCACTGACCTTTACTTCTAGCGAGTCAAAACCACAAATGAATCTTTGGCGGATGTTTTTCAGACTTATAACTTATAGAGAAAAGAAAAACTACTTGTGAGATTTAGGCCCGCTACTGTGATGTCACATACAGTAATTTACACCATCTTACTATAACTGGTTTACCCTATTATAGTAAGTGAAATTTCCCCAACTGGCATTTAATAAAAACAATTTTATTCTATTCAAAATAAAGACGTTCAACTGTTCAACAAGACTTACTTCAAAATGTGTTGTGATTGTCAAGTTGCAAATGTCTTTCCAAAATGTCACAATTTTATCCTATTAAAACATTTGAGTAAAATGATCATAAAAGGCATGTTAATTCTTGAGTTATGGCCAAAAATTTGTTTTGTGAGGTCACAATGACCTTGACCTTTGACCATCAAAATCAAATCTAGTTTAGGTGGGCATTTCACGTCAAATTTGAATAAATATGCCAAGGCGTTTCCGAGATATCATGTTCACAAGAATGGTCCAGCTGGTACGTACAAATAGAAAACACAAAGCCTCCAGTTATGGCTGTCGACGGCGGAGGCATGAAAAATATTATGTATAGTAAATCTTGACTAAAATCCAGCAGCCAGAAAATTGTAAATTAGTAGGTGGGAAAGGTTGGCAACCTCACAGTGACAATAGGACTCCAGGAAGTTTCTGCTTCTGACTAAGAGATAGCCTGGCACCCACCATGTTTTTACTCTTCACTACAGATTAATCAAATCAGATATAGCGTGGTAATTAGTGGGCTTTAGAAGTGCTGTTAGACACATTTTGTTATCTTTGGACAGAGCTACGCTAGCTGTTCCCTATCTTTTTGCTAAGCACCGAAACTCCTATTTACTGTAGCGACACAAGAGTGCTATCAATCTCCTCATCTAACTCTCATCAAGAAAGTCAATAAGTGTGTTTTCCTAACAATGTTGAACTAGCCTTTTGAAGACACGCCATTCTCCTTGAGGTGAAACACATTATTTGTAAAAGTTAATATAGTCATAAAACCGTTTTGGCATCTGTTGTTCAATCAGTGCATTAGTAAAATTAGCAAACTAAACATATGTTCAGACGTGCCAAAAGGAAAAATCAAAGAAAAAGCATAATTCACTTGCAACACCTGGATTGGCCTTTAAGTCATTTAGATGTTAAATTAATCTTGATCTAGTTCACAGCCAGGAGGGCAGCTCCAGGTGTTCATTTCTGATGCTGTGAGTCGCTTCAGGAGAGAGTTGCTAAGACTCTGGTACATTAAGTGAAGTGTCTAAAGTCAGGGTAATAATAGGTCACTTCTGTGGCTCCAGGGGAAGCTTGGATCTTTGCCTCTCGCTCCCTGGCGACACGATAGGGAGTGATATTCCTGATTGTCTGTGTGCAAGCCTACCTTTGCCTTGGGCCAAGTTGCGGTTGAAGCCCAGCGGACTGACAAACTCAAAAAGGAAGACGGCGATGGCTGTGACAATGAGCAGCATCACAAACATCATCACCCAAACTGATGCACTGAAGGGCTCTGAGAGGACAGAGAGAGAGGGAAATCGAGTTCATGAGACACAGTGGGGGAGTAGGAGATGCATAAAAAGTGGGGGATGGAGAGGAGGTGGAGGAGGAGAAAGAAAAAAGAGAGAGGAGGCACGAGGGGGCAGATAAAGTGAGGGAAAGATGATAGTGAAGACAGAGAGAGGGGAGAAAGGGAGACAGACGGAGGGAGAGAGGAGGGGAGGAGAGGAGGGGAGGAGAGGAGAAGGAGAGTTAGTCACAGAGAGTTTGACGGAGCACATTTCCATATTTCTCATTATTCCCTTGGATGAGAGCTGAGAGAGGGAGAGGCCTGGGGCGGGGGGGTGATAGAGAGAGAGAGAGAGCGAGAGAGAGAGAGAGAGAGAGAGAGAGGGAGGAATCAAACTCTGAGTGATCTGATGTGCCCTGCTGTGGGCATGTGTGTGTGATCTATTTGTGTGTGTGAGGCTGCATGTGTTTGGTGTGTAGCAGGGCAAGAGTTCAGAGAGCAGGACGAGAGCCAGAGACACTGAACCCAGACAAACTGTGTGTGTGTGTGTGTGTGTGTGTATGTGCGTGTGTGTGTGTGTGTGTGTATGTGTGTGTGTGTGTGTATGTGCGTGTGTGTGTGTGTGTGCGTCACTGTATGTCTAAGTATGTGACTGCCAGGGTTAGCCAACCCTGAGAGATTGTGCACTGAGGTGCCTCTAATATGAGTGCGAGAGATACTGAACCGTCACTGATACCCTGGCCTGAGCTCAACACACACACACACACACACACACACGCATACAATGTGCTTTCATATAAATACACACACATAACATTCACCCCTTAACATACATAAGGCCAAAGCACATTAATTCTCCACATACCCTTGATTCAATATGCAAATGTCCTAATATATTGACGCAGTACAACACACACACACACACACACACACACACACACAGTGCATACTGACACATGGCTTGATACACAGGGACCAACACACGCATGGTCCAATACATCCCCTCGCTTCTTGTCTCGCTCCAATGACAATATAAGACATTAGGCGAGCACAGAGGAGCGCTTCAGTTTCTAGTCATCTGAACAACTGGAGGAGGAGGAAGAGGAAGAGGAGGAGAGGATGGTATCAAGAATGCTTTGTTTGAGCTGACTAAAAAAAAAAAAAAAACAGCTGGCACACTCCGCTTCCTCTGCTCTGCTAGAAATATTAATGCGCTCAGGGTGTCGAGGCCCAGATAAAGTCAGAGTACAAGTGGAATTTGGACAGCATATACGGTTTGAATAAAATATTCCACTTTATGTGCAGGATTTTGCCAACATGTATGTACCTCCGTTTTTCTTTGCTCCCAGTGGTCGACTGACTGGAGGGGAGGTGGAGTAAAGGAGGAAGGACAAAGACATTCAGTTTATGGAAGACAGGTTTACCAAGGAAAGCGGAAGGAGAGACGGTCCCGTTGCTACGTGACACCATGACGCTGATGCCAGTCTCCACGAAGGGCACGGAGAAGTCAATGGCCTCCGACCTCTCCTCGTTGATGGTCAGTGAACCTACGGCCATCACCGCCTTCTTATACACCACCTGGTGGCCAAAGAGCAGAACAGTGACAGTGAGCGCGTGACTCACTACCTACTGACAGGAATAAATATAGTGAGCTCTGTGAATATTTGGACAACATCACACAACCTGTTCCTCCTTTTTATTTCCGATGTGAAATATCACAGTGACCGAGGTATGAGCTCAGAATGTCAGCTGGAGTTGGAGGGCATTTTCGGCCATATCAGATGAAAAGTAAAAATACAGCTGTCTTTTTCATTGTGCCACTGTTTCTGGGTGTCTGAATGCATCCTGACAGATGGATATTCTGCACATAAAGATGTTGTTTTTAGAATGCAGTAAAATGTTATGTTTCTTTATCCAGATTTAATTGTCTAAAGGCTCCCAGCAGTCTGCTCCCATAAACATTAGTACAATCTATGGATCACATTGTCAGTTTCCATTATAAGATGTTTCACTTCCAATCTTTAGGGATCTTACTGAGACAGCAGTTTACGCCTTAATTACCTCCACCAAAGAGGTTATGGTTTCTGTTGTTTGGCTGTTTGTCTGCAGGATTAGGGAAAAAAAGTTCTGGCCTGATTCTTGATCGAGGAGTGTAGGATGGGCCAAAGAACCAAGAACATATTACATTTCAGAGCAGATTGGCCTTGGCAGAGGTTTGTGTTCTCTGAGGTTCCTTCCAAATTTAATCTGTGATTGGATAATTAATTTCCAGATAAGACGTACGATAACGATCACGTTTAACCTCTGTGATTAAATAGCAGATTGCATGAAATTTAAAGCCCCAATAAGACTATATAAATTAGAGATAAGAGTGTGAGTTAATGATGACAAATTACTTTTGAGGTGCCTCATAAACGATCATATATGAAAACATAAAGCATAAACAAACATAAATTATATAAAGAAACCTTTTACAGCATCAGACGATTATATTTTAATATTTACATTTATTACATCTATGGGCATTATATTGTCTGTCTAGTGTGTTATAATTTCTAAGAGTGATAGCCGCTTCCAGTTCTGTGTGTTGAGCTTTGTTTGGTGGGCTGACACCTTTGTTTACAATTGGATCAGATTGCAGCTTTAAGCTATGAGTCTGGCAATATTCCACATTTTTCTCATAAGTGGAAAAAAATGCCATGACAAGACTAAAACCAACAGTGAATTGATTCTTCGAGCAAGTATTGTCTCTGTATTTTAAGCCTGATAGAGCTTATTCCTCAGTGCCAGAGGCCTCCATTGTTGTCTTAAATCACATCACTTCTCTAGTAGGAACAAATGGGCTTAAAGCTGAGCGCCAAAGACAGCGTAGGGAACTTTTATGGTATTTTTAAATTTAAAAAAAAGGGAATATATTGGCAGCGCCTTTATACTTCAAAAACTATATTAAATAGTAACTCCATGTCTAGTCGAATAAAGAGAAGAGTGGAATAATTAGTAATAACAGATGTACTTGTATAGTACTGCTGAGATTTAGATGAAGAGGATCAATATCATTCTCACATGTGTCCTTCAAATAAGAAGCTACTGCCAGCAGGGGATTAGCTGCATAAAGACTGAAAGCTATAGAGGGGCAGGGAAGTGGATTCATGTACTGTTTCCAGTCCCTATGCTAAGCTAAGCTAATTGGCTAGAGTGATATCAATCTTCTCATCGAACTAAACAAGCATATTCACTAAACAAGCATATTCACCATACACCATATTCACTACACAAAGAGCCAGAGAGACAGAGCGGTATGGTGATGTGGGATGCAATGTAGGACACACCTCTCCAACCATGCCGTTCCACACGTTGTTGATCTTCTTTCCATGCTTTCCGTTTGTAACCAGATAGAGGTCATACGTGAACTTGACGTTCCTCGCTATCTTCTTCAGAATATCAATGCAGAAACCTTTGCAGCACTGCTTGATGTAGGAACCTCCTGATGTGCTGTTACTGCAATACATAGACACACATTAACAACAATTAGGTCAAGTGTTTTTTTTTTTTTTTAACATTAGAGGACATTTCAGTGTGATATAAGCGACTGTATGGTTTGTACTGTTGCTGTCTGCCTGCTCCACATCTGGTGGTTCCATCAAATTGTAAAACTAGAATTATGACAGTGCAGAGTAACCGTAAATACTGCTGAAGGGCAGAGAGAGCTTGTATGGAGTTTGTGAGTGTGCGTACGTGTTTCCCTCAGTGCCTGAAAACACAGGGGCACTGAGCAGATGCTGCCGGGCTTTAAATAGAGCTGGGCTCTGCAGAACAACCAACCCACATGATTAAAATATCAGCTGTCCTTCCCCTCGTCTCTCCTCATTCCTTAACTCCGTCCTTTGCTCTCCTCCTGCGTTTCACTGATTACGTCTGTAAGGAGGTGCTCCACCAAAACTCCCAGCATACCTACTGTACGTCCACACATTAGCTGTGCAGACGGGACGCACAGAATGGAAACAGATGTTTCGGTAAACTATTCTGACAGCTCTCCCCGAGGACCTGGGAGCCGTGAACTGAACCGAATGGTTGGATCAAATGATACTCATAATCTATTAAACTCTACGAGTATTTCTAAAAGTATTTCCATGAAAACTTTATCCAGCTCCTGTGACATCCATGTCTGAGGCGCTGCAGCATGTACGGATGGGAACAGGAACTCCGGTGACCTTTTCACTTGCCATTTTAGCCGAGAAAGTTCATAAAGAACTGAGGGAGGATGCAGAAAACGACTGTCAAAGGACTGAATCATCAAAGAATTAAAATGTCTTGTGGCAGCAGTCAACTGTATCTGCTGCGACACAGCACAACGTGCATGTGTGTAGAAAGAGAGCATAGTATTAATATATGTGTATGAGCCTGTATAGTATGCGCCCCAGGTGTTTTAATGCACACATAATGTATACATTAGCTCTTCCCAGCTGGGCTCTCTCTGTGTCCTTATGTCACTATGTAAACACAACACACGAGCTCCCCGAGATAAACACACACTACATCTGTATGATCATACTTTTGTAATAACATACAGAAATAAAATGGAAGTAGTGGCTGAGTAAACGTAGCCCTTATGGATGGTTGGATGTATGTATGCATGGATGGGCGCACGGTCGGCCGGGCACGGAAAGCAGCAAATGTAAACTGACGGCCAAGAAGAGACTAGTCATCCTGGCCTGTGACCGCTGAGACTTCTGTGGTGATCGCTGCAGAGGAAAGGTTAAGAAATCGGGTCACAAGTTAAACTTTCCATGTGCTGTGATTCAGTCGTCTAATAGTCCGTGCCTACAGTGTTGTTAAGTCGTGACTGCAAGGGTCAGAAACTCAGTGGTTGTTGTGTTACATCTCCCTTCTGTCTGTTGCCTCCAGTCCGTCTGGCACTACAGGTTTTAATATAGAATTTCCCCCAATGGTGCAAGCTATGAAAAGGTAAACCAAACCTTCAAAGAGAGTAATCACAGCTGAGTTTTCTTCGCACTGTGCCTTCACTTTTATCGTATCCTAATTGCTATCCTGAAAAATATTTCCTATTGTTGGGTGGAGATTTTGAAATTCATTAAAATTCTGTCAATAATGCTGTCAGTCATGAGTAGAATAATGGAAAAAGGTGGATCTTAGTTTGGACTGTGTGGCCGAATGATCAACCAGAAGCACAATGCAGATAAAGATTCCGAGCCAGTGGCGAATAAACCTGCTGCAATTATGATTACTGCATATGCACTCTGCACTGGCTGTATACAGATGAGCTAAATTGTAGAAATTAGCAGAGGGAAACAAAGCTCTTGTCGTGCAGAGGCTCTTACTGAGGTGTCCATATAGCAGATAATTGGAGCAAAACCCAAGATGTCAAAGAATCCAAGGGAAGTTTCTTTGAGAAAGTTTAACTTTCACTATTCCAGAAATATCTCTGCATTGTTTACACACTTGAGAAGGCATGCAACATATTTCAGCCACGATAAAAATACCTTTTAAGTGGTTTTCAAAGAGAAAGGACCATTGCATTGCTTGATGTGTCACTGTTGAAAGAGGGAAGGCTCAAAAGATTTTTAAAAGCGTCCAGCATACATGTAGAAAACACACAAACAAGTAGAAATAATGTGACAGAAATCACAAGTAAAAAGCGAAAGTATAAATTAAATGTCTAAATCAATCTATAAATGTATAAAATGTACGTTTTATACAAATGAAATTTAGCTTCACCGTGATGAGAATCTCAATCTGTTTGAACCAATATCATTTGAAACAAAGGACGATTTAAAACCCACTGCTATTGTTGCAGTGGAGAAAGTGATATAATATGCAGTGAGGTGGTGAGGTGGGAAAAACAGTATATATACATAAAGGAATAATCGCTTTTGATGAAGTAGCACAACAAAGTCAATGTAAAACATTTCCAATCCATTAGCTGATGCTATTATCGTGAGCCACTTAGTGCACACAACAGATAACAAATATTCCTTGCAATCAAAAGTCTGAGTAAACGGATGCAGAGGATGCTTTCCAAATAGCAGGTGCACAGTGAGGACATGAGAAATGGGGATATTCAGGCAAGAGAGGCATTTCTTTATAACAATAGAAGATATGGACTAATTATGCTGTCCCGTCTGGAGTGGGAAGGACATTTCAGTATTGGAGAGAAAGAAGATCAAGGCCAGGTGAAGCGATGACGTAGCTGCCGCAGGGAGTGGAGAGTGCGGATAGACCACAGCCTGCAGATATGCGCGTTTTACTCCCTGTGGAGCCTTGAATGCCAGGACCAGAATTCAGAATATGATTTGAACAGCCACTGGCTGAGGAGTGGGGGGACGGTGACAAAGGAGAACTTGGGGAGGTTGCAGACAGGGCATGCTGCTGCGCTCTGGATGGTTTGTAGCTGCTGAACAGAATACTTTACGAGGCCGACATGGTGGGAGTTGCAGTAGTCCAGATGGGAAATGACAAAAGGTCGACAGCGTCCCACATGAAACATCTTTTCATTTTCTGTCTCAAGGTACACCTCAGGCTGTGGATTTATGGATTTATTTATGGACAGGTTGCACATTCATAGGCAAGTGTAAACATGCTAAAGTTAGTCAAAAAGGTTAAATTGTATACTTTTTTTATTATTAAAGACAAACAATTTGCAGTGCTGAAATATTTCCAACATGTTCCAACAGCAACTTTTGAATTTTAGGGCTGTAGCTAACAATTATTTTCATTATCCACTAATTTTCTGAATAATTTCTCAGTTAATTGTTTGATTTGGTTGTTAGAATATATGAATGTAAAAAAAGTGTCTATTATAATTTCCTATTGCCAAAGGTGAGGCCTAGCAAAGCTGAAACAAGGGATTGTTCAGTATTCATGTTTGAAAAATGACACTGACAATTATTTGATAATAAAAGTGGTTGCAGATTAATTTCCTGTCCATTTGCTAATCATTAATTTAACTAATTGTTTCAGCTTCAATTTCAGGTTTAATGTATATCTATGTATGTATATACAGTATATATATATATACATATATATATGTATATATAAATACTGTGTATATATATATACATATATATATGTATATATATATATATATATATATGAACTTGTAGAACTTAAGTATATATGTATACAGAACATATATACTTCAGTTCTCCAAGTTTAGTCATATGTCATGACATATGTACAAACGTACTGTTTATGTAGTACAGAGGGAAACAATAAGCAGCATTGCTAATTATTAATTAGTACTTGTCATATTTAAAACAAGCAACGCGGTCGGTACATCTAAAACAACGCATGAATCACACTGAATTAATGAAACAAAGAGCACAATGGGCAACATGTAATTACAGTGGCAGCTGAAACAAAAATCGAGTACACCGACAGATTGGCATTAGCAAGCTGACAGCAACAGAGAGCAATTAATTATTAATACTGACAGAAGTGATTATCCATGAACCAAATGAGAACTACTTTGCCGGTATGTGTTAAACTCTCTGACAGAAGTTGGATGAGAGTTTTACTCTTGTACAACACCAACAAATAACACAAAATAGTAGTGTCAGGGAAAATCACTGATCTACATCTTGGTTGCCTGCTGACATGTAGAGTCATTATATATGAATCTGAAATCAGCTGCTATCAATGTGATTTGAATACAATACCTTGTCTGCTGCTAAAAACAACTGGTGCTACACACAACCTATTTGTCTTTAGTTTGTGAGTTAAGTATTTACTTGTGTTTCAGCACTACCGTGTGAATATATCACATCGTCAGCTGCGCAAATTTCAATTTCAGTCTCAAGGACAAACACATGATGAGTCATTATTATATAAAGTAAGAATGAGTGGGCCCAGTAGAAATCCTTGTAGAACAAAAGTGGACGAGCACAGAGCAGCTGATTGACGAGTGGGTTCTCAGACAAATAGCGATTCTATTCAGTGAAAAAGTAGGTGTTAGACAGACGACAGGGAACTAATGAGAGAGTTAAATGACTTCCAGAGACCAGGAGGCATCTTAGCTGAGACCACCTGAGGAGAACAAACATGATCCTGTCTATGGGATGCTGTTTGAACATTTATTCCATATCCTTGACATCAGACGTCAGTTTCCTCCAATAGAGAAGCCAAAATGCTCTCTAGTCTACTAGTGGAATGTCTCTTACTAGTTAACTAGTAGTTAAGTGGTTATACTGGTTGTTTTGACCTTATTAGTTCAGTTACACACACTTTCTTTTAGTAGTTAACCAGAGAAGTGCGATGGTAACTCGTGACATTTTATCACATAAACATAGTAAGAAGTTGAAAAAAAAAAACAACTAGTCAACATTTTTGAATGACTAGTTTGACTGGAAAGAGAAAGAGTGGGTAACTAGTTTACAAATACCGCCAAAATAACACTAAATAACATAACTAGTGGACATTTGGCCTGCGCTAGTTAACTAGCAACATTTTGAGTCTCTCTCTAATTTACTGGTACGGTCAAATAGAACTCAGCTGGTTAGCATTTGTGCATTACTAGTGTGTCTGGTTAACCAGTAAGAGAAACCGTGAGTAACTATTTAACTGATATTACCAAACGACATTAAGTTATTGTGACTTGTGGACATTGGGCCAGTTAAACAGCCTCACAAGGAAGTCTCACTACTTAACTGGTGAGTTCAAAATAAATCCCAACTAGTTAACTGGTAGTTTTTTTGCGGTGGTTAGCACTGCTGCCTCACAGCAAGAAGGTACTGGGTTTGATTCCCGGCCCGGGGCCTTTCTGTGTGGAGTTTGCATGTTCTCCTTGTGTCTGCGTGGGTTCTCTCCGGGTACTCTGGCTTCCTCCCACCATCCAAAAACATGCATGGGGATCAGGTTAAGCTAAATTGCCCGTAGGTGTGAACATGAGTGTGAGTGGTTGTCTGTCTCTATGTGCCCTGTGATGAACTGGAGACTTGTCCAGGTTGTACCCTGCCTTTCACCCTAATCCCTTATTTCCACTGAATGCAGAACGCCGCTGCTGACACCTGCCGAAACAAATCGTCAGAGCTTCTATTTTTCGGACGTCAGCACATGGCTGATGTCCGATAGCAGGAATCTCGTGATTCCAGCTGTCTGGTGGAGCCACAGCAGGTGGATCTGGTGGGTATTGATTGCCGATGGCCGACGGATGTCGGTGTCATTCCGCATCCAGTGGAAATTCGGGGTAAGCTGGTATAGACTCCAGCCCCCCGCAACCCTAGCAAACATTTTGAGTCTTGTATATTAACTCTTTGAGTGCCATTGATATTGATATTTATACGTCAAAGTGTTTTTTTGGCAGCAGGCACAAGAGGGCGCTCTCACACAGCCTGTGAGTAATTTTGGGGCTTCTAAGATTTGTAGTCAGGACATAAAGACGGTATACGCCACAGAGATCAAAGCAGGGAGTGGGGACAATCGCGATTAGAGAGCAAAACAAATGGATTCTGGACAAAAAGTGGTGATTTTGGTGAAACTGGCCTCTACTCTACCTCTGATAAAACAAGAATGGAACAAGGTAAAAACAAACTTTTCTTCATGATGAAATGGAGAGTCTCTTCTTTCATTTGAGCTATTCAGTGTTTTCAGAGACATAGTACAAAATATTTTGTGGGTCATGACAAATGACTCCAAATGGCCAAAAAACGCTGACACAAGGCACTTTTTATTTCATAAAACGGCTGGCACTCAATGAGTTAATTAGCGAGGTCACAGTAGAACCTAACTAGTTAACTGTTCAGCATTTACTTTACTATTTAACAAGTCCTGATTGGTTGGTATTTTTTCATTTTGGACTGCAGAGCCAATAGGAATCCTCAATGCACGTTGCTTCCCCACCTCTCTTCAGTCAATCAAGGATACTGAATAAAACTCTCTTTCCACGTGATCTTTCCACGTGTCTCACCTCCACTTGAGGGATTTTCAGCTTTGTTTGGCTCTTGTGCTGTGCATTTGGTCACAGTGTGCGTGTACTTACTCTTTGACATGCTTTCGGCAGGGCACAGAGTTCCTCATGCAGGTACCGGTGAGGATGTCCACATTGTCGACAATGACGAAAGGTTTCTCCTCCAGGGTGACGATGGAGAGATGGTTTTCATCTGCATCCTCATCCCCATGGGAGTTATACCTTGGCCACACTGGGAACATCAAAGACAACGTCCCGTTCTCCCAACGGCCCATCTGTGTGAGCGCGAACAAAATCAGGGATAGCCATTTTAATTTAAGTGTTTTGACTTTTTAAATTTCCGTGCTCTGCAAAACCACAGTGTTCATTTGTTACCTTCTCCCACTTCCTCTCGCTGTTCAGGACAATGACAACCAATTTAGGGTTGGCCTGGTAACCATCTGGAGTGAAGGATAAGTCGCGCCCTTCATTCCATACGTGCATCATGTGTCTGAAACAAAACAGAGAGAGAGAGAAGGAAGCTGTTATTTGCTTTTGTTTTGCATCTGTTTGAGTGTTTGTCAGTATGTGTGAGCAGATACATTTGAAATAACAAGTTAAGCACTCTATAATCACTGCAAGAGTATCCTCTTCAAATCAATGCCATCTTCACCCACCGCATGTGTGCATGCATGCCTGAGTGTGCGTGAGCATCTCTCTGTGTGTAGGAGGGGGAAGAGTCAGAGGCCACATATCTCTCCCATCAACATTCTGCATTGATTTCTCCACAGATATACGCCTGAAAGACAAACCACTGGTGCAACAAGGCTGCCCTCTCTCTTACTCACTACACTTATCTTGCATACGCAAATAGATCCTTTGCTGAAACATTTGCACACTTGCTAAAGTGAAGCAGCAGAGAGGAAAACCAGGATCACACACGGAGATATGGGATTAAGAATACACTCATTCCAGTAAAACATTTTCCAGAAGGCGGAGTGTTAAGACTGGAATGATAGCATGGATTCTTCTGGGGCCAACAGAGGCCTGTCTGAGGAAGTTTGCTAAAAAGACCAAATAACAAGAAGGACAGCAGCTGCCCAAAACAGACAACACTTTTTCTTAGATGCCCTGTGTTATATCTTATTACAAATGGCTTGATTCATTTTGACACAGTGTCAAACACGGTTTGTGAAATATCATGTGACTAAAATAGCATATATCAAAAGTCAAATATTTGCAGCTTTACATCTGCTTTACAAACATTTTTGAATTTGGAGTCCACTTTCACAGATTTATTTGGGAGCACTTTCTATGTCTGTAATGCATTATAAACTCACATATAATTTAAATCTGCTGATAGCATAATTTCATCATCGTTATGAGCATGCATAATTAGCCGTAATGCTTTCTAACAATAAGCATGACACAGAAGCAAAATACACTGCACTGAGTATCTGGATGGTGTACACACTGAAACATCACACACATAACAATAGAAATTTAGTAATTTGGATAGAAGCCATTATTGGGTTAATTTATCCGTATGAACTGAATTATAACTGGTGTGATATCAGCAGGTGACTATCACCAACTGATCTAACAAGCATTTTGAGAAACGACTACCCTGTGTGCACAGTGTGCTACACAGAAATGTACTAATGAAAGTATTTAAATTGAGACACAGCAATTATATTCACTGCATTATAATATGAATATTGTTTGTTTGAAGTAGAGTGAAAAAAAAACAAATGAAAAAAATTGATTGACCAGCAATTACGAAGCATATAATTCTTGACTTCAGGGTTAGGGTTAGTCAGTATATAATTATTTATAAGGTGTGATTACTGTTATAAAGCATCATGAATAGATTGTAGCAAAACAATTAAAATGTGTTTAAGACAAGGGGCATCATCGAAAGTGTCACTATTTTTAACAAACTATTAAAGCTATCGTCTGTCATTCTGTTCAGAAACTCTGACCAATCAACTGCCACTCAGTCCGAATGGAAAGAATCAGATGCCTTCATGTCTCATCCTGCTCACGACCCCCCCTCTGTCCCTCCCTCGTCTCCACTGTTGCTGAAAATATCCAGCACACTCCTCTGCAGAATTACAGAATTAGTAGGAGAATAAGTTCTGTAGGAAACAATGGCAGAGAAAATGCAGCCAAAAATACCACTTCCAGTGTTACTTCTGATGACTCATCCTGCTAAACAGACAAAGAGAAGAAAGAGGGAGGCAGAAAAGACTGAAAGACAAAACTATGGATAAAGCTAAGAGGACAAACCAGAGTGAACATCGGTGGAGACACTGAAGTTGCTTTCTTTCCATTGGACAGGTAATTATTTGTTTAGCTTCGGGTGGAGTTATTATTTTCATGAAATATGTAATGTTTGCGGGCGGCACGGTGGTGTAGTGGTTGGCACTGTCGCCTCACAGCAAGAAGGTACCGGGTTCGAATTCCGGGCCCGGGGCCTTTCTGTGTGGAGTTTGCATGTTCTCCCCGTGTTTGCGTGGGTTCTCTCCGGGTACTCCGGCTTCCTCCCACCATCCAAAAACATGCATGTGGATTAGGTTAATTGGCTAATTTAAATTGACCGTAGGTGTGAATGTGAGTGTGAATGGCTGTCTGTCTCTATGTGCCCTGCGATGAGGTGGCGACTTGTCCAGGGTGTACCCTGCCTTAAGACAGCTGGGATAGGCTCCAGCCCCCCACGACCCTATGAGGATAAGCGGCAGATGATGGATGGATGTAATGTTTGCCAACTTGGCTACTTTTGTAATGTGTATTAGCCCAATGCTAACATTAGCCTCTCTGTGGGTGTACGCTGATTGTCAGTGCTGCTTGTATCGAAGAGGTTATAAGATATGATATTTTGAATATATTGCACAGTCATAGTCTCCAGTGTCTGCATTATCAAGATGCTCACAGACTCCAGTGGACCGAGCGGAGCAGAATCTGGGTGTCCGCTCTGCTTAAAGCTTCCATAGTCGAATGCGCTGCTGCCAGTCGTTTCCTGTAAAATTTCTGTGAATCAGAAGATCGATGTCACATTTAAAGCGGGTTGATGTGAAAAATAGATGCAGAGAAGTGTTTTGTGTGACAACAGTGTAGAGCAAAGTCTGCACAGCTGCAAAATTTCATTCCACCAAGTATGTTTGGGCCTTTAGCCCAATGCTAACTTATCATGCTAGCTTATCTATGCTTGTAAACTGGTCGTCAGTGCCGCTTGAAGAGGTTATAGGATCTCACATTTTGTCTGCATTATAAAGGTGACAAAATAATGTTGATATATTGGCTTTCATCGGGACGTTTTACAACTGTGGTGATGTAGCATATGCCCTTTCTCTCCCTGTGAATCCTTCTGTCAGATATTAAAGATTGAGGGGGCGTGGCTTTGGACAGAACACTGACGGGAGGGGGAGGAGCTTAGAGGAGGCTGAGAGGAGGTGCCACTTTCAAATCTTGCTAGCTCTCTAACATGACAGACTATAGTTTTAACTCTTAAAATATTCTTTATAAAGTCACAGACTCACAGCGTCACTGTTCTAAAACAAGTTGAAAAAGGATGTTGAGATTCACTTTTTTTTTTTTTTTTTTTAGAGAGAGCAGGTCAGGGCACAGGGCCATGAGGGATTCACGCATGAACTCAATATTACAACAGAAAGTCAAGACGCATAAAGGGAATTGTTTGAGTGCTGTTTGGCATGCGGCCTGCAGGTGAAAACTATGATAATTGCACTCCAAACTGATTTTATGTCGTCTCATCTGCAGTTGACGCATGAGAGTCAACGCATAAATATTGTTGAGGGGGAACATAAATCATCTGTTTTTACAAAGACTTTGAAACAGGCCTGTGCTCTTTTAAAGCAGAATCCACTCACACAGAGTTAAGAGTAAAAAAAAAAAGGTCCCCATCTCCCTCACATGCAGGCACTGCAAAAATACCAAACAGCTCTGCTGTGGGTATACCCTCTCTCAGCAAACACAAATAATTAAACATACACCTACAAAGTTATACATGAGAGACACTTCTGAGCTGCATAACCGAACCTGCTTCTGTCATTACAGCTTACAATACTATTAGTGACATGTCAAGACAAATATATAGTTTTGTGTTCATGGTGCAGCAGGTGATGCCCTTGTCACAGTGCATTGCCACAGCTGAATACATACTGTATAGCAGAGACACTGTGACGGTCTATTCCGGGAAACCGCTGTCTCCTCCTATTTCAGGTTTGCTACCATTTTTGGGGAAAGATTTTGATCTAAACGGATGATGCTGGTGTGTTTTTGAGGCAGATTATACTTCATATATTCATATTATACTCACGTCAGTTTGTGGTGCAGTGCAATAACAAAACAAAATGTACAGCTGTGTTATGATTTGCATTAAGTAGACATTGGTTTTAATAGCATCAGCAGCATTACAGAGAAAAAAAAACAGTTTAGAACATGAGTGTAACTATTTTAGCTGATTTTACTGTTATTATCTTTAAATTTGTTTTATATTTATATCACTTTGCTTTATCTGATCGATATTTAACTTGGCATTGTTGCAAATTATATAAATAAATGAAATGACATGGAATTTTTTAATGTGGAGACCATTTTTGTGTTATTGAAGTGGGTGGCCATTGTGTGTGAGCACTTTCTAAAAGTATGAATAAAGGGGGAGGGGAGGCTCTTTTCAAATTCTGTATTATGGCAGGGAGCATCTTTTCAGAAAACAGTGAGAGCTTAAGGGTTTGCATGCTACACTGGTTCCATCAAATAGAATAACCTTTTGGAGTTTACCACCAGGACAAACCCAAATAAAAACCTGCACTATTGTGGAGACCAAACAAGCTGAACTAGAGTCTGGGATATTAATGCCAGTCAGGAGAGAATGACGGGTGATCCGAAGAGGTTGATAGTGTCTTTTAAGTGCCAGATTATGTTGTCCTATTCCTCTCCACCTCACGTTGTTTATACACACTGCGGCAAGATTGTATCTAGACTAATGTATGCAGAGTTCTGATCACAGCTGCACCACTTCCAAATCAGGGTAGGGAAATCCAACCTGTCAGTTTATTATCACAAAAATTGGCTGCAGTTGTTTTGACAAATATGCAAATTATAACTAATAAGTTAGTGAGACAAATGAGGTACCTCTGACAGAGAGAAAGGAATATTGTTCTGAAAAAAGGTTTCAACTCCTACTGAGGTCTGAGTTATATTGGATCAACCTGTCAACAACGGCGGGATTGTATATGCTTTGATATATACTGTAATGGGCTAATAAGAGGGAGAGATGGGATAATAAAGCCACATTGGTAAAAATCACACTGCAGCTCTCATTCTAATGAGGCAACTCATAAGTCATCATGGATTTGCAGCGCCGAGCAACCTGACCTCTGTGTATTCATTCGCTTTTATTTCTGAATTAATAAACATATTATAGCCACTGAATACCTCATATGCAGTATGCATTCACAGTATCACACCAAAACATCCTGAAAGGAGGCAAAGCCATGAACAGATTCTGCATCTGCTTCTGCAGAGCAGTGTGCCTACATGTGGGTCCGTGTCCGATTGTCCCCCTTCCTGTTTGAAGGATTTGACTGTTTCCTCATCACAGAGACTTCAGAGAGGATGCATATGAGTGTGGACACGCACGCACGCACGCACGCACGCACACACCTATGAACACATGCGTGCCACCCACAAAGCCACGTAACAAGAGAAAAGAGAGAGAACAAAGCCAGTAAAAGCTACCTTAATCCTGACTTAATGACAGTGAATCCAGTCATGTGAAGTTGTGTGGACACACACACACACACACACACACACACACAGGAAGAACATACCAGGCTGTAGTTAACACAGGGCGGTGACACCACGGAGGTCTGCCTGAGGTTCAACTGGCTGTCGCTCGAGTAAAGCAGCAGGGTGATCTCATGCACTGAGCAGCCATGTGCACAACAGCTAATAGTGTAAAACGTCATTAGACATCAGAGTGTTAAACACTGCTGTCATCTCTACCTCCTCTCTCCTTTCTACCCCTCTCATTAGTACATTAAAAAGACTTATATAACACCTCTCAGCCACAGAGACGAACAGAGTTATACAAGTCCCTAGACCTTGATCTCCTCACACCCTCACACACATATACACACCTGCGCAGGGCGCTAGGTGGGAGCTTCCCGGGGCTCCGGTCTGACGGTGTGCTGTAGCAGCTGTTCTGGGCCTCCGGCAGCTCCCCCTTCTCCCGCAGCATGGACGTGGCTGCGGAGGAAATGATGCCCACCCCGTCTCTCACCCGTGTGTCCAGCGGGTACTCCCAGTCGTCATAAGAGACAGAGATCATCCCCAGGGGAAACATCTGAGAGGAGAGGAACGGAGATCTGAGAGGTGGCACATATGGTGTGAAAGATTCAATTTGACTTCAACTTGACATTTTTTTTTACTTCAATTTCAATCATCCACACGTAAAGGTGTCAAACATGATTTATTGGTTTCGTGTGCCTGCTTGAAATAATTCATATCTGGCTGTTAAATAAAGGCGAGAGGACTGGACGTCCACAAACTAAATTGCTCCTTCAGGTATATCACCTACATCTTGGAACTGTCAAAATGAAAGAATTGAGAGGCTAAATAGCTTACTAACACTGTCTCGCTAAACCAGACTGAGCAAACATTAAAAAAAATCCAGCACACTAGTCTGTCAGTCTACCTTACAATATTGTGTTTTTACTTTTTAATTTGGCACTAAATGTTGAATCAGATCTGTGAAAATAAAGGCATAAAAACCCAAATAGAGACTTGAGAATGACGGACAAGGAAAGGAGGGGAATAAACATTTGAAAGGCTTTGGAGAAAAAGTAAGCAAACCTTGGATATATTTCCACTTTTAATGTGAGGGGAACATTTGAGCTGATTATACTTTGAATTATTTATACTCATATTTCTATCCTATTTGGATAGGAGCTACCTGGCTGTCTTACATTTTGAAAGTGAATGTGTAGGTAATGCTGTCAAACATTCTATTTAGGGCCTGAGCAAATGTTTTCAGGTAGAGAGAGAAGAATGTAAACGAAGCAGTAAACTGGAAATATAAATTGTACTTTACCAGTCATCAAGACATGGTGCTATACTGTCTTAGGCTTATGGCATACGAACACACGGTTATCACAAAGCCTGAAAACGTGTGGAAACAGCTAGCATGGCTTAGTCCGAAGGACACAAAATCTACTTTCTGGCACCTCTAAAGCTCACTCATTACTTTAGCTTACATCAAATAAAAACAACATGTAAAAACAGCTGTTTATGGGAGTTTTTCTTGGCGGGGAGCAGTAACTACCTAACATGAGCTGCTACATTATTTGTGATCCAGAACCATCTGACAAGCCGTTGTCGGAAACTAGAAAAGGGGTAAGTACTTGTCAATCTGTCACCATCTGCCAATCAAACTCTCGATGAAACCAACTGAAACATATCTTTTCCACCGAGAAAAGCCTTCAGTGACGTCCTTCGCTCTTCTTTCAATGAATGAGATACACTTTCCAGTTCTGATGTAACTGATGCAATCGTAGCATCTATGCTAACCTCTCCAGGAGCCGCTACTGTTGTTCAGAATGAACAGTGGCTCCTCATTATGGTCTCAACGGATATCACATAAAACTCACTGCAGCTGACAGCAGCTCCTCGCAGGACGCTGATTGGTCCAGCTCTTGCATGCTGAACACAAACGCACTACTGACAAGATGGATTTCTTGCATGATCACGTGACACGTGATCACAGGAATCCAGCTACCATGCAATGTGAGTAACTACCTGGAGTCTCTGCTGATTGAGTGGAAACTGCAAGTCATCAGGCACCCCGTATAATATGACAAATTGTCATTTAGTTCAATCAAAAAGATGGAACATGCTAATTAGAGATGCTGGTGAGTGGATTTTCTTTCCGTCAGACATTTTCATTTTTTTATTAGCTGTAGACAATAAAGTATATATGCAATATATATCTATATATACATATATAGATCTATACAGTATATAATATATACTGTATCTATCTATATATATCTATATCTATATATATATATATATATATATATATATATATACACACATATATATACACGTATATATATGTATATATATATATACGTATATATATATACATATATACACGTATATATATACATATATAGTAGCAGATGAAAAAACACTGCTTGTCTTGTCAAACCACTCAGTGAGCATCAGCTATGGGGTCTCGCTACCTCGGGGGTAAAGTCTGGGTTGCCAGTGGTGAGACTGGACACAATCCAAATGTAACCGGCTCCTATCAGGCCCAAGGACCGAGCCTCCTCCAGTATGTACCTGTGGAGGGGTAGAGTCAGACAGTTAATAAAGATTCACTGCAGAAATTTGGCAGTGTGTGACAGAGAGACAGAAGAACAAAAAAAATAAATTGAAATACACTCACACAGCCTCATCCTTGGAGCAGTAGAGCAGTATAACAGGACTCTGGATCCTCTTGAGAGCTATGTGTGATTTAGAGTTTGGGTCGCCATCTACAGCATCTAGAGTCACCACACTCTGCAGGTCCCAGCGCACAAAGCTATAACAACACACCATTAAATAATACACGGTCCTTAATCTTGTCAGCTGCCGCAAACGAAAGTTAAGGACAGAAACAGAGATGTGTGGGGGAGCGTGCTCATCACCTGTGATCCACAGTTATCTTCAGTGTGCTGATGAACTCCTGGTACCCTGGGAACTTGGAAGTGACAATAGAAAAAACATGCCAGTCATACTCCTCCATGATGGCGAGCATGAGCAGAGCCTCCTGCTGCAGAGCGGCACCAAACTGGAAGAACGTGGACTTCTCATCCTGCAAAAACACACAGGCCAGCAGCACAGACAGTCAGCAGATTTGTCTGAGGAGCTGAATTAATTGCAGAGAAGAAAAGAAGAGACAAGAGCTGGATGCGAGTGCAGATCAGACGCCAAAACCTGGTGGGATTAAAAAAATAATAATAATTTTGCAATCAGTGAGTCAGAGTCAGAGAGTGACTGAGATAAGAAGGAGTGTGAGCGTTAGAGAGATGAATGAGGGGAAATGGGAAAGCGAGGAACAGATACTGAGTGATTCAGTCAACAAGTCAGGCTACACTGTGAGAGAGTGACTGCTGGCAACAGGAGGGCCTTAATGGTCGGAGATAACTGCCTCATAACTCACAGGTTTGATTCACTGCAACCCTCAGTAGCCAACACAACAACAGCTGTGCGTTGTCTCAAAACATAATTGAGCCAAATAACGATGCCCTACCTGCTTGCTCATTTTGTCTGTATTGCTGAACTCTATGTTTAAAATGTAGCACATAAAAAAACAGTCATTAAAGTCATTAATGATGAACACAATTTTTTTCTGCGGTACACTAACTACAAATGATATGGTGTCGTCTTACAGCAGTATCAATGGAAGTCAGAGGATATCTTCTATAAACTGAGGCTCCAACGCTAATTCTCAATGCCATGTATAGTTAAATCATTTAGTTTCAGCAGTGGAGGGAAACTGAGGGTCAATGTGAGAGTAAGAGGCAGCAAGTGAGCATTACCAAAACCAAAGCAGCCATTAAACCCAATGAAACCCAAAGTGAGTGTGAAATAAGTTGCTAATGATTGCAGAATGCATGTTTGCACAAAGTGTAAGCTGAGTTCCCCCCGGGGACACAACAAATACGACTGCGACATAGCCCATCCACCAAAGAGGAGAGAGGAGGAGGAGGAGGAGGAGCAGACAGGGAGTAGAAGGAAAAAAGGCTGAAGGGGAGAACAAGGAGGCAGGAGAAAATGTGCCAGTGTTGTGAGGGACACTGAGATACCTGCTGCAGACAGAGGTGGAAAAGGAGTGAGTGTCTTTGGAGAAAAATCTCTTTTTCACTCACACACACACATCACGTGCACGCACACATCACATGCACACACATATCACGTGCACGCACACATGCGCTGACACCGTCTCCGCAGAGGGCATCAAAGAACGTGACACATTAAACATCAAAGCCCTGATAAACACACATGGAGAATCAGCTGTCAGCCCGAGTCTCTCTGCCCTCACCACCTCCACCTTCATCTGTCTGTGTGTGTGTGTGTGTGTGTGTGTGTGTGTGTGTGTATGTGTGTAAACCCATCTTGTGCCTCTAGTGTTGTCCCTCAGCTTAACAAAAAGCTCACAGCTCAGGCCATCACACACATAAAGCAAGCCCCACAGAGATTTAACTCTCCTCCACCGCGACAAAAAAAGAGAGAAAAGTGGGAAGGAGAGAGGATGAAATTGTACTTCAAAAAGATATATCTCACTGTTTCTGTTTCTGTGTGTGTGTGACTGTAGGTGTGTGTGACTCCATACTTTTACTCAGGTTTGGGAAAAAAAAAAAAAAAAAAAAGACAAATCTCTCCTCTGTGCGGCAACAGGCACAGCCTCAGTTTTACCCAGATAACACGACACACAAGAACAAATATGAACACCCACCCACCCATTGACAGTCACACAAAAATCAGTGTAGAAACAGTTGATTTTACAATAAATCAGTTAACAAAACAACCTCTGGTTTGATGGGTAATTACAACTACTTACAACAACATGAGTTATATTTGGATCATTTATCACTATATTGTACACTTGTGAGTAATTGGAGACATTGACCCAAAGAGATCGTGTGGGCAGTTAAGATGACCAGGTAGGATGTAATCAAGACTGGCTGCATGGACCATCGACTACCTCACCAACAGACCGCAGTACGTGAGGCTTCAGAACTGTGTGTCGGACACGGTAGTCTGCAGCACGGGGGCCACACAGGGGACAGTGCTCTCCCCCTTTCTCTTCACCCTGTACACATCGGACTTCAGCCACAACTCTGGGAGCTGTCACCTCCAGAAGTTCTCCGACGACACAGCTATTGTTGGATGTGTGTCGGGAGTACAGGACCGTCATCACTGACTTTGTCGACTGGTGTGAGCATAACCACCTTCAGCTCAACGCCAGTAAGACCAAGGAGATGGTCACTGACTTCCGCAGGAGGAAGACACCCCAGACTGCACCAGTGAACATCCAGGGCCTGGACATAGAAATGGTGGAGAGCTACAGGTACCTGGGTGTTCACCTCAACAATAAACTGGACTGGACTCACAACACAGATGTCCTGTACAAGAAGGGTCAAAGTCGTCTCCACCTGCTGAGGAGACTGAGGTCCTTTGGAGTTTGCAGGACTCTGCTCAGGACCTTTTATGACACTGTGGTAGCATCTGCAGTCTTTTATGCAGTGGTCTGCTGGGGAGCAGGGAGCACAGAGAGGGACAGGAAGAGACTGAACAGGCTGGTCAGGAGGGCCAGCTCTGTCCTGGACTGCTCCCTGGACTCCATAGAGGAGGTGGGTGAGAGGAGGATGTTAGCTAAGCTCACATCCATCATGGACAACCCCTCTCACCCTCTGCATGGGACTGTGGAGGCTTTAAGCAGCTCCTTCAGCTGCAGACTGAGACTTCCACCCTGCAAGAAGGAGCGCTACCGCAGGTCATTCATACCATCAGCAATAAAACTTTACAACATCAGCATCACTGGCTGATGTTAACACAATCTGGACTCATCTCCATCACTGTCATTGTTATTGTCATTGTCGTCACACTATCACTGTGCACTATCACTTTGCACAAAAAAAAAACAAAAACATTGCACTGCCACAATAATAATTGTGTTCAATCAACAGTTTCATCTATACAAGTAAATATATATATATATATATATATATATATATATATATATATATATATATATATAAATATATATATATTCTATTGTATTATTGTAAATATTTTGTTCTATTTTATTATGTGCCTGCCGTCGAGCAAGGCTGAAGCCAGCCTTTACAGCACGGGCGGCACATATTACTATTCCTTTTGGGGGGGTTCCCCAAGTGTCTTAGCATGCATGGCAGGCGAAGCCTGCCATGCATGCTTGTAGTAGGTCCAAAAACATATATAAATGATGAAAAATAATTTAAAAATCCAAAAAATCCACCCCAAAAACATACAGTGAGTGTGTATTGGCTGGCAACGCGTATATTACTATCCGGCCGGGTTTATTTTTTTATTATTATTATAGACGGATTTTCGGCAATTAATGCGGCTCGTACCGTAAGGTGCACCCAGGCATATGATATATCAAAACGTGCGTCTCGATCGTGTGAGGGGTGGTATTACTTTTCTCCGTCAAAGCCGTTACCATGGCGACGCTTAGACCCCAAAACCGCCGAAAAAGTCCCATAGGAATGAATGGGGAAAGGGTCGGATTTCAAATTTTTTTCTTCATCGAACAAACAGTCACAGCTCCTTCATGCTTTCACCTAGAAACTCCATTCAACTTTCAAAACGCAGCAAATTTTCCTGGCAACATATTCATAATTCATCTTCAATTAAAAAAATGTATAGTTTCTTCAGCATTTCAACTTTTTCCAGACCATGAAATCTTCAAAAATCAGCCTTTAACATGGGTGTCTATTATGCACTAGAGTGGGAGAACTACACACCTAGAGTGGAGAGCAGTTTCAGAATCGTCCTGAAAAAATATTTTTAAATCGCGATTGTGAGGGCCACGTTCACTCCACTGACATCATTTTTACAGCAAAACGTTGGAAATTTCGTCCCGGTCGTAGCGATGTGTCTCTTATGTCTCTGAGATTTATGGTTTTGGCTCCAGACCCTTAATTAGGGCAGCACCTCCAAAAATCTCTCCATTGGGCCCAATGTTAATTTTCAGAGGAAAAGGCGTGAGAAAGCAGGAAAACCTCTTGTGTTTAACCTGCCGCTGACGGGCTTCTGAGTGGGCTAGAGACATAAAATTTACATCGCTGCGATCCTCGCGAGCTCCTGCCGCCTACGGTCCAAACCCCAAAGCTGTACGCCTTACGGTTGGGGAGTTATTTAGAGGAGTTCGGCAGGGTTTGACTCAGCTTGAAATCAATGGCAGTCAGTGAGAGCCAGTGTGGGGGACAGACCAGGGGCGCGCCTAGACTTTTCCATAGGGGTGCCCCATGGGGTGTTGAAGCCATGCAGGGGTGGCCAGCAGAATTAGGTGATATGCATGAACCTCCATCACCACAGCATCATTCACATGCAAAAATCTAAGCTCTACTCCTTATAGTTTTTTTTATACGAGAGGTGATTCGACAGGTCAGCTCATAATCAGAAGCATAGTGTGACAGAGCAGCTGTGTGTGTGTGGTATTTGAACTGAAGGGACCCTGTCTGTGATATGATACATAGGTCAATGCTGATGATACAGAGAGTGGATGACATCATTGATCACACACACAGACAGGAAGCTCAGGCTGTTTCCTTCAAAATAAAAGTCTGTTTTTTCAAAATAAAAGCCCCAAACTTCGGAGGGGTAACTTTTTTCCTCACAGGAAGCTGTGGAGATGACTATCCTTTCAAAGTAAAAGCCCCAAACTCTGATTTGATCTTCACAGGAAACAAGGTGTGTTTGTTTGCAACAGGAACCTGGGACAGGCACGCACGTAGTGCGTGCTTCGGTGTGTTTGTTTTCAACACGAACCTGGGACAGGCACGCACGAAGTGCGTGCTTCGGTGCAGGAGAGGGTCAGCATGCATCAGGCTGGGCCTACATGGCCCGGCGTCGCGTGGGTCCGGCGTCATGTGTGCAGGCACATATTAAAATTTCTTCAGGAATTTTTTGTCTAGTTATTATTACTATTGTGTCTGTGATTTTGTCTTTGTTGCTGTGGCAGGTAAATTTCCCCCCAAGGGGGATGAATAAAAAAAAATACTCTATTCTATTCTAAGACTGATTATTTTCTTGATTAATCAATCAGCTGTTGGTTTATAAAATGCCAGAAAATGGTGAGAAATGTGGCTCAATGTTAACCAAAGCCCATATGATGACATCTAATGTCCACAACTCAAAGATAACAGTTGACTGCCATAACTACTGCTTATTTTAATAGATAACAAATAATTGATTGACTGTTGCAGCTGTACAAACAAGACAGCAAATTAGCCTGATTATGTGGATGGTGGTTCTACTGAGCAGACATTCAGCTGCCTGTCAAGCATTTTATCTGTTAGGATGTTGAGAGCCTTTAGGGTTATATTAGATTTTACAACCTCAATCTGCATAACATATGGATGTAATCTCCTGACTAATCCAGAAATGAGCAAAGAGGAGGATTATCAATGGAGCCCAGGTGACGTAGCATCAAATAGCTGATAGCTAGCAGCAAGCGACATGGTACAGCATCCACCTGTCACTCAAAGCAGCCATTATGCATAACTTCAAGCCTTAGTAAAATTTAAATGGGTGAGTTATATAAATATATAAATTTACCCTCTGTACAGATGTCATGGGACTGTTAGCTGTGGAGACCAAAATATTTTTTCATACCAGGCTGTAAACATGTTTATTTCTGCTGTGAAGTCAGACATTTTTAAGATGTTGGTCTCCAGTGTTTGACTCGCTTTGTTCACCTTCATATCACCTACATTCCTCAGCAGTCGCAGCTTTTGTTTCTTCCACTTCAGACACATTGACAGAATTACATCTGTTGTTACCTTTAACCATCTCGTGTGTTTACATCATCGCAAAAAACAGCTTCCCTTCACTGGCTGCCTGTCTGTTTTAGAATTGATTTTAAAATATTTATCTCATCTTTTAAGGCCTGTATGGTGTGGCAGCGAGCTAAATGATCGAGCTTCTGATTCCTTACGTCTCATCCTGAATCCTGAGCTCCTCTGATAAGGCCCTGTATGACCCGGTGACGGTCTACTGTTAGGAGTAAAAACTCTTTGGAATACATCACCTGAGCAGCTTAGATTAGAAAACTCAATGTCCTCTTTTAAATCATTTCTCCAGACTCACTTTCTGTGTATACTTTTATCCATTATTTTCACTGGTGCTGTTTCATGTGTAATTTGTATTTGTCGACTGCAATCATGTATTTGATTGCTCCTGCTTTCTTTTATTTGTCCTCGTTTGTGAAGCACTTTGTAATAATTGTTTTGAAAGGTGCAATATAAAAAAAGGTATTATTGCTATTTAAATGTGCATTTCAGCCAGAGAATGGTGTTGAAATACTTTCTGGTGTAACAAATAAGCATTTCTAAGACCGGGGCTGCTAGGTAAGCAGGGATGATGGCTGGACTACAAAGTGGGCCATGACATCCAGATGAAACTGGACAATAGGTTAGCTTCACATGTCTGATGGTCTCTGCAGGGCCTGACACCTCTAAGCATCATTTAACACTAATACTTGGGTTTCCATGGTAAATGGTAATATAATGTTTGGAGAATTTCTCTGTGTACTGATAACTGATAAATGTCAATGTCAATGACCTCATTGTACACCAAAACTGTCAGTGCGTTTACATGGGAGTGTAATAATTCCAATTATTGGCTTAACCCAACTAAGTTCGAGTTACTCTTTTCATGTATACACCTTAGTGTGACTACAAATCGGACAATTGCATTTAGATTAAGACCCCGAGATAACTCGGTTGTTAATTGCACTAGGCGTGCATGTATACGGTGAATTAGATTGTGGATTGGACTTGACGTTGTGCGCATGCTTGCGATTTCATTTGGCGGCGGCGTCTTTCCTCCATAATCACTTCCAGGTCCAAACCCCAGCTGCGAATGTAAACTGTAATGGCTGCAACCTATCTATACTGCTGGATTGTAAAACGCCTGGTAAGGCTATGAAGACATGGAATACACTGTTTGAGAGTCGAAACTGCGAGGATTCGTCCACATAAAGTAAGTTGATCGGACTTTTATATCTCATGCACAATGTTATCGCAAGCCAGATGGCTGTTAGCTAACGACAGTTACATAGCGCAATAACGTTGGTGGTGAAGAGGTCAAGCGCAGTGTTTACCACTAGTTAAAATGGGTACAGCGCCACCTATCGTACCGGGGTATGACATGCTTTCGAGTAATGATTTATTCACTGCCATATGTATCATGACAATTGCAGTTGCTCCCCCCAAAATAAGATAGTCCAACTAAAGTTATAATCGAGTTACTGTCATCATGTAAACGCACTGTGTGTGATCCAGGAAGTCTGTGTGTAAACTGTGACTGATTTTTACAACATTCAACTGTTCATCTTTGTTTTTGCTTCCATATAAGTTTGGTTAACCTGACACACTATCTGAAACCTTTATGATATACTTTAATATCATGAAACAATTGTTTTGTTGTCGTTGGGTTTGGGATTGTTAGTTAGACACACATCTTTTATTTTATTTTTATGACTTAAATGAATAATAAAATTGATTTGTACATCAATAACTTGAATAATGCTAAGTTACAGCCCACATTGTGTTATCTTCACTTTAAGTATCCATTGATGAGGACACAGAACAGGTCCTAAAAGTAAAAATGCCACAATTTATAAAACAGCTGATGGAAAATAGTGAGGAATCATAAATTCATGTATATACATTGATTCTTATGTGCTGACAGGCAGAAGATATTCAAGAGGTGGTGCTACATGACATACATGTTCATAACATGCTTTTAACATGTTTAATATTTACACCTGTCATCGTGGTCTAACCCACACACTTCCTTTTAAATACCTTCACAATCTGAGGAGGAGAGAAGAGGAGAGGAGGAGGAGAGGGGAAAGGAGAGGAAGTAGGGTGAGTCTTTTTTAAAAGAACTGGAGGTGAAAGGGGAAGATGATAGTTGCTGGTGGTTGCTGAATTATAAAGGATAAAAAGAGACGTTGACACAGACCTGCATCTTCTCATCAAATCACACCAAGAAGCTGACATATGAATAATGCACACACACACACACACACACACACGTATTTCCACATTATAACCCACATACTCTACCTAGAGATTTACTGATGACACTATGCATCAATTATACAAATACAGTGAACTTCATGTGCAGTTTCATATCCACCCACATGCATGCACACTCACGCACACACACACACACACACACACACTCACGCACACACACACACACACACACACACACACACACAGACAGACCCCTAAAGATATACCTTTACTCATGAGCCATACCATTAAATAATACACCATATAAAGCAAGACAGCATCTCACTTTTTTCTCCCACCTCACACACAGAGACACATACTACTTCATGTCAAGTTTCATTTCTGTTTACAGCAATCAAGTGAAGAAAGTACAAAAATGTGGAGAGAGCTGCGTAGATCCAGGCTAATGAGAGATGGACTGACACATCTCTAGAAATCTTTAGGAAGGAAGGAGTCATGTGGGCTACAGGAGGAGGAGCTACGTAGTGAAGGTGGATGAAGAGAGAAATACTGTAAGCAGCCAACAGCTTAGGAACAATAACTGAAAGGCTGGTACGTAGAAGAGTACATGACATGGGCAGCACAAAGGAAGAGGATCGAGCTGGTATGCAGAATAATGAGAAAAAGATGGGGGTAAGGAGGACGATGATGATGAGGCCAGCAATGTGCTATATTAATATTTCATGCAGCAGGTCAGTCAGGATGGCTCCGCTACATTAAGTTGGCCTGACAAAGTACGGCCCCCTGATGCTGCTAAGCACCGTCCCACTTGAGTCTGCACAAAAGTGCAAACAAACTAACATGGCAAAATAAGTCCTGTGTCAACAAAGTGAAGTGTGCAGGGGTCACATGCAAAATAAGTCCCTACCCCAGAAAACTATTTCAGTGGCAGCGCTACAAATGTAGAATCATATTTCTGCTCACAGTTGAGTTGTGGAGAGATTAAAATACATCCCCACATTATTCTGCTGAGCTGAATTTTAAAATCCACCAACTACACAGAGCAGAAAAAGTACCTGAGATTTCAGGCTCAGGTAACACCGAAAACTAATTTGGTAAATCCTACTTGAACTTCAGGTCATGACTCTCATTCGCCATGCAGGAATCTAAGTGAATGCTTGGATGGGGCACTTTGGGAGGATGAGTGACAAAGCCAAATAATTAGCTGCTGTCCAGCCCAAATAATTAGATTGAGAGTTTCTCACAGAAAAAAATGGGCTGTTAAGGTGGTTTGTAATGTAAGTGCATGAGTAATTTATGTCTTAAATTTAGACAGAGATATACAGTGTGGTTTATTTTACACACATATACAACGATTTTTCAGTCTTAACAGCAAATCATAGGAAACTGTTATTAACCCTTAAATGTTTTGGCCTCTTTTGGTCATTTAAATACTTTTATTTTGCCTTTATATCCCATAAATTGTTTATCAGGCCCAAGTTTGATAGTTTTTTCAGCACAAATTCACCTGACATCTGACATTCTATTTCTTTTTCACTTTGACATACAGCATCAACATTTTGCGCCCACAAACACACAAAAACACATAAAATCAGATTCTGTATTTTGTAAAAGGACATGAAAGGATGAAGATAATGGAATATTGTTCCATATAGCTTGCGTGGAACTCTTGTTGTTCATTTTGAAGTTGTTCATTTCTACATTTCTTCTACACAGCTCTCAACATGGCAACAGCTGATGGCGCTAACAGTGAAACCAGCTTACAAACACTGGACAGAGTGGTCAAGTGGGGTAAGCTTGCATACGCTAACATGCACTAAAAACACAACTTCAACAAAGCACAGATGAGAACACACACAGAGGGAGAGTGATGTCATATCTGTACATATGAAAGTTGTTTGCTGCTATACTACTGCTCTGAATATCAAATACAGCATCTCTAAATGCAGCAAGTCAAAATATATCTAAAAAGGATGATACTGTGTATGTAATAGTGTTAATTCAAACCACTGTAGTAAAATATACCAGGGTATTTAAGTACAGGTTAGTCAAGCAAGTGATGTTATATTTAATGATAAAAGTTCATAAAACGTTCATATGGGGTTACAGACTACGTTTGTTTCTGGTGTTTAAAAAAAAAAAAAAAATCATACAATAAAGGAAAAGTAAGTTCACTTCGGTTATTACAGCGGATATTTTGTGAGCTAAACCCCACCTGACAATGTTGGCCCTTATCAGAGTAATTAGGATTAATTAAACACTGCAGGTTAATATATTAGATGGATGAAAGGCAGGCACACTAAAAAAAGGGCCTGTGAAACGCTAAAACTGCACTTAAGAGCCACACTGGGAGACACGACACATTTTCTATTGCAGCCTAATTCTGTGTAAATGTTCAGCAGATGTTCTGCAAACCCCAGTGCTGACAAACAGCGCTCTAAATCCATCCGCTAACAAAGAATTAGCTCAGGAAAGCCACTTACAAACAAACACCTATAGCCTGGGAGAGGGAGCCGCTGTCACTTGACCAGCGTCACAAGCAACACAGCCAAAGAACATCCAGAGAGACCGAGAGCTTTTGAGGTATCGACAGTATAACGGCACAAACAGAAATCTACACATGCTGCACAAACTGAATTCTTCAATAGTGTTTGAACTGTGTCACGACTTCAGAAACAATTTTTATGAGCACAATAGTCAAACATGTAACATCAAAGATAATTCTGCAACAATGCTGAGAGCTGTGAACAGGGACAGACACAGCCGTCAACCTCTACAGCAGAGACAGCATAAAAAATTCTCTTGACACTAACAGATGTAAAGGCAGGTCCCTCAATAGCTAACAAGCAGCGGCCCCTGAAGCACTGAAAGCTCTTCAGTTTCAGAACAGAGAGACCGGTCCCAAAGCCCACATCCACTACCCGAACGTAGGCTCTCTGCACTCCCAGGACTGACAGAGGACTAGCATTTAGCTTGCACACATCTGGCTCCCAATGCTAACAAAGACTACTTTAGTATTTAACAAGAGGTAAGTCCCAATGCTTAAGTCTACTGTAGTATTTAACAGCCTCGCACTCCCCAGGCAAACACAGAACAGCCTTTAACACGGCGCAGAGCCCCCGAGCTAGCATAGCCGAGCACAGATGAGTGAAGCATTAGGCCTCACCACCGACTCAGACAAGCATGTAATGGACAGCAGCGCGGCCGCGGACTGACAAAGCGCACAGCATTACAACCTAACCTCAGAGTGTAATTTGGGACTGGAAAACATCACGTCTCCTGACACTTGAAAACACTTTTTCCTGCTCCGACCAAACACTTTTTTTTTTTTTTAACCACAGAAAAGTTTAAAAAGTTACTTTTTTTGGCGTTAGCCTGCACTCTTACTGAAAGCAGACCTGCTTTAAGAGGCCGTATGAGGTATGTTGGTGCACTTGTAATAGCGTCATAGAAAAGTATTGAAGCAAAGGAAGGAAGTAGAACAGGCTGTATTAGTGAGGGTTTCAGATAGCCTGGAAATCTAGCCACACCCTACCTCCAAAAACATTTTTGCCTAGCAGGAGGGTCTAGTGGCGCACCAAGGAATCTGTTGGACCAATCCCAATGCTCTATCAGCGTAGCGAGTCAGTAATCCTTTTTTTTTTGTTAACAGCATTTATTGTCTCCCCCCCCCCCAAAAAAAAAACACAACAAAAAAAAAAACAAAACAAAACTCAAAGGCACAACTGAAACACTGTCGCAGTTATGTGGTGGGGTTGGTGTCGTTTTAGTGTTAAATTAGATTAGAATGTAGTAGTGATCTCTGTAGTGCATTCCAACGCATTTGTTCCTCAGTATAGTGGAAGAGTAACTGCACATTCGTGTGTAAACATGAAAAGGTTTGTCATCAGGTTATTTACTCACGTCCACTGTTCATGCATGTATCTGTGCCGCTGTTGCACGACACAAAGGAGATAACAGAACAGGCAAATCAACAACGAAAAAGACGTTTCTGAAAATGGAGATTCTTACAAACAGTGTTTAGGTATGGATGGAATAGCCAAAAAAGGTGTTTTGAAAAACATCTATCTGAATTCATCTGGTTTTAATTCCAAATGCCTTCTTACCCCCAGATATAAAATTCAAGTGTGCAGGTTATTAACTCTTTGAGTGTCAAAGATGTATATTTACGTCCTTCAAAATAGAACAATCGAGTGCTATAGATGTGTATATATACATCTTCCCTTTTTTTTGGCAGCAGGGACATGTTGGGGCTTCTGGGATTTGTAGTCGGGACATAAAGAGACGGTATACACCACAGAGATCAAAGCAGGAAGTGGAGATGATCGAGATTAGAGAGCAAAACAAACTGGACAAAAAGTGGTGATTTGGTCTGATAAAACAAGAATGGAAGAAGGTAAAAACAAACTTTTTTATGATGAAATAGAGTCTCTTCTTTCATTTGAGCTACTCAGTGTTTTCAGAGACATAGTACAAAATATTCTGTGCATCATGAAAGATGACTGAAAATGGCCAAAAACGCTTTCATTTTTAAAAACAGGGCTGGCACTCAATGAGTTTTCTTGGATTATATGACTACAGAACAACAATTTAAAGTAGAAAGGTCTAATAAATTCAATTTAGACTTGATTGCCTGCACTAACCCAAGCGTTTAGATTCTTGAAATTGCACATCTCAAAATGTTCTATTGCAAATAGGAATTCAAACTACATAAATTGAGAAAGATGGCTCTCAAAGTGAAATATTTCATCGCTATAGATTAATTCCTATCAAAATGTCAGTATTAAGTATTTGATGGGTGGTTAAATGTTCAGTTGCACATTAGATTCAGATCTCTTTAGCCTTGTTTTGCCTCCATGCAGATGTAATTCACCTCTCATCAAGACAATTCATTTGTGTTTCTTGGTTGTTCTGCCTTGAGCATTTTTTGTGGAAAAGCGTTTAAGTGCGATACCATTTTACTCTTTTCCTGTTGTCATTAATGGCCATAAAAAAACTCTGAACCTGGCACTGTGCTTGCCACATTCAGAAACTAATGCACTCTGTTCTGGCACAGGTTTGCCTTAATTATCTCAGGGAAGTCATAAACTCACATTTGTTCTCAAAAACCCATTAGAAACAGCTCGCAGACATATTGCTGCCTTGAACAACAGTACAGTCATCCATCATGCGTGTGATATATTTCTTTCCTGTCAGCGTGTCAGTCGAGATTTTTTACAGTTTCATTGGTATTTCTGGTGCTGCAATAAAACAATTATGAGTTACTAATATATGATGAGATTATCAAGAGATTAGTGATGTTTTAATCCAGCGTCACACTCCTGGTGACGTGCCAAAGATGTGCCAAATGGGATTGGACCAGGTAAGATATAGCCTCCACAGAAAAACATCAATGAAGCATTTTTTTTCCCTCTTATCTGGGAGTTTATTACGTGTAATACTGCATATGATGTTGCTGATATGTGTAGTATATACAGTATTTATATTATACTATATCATATACACTTCAGTTGGATCAAAGCAGTTGGATCAAAGCAGTTTCTTTTTAATAAATAGTTTCCTTCAAATAAACGGTGAATTATTCATTATCTAATAATTAGTAAGTGAAACTGAATACTTAAGTAACAGCAGGAGTGCTGAGCTGAATTCTTGCTGTGTCATCAAACTGATCCATTGTAGTAAAAAGTGGATACAAAATACATATTTGTTTATTCTGTGTGTGCCAAGTTTCGATGATTCATAATGTATTTAATGAAACGGGGAAATGGTAAATAAATATCTGATAATTGCTGTAGAGAAAAAAAACAGAGCTGTTGTCAGACTCTGACAAATAAGGTGTAAAAATATGCAACTAAAACCGCCTAATTTTTAGGTTGAGACTGGAAGCACAAATAGGCTCGTACAACATTTTGATTTAATTAGCAAAACTTTCTAACGCTGAAGTTCTCGGAAAAAGGATTATTCCTAATTGGAACGACAAAGCAAGCTGAGTAGTTGCTTCCTTTACACTGTGGATGAATCAAAATGTAAACCTTAATTTTAATATATTAATTTCTTATTGTAAATACTTTTTAAGTATCCCGTAAACAGCCGCACTTTGCCTAGAGACAATGCATCAGCTGCAGCCCATCAATCAAGACTGCTTCACATATGGAGCCATATCAGTGTGCGAAGAATCATCTACTGTACAGAAACAATGTAATTATTCGGCTGAGGACAGAAAAATAAATGCACATTGTGTTGGATGGCAGAAGTGCGCTCACCAAGCACCGGCAGTTAAATCTGTCTCCTGAGTGGGAGCTGATGGTGTGTGCTTGGTCGGCCCTGCCTATCCAAGTGTCAGAATGCTGCTCACGGTGGAGGCTAATCACAACACCTGTTTAGAAGAGATTACAGCAGGATCCGCCAGAGTGCTGAAAGGCCTCTGCTTTATTAAAACTGAAGTGTCTGTCCAGGCTGTGACATCCGCACACACGCGTACACAAGCATCTGCATGGCATAAAAACAATACGATGGCGTCTATGGATGTGGTTTGTGTGCTGCTGTTTTAGACTAATAATAATAACTTGGTTTGACTTATAGAGCTTCTAAGAGAAAGAGATGCTAATGTTATTTCACCCCCCCATGGAAAATTAATGACACAGCCGACCCTATTTGTCCCTCAGTTTCTCTCTTCCCCCGTCAGTGAATGAATTTAAAACAGCTCAAGATGTGAGCAAGACCCTGCATCCTTCTCCCTCCTGTCAGCCTTCATTGGCAAATCAAAGAATTTCCAGTTTGATATTTATAGCGAAAGTGCCGTTGGCTGAACAAAAATCCCACACTCTCTCTAGCTCTCCCTCTCTCTGTGTCTCTCTCAACTCTGCTGGACTTTGGAAACCTTAGGCCTGGTGTAAAAATGGCAGCAATCGCTGAGTCAGAACATCCCAGTTGACTACCTCGGTTTTGCTGACTGCTGGACCGTGCTAAGCAGGCCGAGTGCCGCAGGTATAAGAACAGGACGGACAGTTGGGGTTGGGATCAGGGCCTGTGTCCAGTGCCACTGCAAAACAAAAGGATCTGGCTGGTGTGGGAACACCTCAAGCCAGAAGATTAATTAAACAGTTCACATTGTGTTAGTCTTTCAGCTTTTAGAGAGGAGCTGCAGGCCTCGCTGAATACTGAAAACATTGGTTTATCCCCATTTCGGTTAAAATTACATTAGCCCAGTGTTTTTAAGTAACATGTTGACAGCAGAAGCATAATGTTTACCAAATACCACAGAATAAGTTTATACAATGACACAGACTTCCAGAGGGCAACGTCGGGCGGGTGCAGGAACACTGCGAAGTGGCGAAGGGGTTTTGCAGAGATTGTTTGCAGGGAAAGGAGGGGGGGGGGGTTTAGACAAATCACTAATTCTGCAGAGGAAAGAAAAACGGTAGCTGAAGGGGATTCATTCATTATATATAAGCCTTACTCAGGTCTGTGTAAGCCTTTTTATACCAAAAACACTCCCACAACACTATTGTGCACATGCTCTCGCTTTCTCAAATACACACATAAAAATCATGTTGCTACATTTAGTTAAACCAGCAACAGGCGAACGCACGGTAATCCGCTCTCTCCCTGCCGCTGCTGAGTTTGCCCCCGTGTTTTCCCACTTTAATTCCACCATTGGCCTCCTCTATTCCCAATCTCCCCCTTCTCATTTTTCCTTCCCTCTCCAATCCGGCCACTTGTTCTCATTGCTTTTGTTCACACGACAGTCACCATCCACTGTTACCATGGCGAATCAATGGTCAGTCTACAGATGGGAGCAGATTCATTTCTCCCTAGCGCACGCACGCACGCGCACACACACACACACACACACACACACACACACACACACACACACAATGTGTTTGCTTCCCACTCTGGCACTCCACCACACTGGTAATAGATAGGCATCGATGTGCTGCGTTGGTGCACGCATGCAGACGTGTGTGTGTGTGTGTGTGCGTGTGTGTGTGGCCAATGTGTCAAAGATCAGATAAGTAAATCTATTTCCTTTACTAATTAAAGGAAGGCAGCACTCCCTAAGGGAAAGAGAGCATACCGAATGTCAGGGCACGGTGTGTTAGAAGTGATAACCACACACATACCATACTTCAGCATGCACCAACACATGCACGCGCACACACACACACACACACACACACACACACACACACACACACACACACTCACATATGCACAAATGACTTTTGGCAGTGTGTGTATATTATCTCCGCTGTGCATCTGTGGGGGTGGGTTGTGCTTGTGTATGTGAGTGAGTGTGTGTGTGTCTATCAGTGTATGCGCAAAGTTGCTAAGTGTCCATTGGGGGTGTTAGAGGAGCTACATGGCAGATGCTTAAGCCAGTGGCTATTAGACAGCAGAGCAGAGATAATAGGCTACGGCTGCCATTACCTACTACGCCCTATTAGCCCGTACCCAACCTGGAGACAAACAGACAGACACACAAGCGGGGCAAATCTGTACTTGCGCGCATGTATTTTTATGTCTGCATCTGTGAGTGTGCATGAGTGCGCTCTACTGGGCAGTGCACACGCTCAGAGAGATAGATGAGAAAAGAAGGGAGGAGACAGGAGCGATAGAGGGGAAGGATAGAGGGGCTAATTTACCAGGCCTCCTATTAGTGAGACAGATCTTTTCCAGATGGGGAGGGAGGGGAGGCGAGGTGAGGCGAGGCTCAGAGAATGGGGAGGAAGTGGAGGAAGTGCTAACACATTCAGAAAACAAAAGTGCATTACAGTCCATGTAAGCAAGAAGATGAGCTGGGAGTTGACAAGGAGAGCGAGGGAGGGAGGGGATAGGAAAGAGTGACAGAAAGAAGGACAGAAAGCGAGAGAGAGAGATGTATGCGAGACAACCCCTCCATGTGACATCCAATAAAAAGAAACAAGAGGGACAAAAACTCAGTTCCAATATCTGACTGTCTGCTCCTGACGTTTCCTAGTGTGCTGAGCAGAGTGCGAGTATGACACACATCACATGCCTGCTCTCTATATCCATCTGTCTGTCCATCCACCCCTCCTTCCATCCTTCTGTCACCAGTTGGTCTGATACTGCAGCATCTACACACAGACTCTGCCCGCTTGAGTGGAGGGCTGCGTGGACCACGATGGGTGGAGGCTCTGGGTTACTCCACAAGAGCAGTGAGGGGTTCAGTGATGACGACGATGACGATGATGATAATGATGATCAGGCACTGTTCTCTATTCACATCCTCCCTCCATCTCCCTTCCTTCCCGCTCAACACACTTTACAGAAGTTTGAGCCACTGGGAGATCATTAGCACAGGATCAAACTTCAACACTCACTGTCCACACACACATGCACACACACACACACTCTCTCTCACACACACACACACACGCACGCACGCACGCACGGAAACACACTGGCAAAAAACACACACACACTAAGAGGAAGAGTACACAGACCACACAACCACACAAAAACAAGAAATGGGGGCACACAGACGAGCACTGCAGCTTAAAATCCAAAACACAGAGTGAGACAGTGTGTTACCGTGTGTGAGTGTGTTTATGCGTGTGGATGGACGGACGGATAGATGGGGGAGGGCCATGGACAAGCAGTCTGGTGAGATTCAGAGGAGAAAGAGGATTGATGGAGCACTGTTTCTTTTACTGAGGAGGGACGAAAACTAGCCGAAACACCAAAAAACGCATAACTACTTCAACAGACTTGACAGACGTGTGTGCACACACTTCGCCGCATGCACATAAAGTGAGCAGCCACCCACACAACACAAGCCCATTCAACGACTCCAAGCAGCCTCTCTCCTACACTCTCTCTAGCACACAAATAAAGTAAAAAAAGTCACCTCACCTCACACACATGCATACAGAACTTATATTCCTCTCTCTCCTTAGACAAATGCAGTCATGCGTGCACGTACATGCACACATGCAGCACCCAGACATGCAGACAGACACACACACACACACACACACACAGTCACAGTCAGTCTCTCCATCAGGAGTGTGTTGAATAATTCAGTCTAAGGGAAGTACACAAGACTGTTAGGAGTGTATTCAGCGTTGGCCTGAGGGCCGGCCTGTGCTCTAAAAGCATGATGTCACCAGCAGCCTTCTCCTCCTGTCCCTTTCCTCACTCTTTTTATCCGCTGCCTCTCCCACCCTCACTATCATTTACTGGTTCAATTTGGCTTTGAAGGAACATTTGATGCTTAATTGAGTCAAAAAATCACGATGTGTGTATCCAACCGAGCATGTGTGCACAAAAGCAAAAATAGACGTTGAAACAGTATTAGGAGTTGCCTTGCTTTAAAAACTTTATTTCAGCAATCTGTTCAGAGATGGACTAGCCCCATTTTTCTTTCCACTGCGTCCACTTCTGTCTCTCCTAATTTCTCCCCCATTCGTTCCATTTCATCCTTTTTTTCCCAGCCCTCCCTCCCTCCTCTTTCCTCTTCAGGTTTGCCAGCTGTTCTGCTGATCCACCGAAGCCTCTCTCAGATGTAGGTCACTTTCTCAATTAAGGCAATTAGCAGCAGCCGGGTGAGACTGAGAACGAGTCGCTCTCACAGCAACAGGAGCCATGGACTTGCATCACATGGCTAGCACTTAACACGGCACTTGGCACCTGCGTTAGCCCTGCCTAGCACCAATCTGCCAGCACTGGTGCTCTGCAAGCATTTCCTTGCATCAGCTGAATTGGCCCCTGCAGAAGAACCGAGCCACGCTGTTCAAACAATAACACTGTTCAAGCTGGATTAGGTTTACTCTGTGCGTGATTTCACGGATCATTCATACAGGATAAAGAATCTCTGCTCATAGCGCTGATGTGAAATGCCCCAATCATCTCTGGTCTGTCACAAAAGCTGCGGGGAAAAAAGAAAACCCAGAACAACCCTGTGCACCGCAGAGGAGACACTCTACACCTAACAGAGGCGATGCTTGTCTCTGAGGTCAAGAATCTTCCTGCCTCCATTACATGAATAATGACAATCTGCTGGCTGCCACACAGGAAACCCATTATTGAGATTGTAGTGGTGTCACTTTGAACTGGATTTCTATTATCAGATGACATTTCAGTTGGTTGTTCCATTTTTATTTTCCATTATGAAAGAAAAAAAAAAACAGTCTAGCGAGGAAATGTTTTCTTTTTAGCTTATATGATTTTATTGCACATTTGGCTCCCAAAGGTCAAGAATAAATTTCTAAACAAACACTTTTGTCCTGGGTTACAACAAAATATTCCAAATAATTACAATCTCCTGCAGTAAAATGAATCAAACGTGAAAATGATCCATATGAAACTAGTTAGCGGGTGATGTAAGCATCTGCAGTGTGCTGATCTGTGTAATGCAATCTCTTAGGATGTGTCAGGCTTGTAGCACCGGCGGCCATCATTAACTGGCTGCAGTGATGTAGGCCTCTCTCAGATTACTCCAATCCAAGCTAGCTTCGTACCAATAACAGCTGATTAGTACTGGTCTGGAGAACAATGTTCTAGGATGCATCACCATCAGTAGGCCCAGCAACACCTCTGGCCATCATTAAACTGCTGCAGCGAGGTAGGCCATTTTGCTCCATATTGCTCATTTGCTCCGTACACACTCTCACACACACAATCACACGCTGCTGGGGTGCAATTAATAATGGTTTCATTTTTGTTTACAACATCACATGCTCACATAGTGATGATGAATTCTCTCTGCCGAACAAGTTTATATAAACAAATGTAATTGTACGATTCAGCTATTGTGTTACAATTTAAATGTTTTAGATTACCCACACCAGTACAGTCTTTACTGCCGAAACCACTGCTGTCCAAAACTGACTGAGCTAACATTCACACAGTATCTTTGCTTTTTGAACACATCTTCCAAGAAATTAGATGCACAGGGAGAAGACATGATTTTGCACATTTTAAGACAATTTAGGTTAAACAGTGTCGTCACAGAAATGTAGCACTAACCCTAACACCGTTAGCTGCAACAGCACTGTCTCTGAATATCGTACTGAAAACCTTTAAGACCTTTAAAAATGAGTTTGGACACATTGAGACGGTATGGCACCAGCAGGATGGGAGGAAGGCACAAACCGCCTCCTTTTACCTCATTTTAGACAAGGTAAGACAACACGTTGAACAAACTAGTTCCCATCTAGCATAACCTGGCCCTTAATATGTTTCACGTCGATCTTAACACCCAGCAGATCAGTCAACGTCCTGTATGACTGCCTTTATAACTAATATAACTAACATGAGACCCACACTATGCTGTGTCTGCCTCATTGCAAATGCATACGTTCAATATGTCGAGGTTGAATTCAAATTACTAAAACGTCTGTTGGAATTAACTGTTGTGCATGTAAGCAAAATGATCTGAGATCTGCAGTTTGGCAGTGATGAGCTGCTGCAGTATCTTTACACTATTAATCATCTTCCCAATGACTAACGCTGATGGTGTCATACAAGTACCGCCTAAGACAGGCAATCTCTTGGCACCACACACACGCACACACACACACACACGCACACACACACACACATGCACAAGTTGTCCCTCTCTTTGGTTGTGAAGGGTTCATACTGTACATCTTCACATCCATTTCTCTCTCACACTTGTTCTTTCCCTCTCTCGTCCTCTCAAATCACCTCATACTTAACTGTTACCATATATGGTTCAATTATTCGACAAGCCCTCTCAATCACCTCTCCCCCCCACACTTCTTTTCTCTCTTCCTCTTGAACATCTAATATAACTTGGATCGACTGTTTCTCCATCCTCTCTCTCTCCATCTTCTCCCATGCGTCCCTCACTCCTCCCCCCCTCCTTCTCTGCTGTTATTGCCTCCCTCTCCCTCTCTCTCTCTGATCTGCTCTGAGAGTGTTATTTATACAGCAACAACCCACGCAGAGTAGAGCAGAGCAGAACAGAGCAGTGAAGGGAGTTTGACTTGCCAAAGTGGGCATCACCTCAGAAACACAAGACAACTCTTCTCTCCTTTGCACCGTCTATCCTTCCGCCACTCCTTTCCTACCTCTTCATCTCATCACGGCGTTGCTGTTCATACTTCCTTGTTGAGGCTGTGCACAAAATATTTAATAGTTCAATGGCAGCGGCACAGATGGAGAATTATCAGTTGCAAATCCACGGCATGAGGAGACGAAAAGGGAAAATATTAAACACTAGATTCAACAAGGAATGTTAAAGATCCCATAGTAATAGAGATAAGATAGACTGTTTAACAAATTACACCCAGTGTAAGGTGTTTGACAAAGCACATTATTATTTTTTTGACTTAGACACCAAATTACAGTTATTTCCTTATTCTGGATTAATTTCTGACTTGTCACAGAATTCCAGTGTTCTGAAATTCTGAAATTTGGGTCTAAAAAGGTGAATTTAGTTTAAATTCCTCTCCTGCCCTTCATGATGCTGGACGCTCTGAGAGACAAATAGGGCACGTAGTCTAATAAATCTGTTAAGCACGGTGTACATTAAAACAATATATTCTTTTATAAGGGTGTTACTGAAAGCATTTGCCATATCATCTAAGAAACTGTGTAGATTTTATCATTTTTTGTCGCACATTCTCCTGATTTGGAAATTGGTTATGCTGTAACGTGAGTCAGAGATCTGTATGGAGGTCAGAGAAGTGGGACTATGACTCAAAGGTTGCTGGTGTGAATTATTGACCGACTGAGAACATCTCATGAAAAATAACATGCATGCTCACTCAACTTCATCTGGATAAAAGCAGAAAAATAAATCCCACTGCCTACCTTTACAAAGGTGTCTCCCAACCTCTCATCTGCACACTTTCTCTAACTGAACTCTGGTTTTCTTCTCTTTTTTCCTTCATTTGCTTTTTTCTCTTTATCTTTTATTACATGACAATATCACTTCTGGTAGTCAGTTTACACTAGATGCTGCAGGTAATACTAGCATGGTGATGAGCCTCTAGGATGTGTCATTTCAATAAACTTTAACTCCATTTGAAGCAGACATCATTTAGCAGCCTTGTATGTATTGCACATAGTGAGAGTATTTGGGGTTGGGGCTCTAATTTACTTATTGATCAATGTATCGATTGCTAATTTGGTTGAACAATTAATCAATCAATAATAGTCTATAAATGTGAGGCTCACGGTAAAATCTTCAAATCCTTTGTCGACCAACCAACGATCTAAAATAAGACAGTGTTTAATTTAATATTAATATGTAGAGCTGCAGCCTGAATGTCAAACTGATAACATCCATTTATCTACTTTCTATGGCTGCTCGTTCTATTCAGAGATGCGGTTAAATTTGAGTGAATATGACAGACAAGAGAGATGTTTCCCAGGTAACTTCCTCCAGTTACTCTCCAGGTATCTCGTGGGTTTTTCAGTCCAGTTGGAAAAATATAATCACCTGACTTTCTGTTCCAAGGAGACACCTACAGCAGGAGGCACCAGGGAGTGAATCCTGACAGTATTCCAAAACCATGTTGGCTGATCTTGCCAAGAACACGACCAGCAAACCTCTGGAGAAACTGCATTTCTAAAGAATACATCCACAATTTTATTCTTTTGGGCCCAACTGCCAACTCATAAGCACCAGTGGAGACTGAGGATGTTCACTGACCTGTAAAGTGAAGCCCTCACATATGGATTAGCTCCTTCTTTACCACCACGCACTGGTGTAGCTCCATCGTTACTGCAGCTAACAGATCCTGTCAATCACCTGGCCCCTTTTACACTGAATATGACCCCCTTACGGTATTCTGACTCCGCCACCTCATACAGCTGCTCCCCTCTCATCTGACCGTGGCAAGCCACCTTGTTTTGTGAAAGAAGACTTGAAGGTGCTAACCCCTCCTCCCAGCCGTTCAGCACCACAAAGCTCAAGCTCACATCAGAGGTCACGAGCTGATAAAGCCAGAGGGACAGCACCATCTGAGATTTGCAGTGAAGACACGATAATATCCCCGAGCTGGATCTTTTTTCACAACACAGCTGCAAATCACTTCCCTTCCCATAAAAGTCAAGAGGGCAGAGAGGACAAAGGAAATCCTTGATCTGCTTAGACTTAATGTCAGGTAAGGAAACATAACTTTCACTTTGGAATGCAATCACCAAAATAATACTGCCATTCACCCGGCCAGAAGATATCCGCTGTTGCCCATTGCGCCCCTGTCCAATATCCCAGGTGGTGAGGCCACAAGACAGCGGCTTCCTGTTGCTTCCTCAGGCTGTGCTCTGTCAGGCTATGGGGGTTATTTGAACAACATGCGCCAGCTTGGCTACAAGCATCGCTCCCCAACCTGTCTTTAAGAGTGGGCGCCAGTCTCTCAAATTAATACACACTAGCTGTCACGATAACTGAATATAAAATTCCACCAACACAGTATGGAAAAGACTAATTTCATTGCAGTATGTAAAGCTGAAGAGGCAGTGTCTCAAACTGAGCCCCACTCACATGTGTGTCATGTAATTATTAGTGACGACCAATTATTTGCGATAAAAAGAAGATTTGCTTAGTGCTACGGAAAGGTGATAGAAGATCTAATGAATACATTAGGTGATTTCACAAATTAGCTGCACACTCTCAGCTTGAAGGTAGCTAATCAGTGATATCAGCTGCCATAGGGCGACTATAAAATCCCTTCAATGTTCAAGCATTGACTTTGCAGGGGAGAGACATTTATAAACGATCCAGAGAGAACGATCTCTTGAGCATATCGAGATGGGCTAAGCCTGATGTTGTGCATGATCAACGACTTGCTGCAGACTAAATAAAATGTCACCGGGGACACAAGAGCAAATATTGAGAGAGGGCTGCGTTGTTTGGTTGAACGGAAATGCTCCACATACAGGACCAGGCATGTAATTGGATATTGCTGCTGCATGAAATTCAATGTGAGAAAAAATCTCTCACTCTGCTTCCGTTTTCTCTTATCTTATACCTGCACTTACCTCTCCATTGTTTCTATTACTCTCATCTCTTCCTCTCTTTCTCTCTCTCTGAGGACCAGCTGGTTCCTCCGAGGGAGAGAGAAACTTCTTAACATGGAGGAAGAGCAGTGGAACTGACACCAACATGGGATGCCTCTGACACAAGCTTCACTCAAATCTCAGTTTTCTCCACCTTTTCTTTGTCTCTTTCCTCCTCCCATCAGTACTTCTGTCCCAGCAGAACACGTGAAGCACATGGGGAGTGGATGCTTCAAGGCATGAGCCTCTGCTTTTGGCACATATGGCTGCCTGTCTCAACAGAAGATGGGGGTGAGAAACACTAGTATGCATGTGTGCATGTGTAATGACTTTTTGTATCTGTGTCTATTATGTAGAGTGGCATAACAGCTTATCTGTGCTACCACTTATGTCAATATTATGTATGTTTATGTAACTGCACACCATCCAGCTGATTTAGCATTGAACAGATTGTCAGTATGCTTCTACAACAATTTATACATCCTCGTGGACTTGTTCAGATAAAATACTCCATACAGCACATAGTAATATACATAATATTTTTTTTTTAATTTAACATTGAGCATTCATACCCAGTTAACATTCCTACAGAGGAATAAGAAGGAAAGACAGAATGAAAAAAGAAGAGACTAGCAGAGAGGAAAGAACGTATATCCTCAATGACACATGAAGGATGATTATTGAGAGCTGTCAAGAAAATTGATGAAATCTATTATTTCATCTGCGACCACAGCTTGGGGGTGGGGGGGACTAAGAAATCCCACTCTTCCTCAGTATTGTTTGCACTTGAGAGATGATTGATGCGAGACAATGAGGTGGCGATAGCTACTGGTCCCTCAAGTCCTGCAACTTTGTCAAACACATCCCTAACTATGATTGATTGGGTTGCATGTCTGTTGCCAGCAACTGGCTTATGACACAATTGAAAAGTTAGGCAGTAGTAGTGTACCTATAGGGGGTATGTGCTCTGAATGCATCCCTTTGTTCATGTACCAATTACAGTGAGTTAGTGTATCAGCAGAAGCTCTGCAGAAGTATCAAGAATTACAGAACTTTTGGCCGACACCTATCTTTACTTCAGGTACTTACACAGCAGTCAGGTAGTCGATAACCAGCTCTCCCTGCAGGCAGAGTCTGTTGGAATAGGCTACACAATCACAAGTTTATTACTTCCTGTGGTTTTAACTCCATCAATCCTAATGCTTGATTAGCTGCCTGTCATGCCCTCTTAGGGAGAATGGAGTGAGTTGTCTGTTTGCAAAACAAAATAAACACAATCATTTTCATTGGGGTAAAAAGCACTTTGTGATATTCCAAGACTGACCCGGCCTGACTTACTGATCAACAACGTCCAAACTCGTCACACATCATGAAGCACACTCTTAAACAGTGTTTAACTGTTAACAGGTGTGTGGCTATTTCTTGTAAACCAATAAAAGTTGTGTTTTCATTCACACCAAAACACACTGTGTCTGTCCTTGAGGCCCTGCTTGCTAGCAGTTTGCACGTCACCGTCACCAACTGCTTCGATGTGAATGTGTGCCACATAACCTCCATGTTTGAATGTGCATCTTTGAGTGCATATATACATAAATATGATTAAAGCAAGGACGTACTCCTAAAAACACTCAGGATAGCTAACGATTAAAGCTCCCAAGTGTACCTTAAAGAGGAATGCCACCAAAGTGTGATTCCAATGCCCTAACAAAGTTCAATCAATATTTGTGAACATGAGCTACTGTCTCTCAAATAAAGGACCCTGAGGTACAATTTATGAGCACATCCACAAGTGTGGATCGCTATTTATGTTTTTATTGCTGTCTTCTATTGGTCGAGCACCTGCCATCAACAGTTTTCCAAGTCAGAAACCCGTGAAGTGAAGGTCTTTAAACACCTGGGGCATGGCGAACAAATTACACTAAAATGTAAAATACTTGCCTGCCAATATTTTATATCTTGGGCTTTTATTGTGAAGGGTAAGAACAAAAGAAGCAGATCTGGTGTCAAGGTTTAAGAAGTAATACAATTTGCTGCCTTGGCATGGATTACAAATACAGACGCAACTCAACTGGTTCTTCTGCACAGCTTTGTACACTGGCTGATGCCTTTATTTATTCATGTTCTGGATGAAAGTATTCATGACAAAAAAGATGTATTCAGGAGTGAATTAATCACACAGAAATAGAAAACCTCCTGCTGGTGTGGAAACGCCTAAATCTTGTGATGTCATCAAGAATAAAGTATCCAGAAACAATAAATGGGCAGATGACTTTGTGGACCCGCAGAATTTTTGTTTTATTGTGTTGTAGTATAGCCATATACTCTATATACTCTGTGTGTTTAACGTCATCTAAATTAACTGTGAAGCAGCTTCAGATTTTATATTTGATGACATCATCATTTCAACACTGTAATTTCTGGATTTGGGAGAGTTATTAACATTTCCTGATATTTTTAGGCTATCTGAGACCACAGGAACAATATGTATGAATTTTGAATCAATGGTTGTATAGTTCCCTTGAATGTACTGTATCAGCCTATTTAGCAACCAGTGATCTGACTGTGAAAATTAGCTAAAGACAAATACCTTAATGTTATTCTCATCAGGTTAGGTTAGCCAACTATCTCTCAGCCACACAGGTAAAAAATTTTAAACCTCTTTCCAGCAATGTATATCCCATCAATTATCATATTAAATCATTGAGTGTCAGCCATTTTATAAAAAGAGAATGTGCCTTGTGCCGGTGTTTTTGACCATTTTTGAGTCCTTTTTTAAGACCTACAGAACAATTTGTACTATAACTCTGAAAACACTGAATAGCTTAAATGAAAGAAGACCGTCTCTATTTCATCATGAAAACAAAAAAATGTTTTTTACCTTGTTCCATAGAGTAGAGGCCACTTTCACCAAATTCACCACTTTTTGTCCAGTTTGTTTTGCTCTCTAATAGTGATAGTCTCCACTTCCTGCTTTGATCTCTGTGGTGTATACTGTCTCTTTATGTCCCGACTACATATCCCAGAAGCCCCAAAATTACTCACAGGTTGCTCTTGTGCCTGCTGCCAAAAAACATGTTGACGTACATATACATCAATGGCACTCATGTGTTGGATTTTAAATGACATATAAATACTTCAATGACACTCAAAGAGTTAACACACCAGCAAACAATCGATTATTTATGTTCAAGGGCTTCCTGTTGGGGCGTCATGGAGGCTCTGTAGACGGTTTCCAGCCCTACAGTCATAAGAACCTTTATGGTCCAGTTTGTGTTGGTTTGTTTTTCCAACTTGCCGAAGACAAAATCATGTGAATTGTGAGCTAAACTGCACTGTCAGTGTTTGTGTTAACGCACAATTATGCTGTTAGAATCAATAACAGAAGGTATTATTATGATTCTTGTTTATTATGGAATATAATCTGAAATATCATATTACTGTCTAACAACTTGCTTGGGATAAACAGCATTCAACAACACTGCCGCTTTGGGGAATACTGTTTTTCATCAGTGATATTTTGCACGTTAACACAAAAACAATTGTTTCTTGAACCGGATCACAGAGAATATGTTCAAATAATAACACTGAAATTTAATGAAATTTTGGATGTAAATCAGACTGTGCAGACAAACGCTGCAGTGAACAGCCTTGTTGTTTTTCAGGGAAGAGACACTTTAATTATACAGCAGATGTTTACATTATTAATGTAGAGGATATTTGTCTGTACCTGTGTTTACTGTTCATTAGTACGTTTCCATATTATATGAATATTGCATAGAGACACATAAAATCTTTTTAATAAGAAATCTAATTACAGAAAAGTGCTGCTGTGATGACTATGACATCATATCAAGGATAAAAAAAAAAGGCTCTGTGGTCTTCACAGGAACTCCACTACTCGTCATTGTCATCGTTATCATCATCACTGTCATCATCATCTTTCATTACCATCATTATCATCACAATCAACAACTGAGGCATTGAAAAAAGGAGATAATCCATATGTTGAAGAGTTGGTCTACTGTGACATTAAAGGCCATTAAGCTCTCTGTTCTGGTGTGTGAGAGGTTTGTAATCAGTGATGCTGCTTCTCCACTGGGTCTGAGAAGAAGTAGTCACTAAATTTCTTAAGACAAGCACACATAAATTCAATAAATTCACACATCTGCCAATTAAACACAGCACAAATGTTTCTGAGCAGATGAAAGGATCATCCTGATATTACAGAATATTTCAATTATCTGTAAAACCAACAATAAAGTGTGATATGAACCAAGGACTCTAGTAAAAAAACAAGGCAGTCAAACAATACTCAATAACAAACAGGACACAGGGGAGTGAGAGTTTGACTTATGGTGTGTTCACTGGAAGTGGGAATTTGGAGCTCTGATCACTGTAACCTCGAAGTTTAGTGCTCCCATCTCTTTCAGGGTAGCGGAATTTGACACCAAGAAATTATTCATTTTTTGATACCCGATAGGATCAGAGCTTTTTGGGTCGATGCTACAAAAGTATCGAAGTTCGGCACCCGTTTTTCTTTCATAAATTAGGTGCATTTCTCCTTCCAACAGGGAATGTGGGCTTTTCTTTTGGGCATACATCTCTACCTCAGCCTGTTGGTTTCTGTACAAAACTCTAAACTCTAAACAGGAAAGAGGTTGTGTGTGTTGCAAACTGCTGTAAAAAACACAGTTGACATGCTGAAGAAATGTCCAAAGGATGCGCCAAAATGAATAATAGTGACATACCACATGTCTTAATCTGAAAAAGCTCCATTCAGAAAAAGGCCTAATTCAGAATATCTATGCTGAATATCAGTGTGCATGTGCATGTTGTCATTGTTAGCGTTGCACTGGCAGACCACATCTGTGCTACGGCAGGGAAGGAGAATGATGAAAACATGCCAACATGGAAATGTGGTTTGGCAGGAAAGTACGATTCTAGCAGCACAGTGGACAGACCGATCCATATGCACCAGGAGTTAAAGTAATCTGGTGGGATGTACTGCCCAACTGATATTGTGTTTTCGATGCTCCCTGCTCCTAAAAAGGTTTGATGGGTCAAACGCAGAGGACGCATTTCCTCAAGATGATCAATAAAGTGTAAATGAAAGTCCCCCTTGGCTCAAAAACGTGTCTGGCTTGTAATTACTTCGCTTGGATGTTTGACCTTCACTGTGCAGAATGATGCATGTGCAGAGTTTGACACTAGAAGGCTGTTTTTCACATTCATCTCCTGAAGAGGGAACATTTCTCTCTGCTCACCTTGAACCTGGGTTTGAGACGTGTTCGGACGAGGGAAGGAGTTTCCGAAAACTTGGAAACAAATCGTGGTCAAACGAAGAGTGTTCTGCCTCATTGTCAGTTTCCACTGAGCATGGAAACTAACAAATATTTGCATATTCATTGATTTTTCAATGAGGGACAGGGAGTAAATATCTACTAAGAATTTGTAACTTTTTTGTTGAAAACCCACATTAGACTCAAATTATTATGCAAAAAAGAGTATTTATATGTGAGTCGTAAAACATGCCTGGAGGGGATCTTTAAAGACATCATTGTGTTTGCATATATCTGCAGATCTAAGCTGAAACAGTCTCCATTACCCCATCAACTTTTTTTTTACATAAAGATGATACCCTTAAACATGTAAATTAATATATTATTACTACATATAGTCTGTATGTATTAGCCATAGAACGTGCAGAGTGTCAGTTGTTAGTTGCCTCACAGGAGGAAGGTCTGCTGCACAGTGGCTGCACACTCACACTGATAGTCAGGTCAAATGCAGAGAACAAATCACTCCACTGGGATTACTAAAGTTTGGCTTTAATTAACTTAGTTGGACATTATCTCCCAACTCTGCTCTTAAATTGAGTATGAAGAGCTGGTGTATTTTCCAGGTTTTACATTGGCTGATTAAATAAAATCCTTCCACGGAATCATCCATTGCAATTCAGCTGTCTTTGTTGTGCTTCAAACTTCATTTCAATTCCCTCTTGACAGAATTCATCTTTAAGGCCTGGATTAATGTTTTAAAGTTTTTAGCACAGCTGGGTGCACGGTCAACGGTATTTTTAGATGAAGAACTGAGGTAGACAGGGGATTCAAAAACCTCGAGGCTCACTCTTAATCTTCCGGAAAAAAACATTTTGGGTCAGTTTACATTTACATATTGTCATAAAGGGATTTTGGATTTTTTTTCAGTGGGCTTTAGCCGGACATACCGCTGGGTGTTGTCTTCAAAACGATGAAAGGAAACTTAAGTCATAATAACATGACTCAGTGGTGCAGCAAACTCATGCAGAAGAGACATTCAGGGACCCCATGAGAGATCAGAGACAAACAACAAATTGCCTACATGTTTTTTTTTTTTTCAGTTATGACACAAGCTAAGCCAGGACAGCACTGTTTACACCGGCCCTATGCCCCAGACGGTCAATTATAACGGCATTATTTACCATACTGAAGGTGGCCTTGAAGTCCACAAGGAACAGAACAGCACAGTCAGAACCAAAAGTCAAGAGCAGACAGATTTACATTTACAGAATAGTTGAGCAAGAACAGCAATAATGGGAATGGAGTCATTGCTACAAGAAGCAGAGTGAATCAGCCCCGGTGGCCATGGAGCTATTTACAGTGGAGATGACACCTGGGCAGACAATATCAAGAAACCCCTTAAGGAGGCTTTAGGGGATAATGTCAAGAGGCAGGCTGTCGATTTGATGTAGGAGACAGTGTCTGTTAAGAAAAGAAAGTGCTCAAAGCAGCTCAGGACAGCAGAATCTTCCAGAGAAATACAAATGTGGGGGGCATTTGTAGGGCGAACACTGGTGCCAGTATGAGAAAGGAGGGCACATTTATCAGTGTGGAACAGGACCCGTGAGAGCGTCCGGTCCAGAAAGCAGCACTGCTCTTTGGTTTAAACAGCTGAAAACATCCTGTTGCTCACGTTCAGGGCGACATTCACTGAGAAGATTTCACATCATTTCACTTAACTGACGTTTCTGTGTTTTCTGTTACTTTATGATGCTACCACACTACACTTCAGAGGCAAATGTTGCACTTTCTGCATGTCTGATGGCTGGATGAACTGACATTACACATTTATACACATTTAAACACATACGTATGTACTGTATATAGCTGCATTCTTTCTGTCCACATGCTGAGTCTTTGAGCAAACATACTGACTGGCAAATGAAATATAAGAAAACACATTGTATGATCATCTTACAAAATATAATGAAATATGATAACATTATAGATTAAAGAGGCCATCCATCCATCCATCCATCCATCCATTATCTACCACTTATCCTCACACAGGGCCACGGGGGGGCTGGAGCCTATCCCAGCTGTCTCAGGGCGAGAGGCAGGGTACACTCTGGACAAGTCTCCAGTTCATCACAGGCCACGTAGAGACAGACAACCACTCACACTCACATTCACACCTACGGACAAAAAATGGATGTTTTTGGAGGGTGGGAGGAAGCCGGAGTACCCGGAGAGAACCCATGCAGACACACAGAACTCCACACAGAAAAGGAATCGAACCTGGTACTGTCTTGCTGTGAGGCGACAGTGTTAACTACTACACCACTGTGCCACCCACTTTAAATATATGTAACTGATAACATTTATGAGTATTCAAATAAGATTTTGAATTCAGGACTTATCTTATCATTAAGGTATCTTTCCTTTCACTTAAATGATCTGAAATCTAATCATACTTTCTGTACTGATCAATATCACTATTTATATTTAATAACGATGAGTCAAAAGAGCCTTTTTTGGCTCGATGTTTTGGTCCTACATGACTTTTGGTTCACTCTCACGGTTCTCCTCAACCTCAATTTCCAGCAAACTCATTTAGATAACGTGCCTGTAGGTTCCTTATAGTGGAAGATCTAATGAGCTAAAGAGCCTGATGTTTCCCTCGAGAGATCAAAACAGCCAAAAGGAGAGTAAATGTTGGACTTTTCTCTGGTTGCTATTGTAGGTCTGAGTAAACTGTTTGCTATCACATTAGCTTCACATTTGCTAGCACATAAGCTTGATTAGCTTATCATATACCAATGTTACAGCTGTCTCTGTGGCCCACAGTTGGGCTCAATTAATGCTGCTTTTAGAATAATTCATCAGCCATCAATCCTTCATCTGAACTAAGCAGTTAGCAGAGAGGCAGCAGATCATCCATCAGTGCCTTCTGAGGCCTAAGGATTCATTGAAGCTCCTGGGTTTTTACTTGAAAGTGAGGTCAGAAAAAGTAGATTTCTGTCATGACCTTGACTGTCTCCTGATGTTTTCCAGCGGCCCATTAAATAAGTGAAAATCTTTCCTTCTTCACACCTTTCCCTCCTAGGAGTCCAGGTGCAGGCGCTGAGCCAGAGCTGGCTTCTCTGCTCATGTGTTAATAGTTTAAAAGGGGCAATCGACTCAGAAATGACAGACCTTGTGCTACTGCATAGACAGAATAAAGTGAAGCTCCTCAGTGCCAGTAACACAGTGATGACAGATGAGAGATCAGACGGTTCAGGACAGGAGATATTATATTGCATCAGCAATAATGAGCATGCAATATACTTTGAGCCAGGGTTACTGCCAGGTTTATTGTCTGTTTATTGTCTGGAGATGCTGCCTGTTTTATTAGCGTGACATCAGCTGTGCGTCTATAAAAATATTCAACTTGACATTTTCCTTGAGACTCTAAAATTTATGTTACGCCACTGAAATGTGCAGGTGAGAGCTGGAAATAGTCCCTGAAAAAAAATTACACAGAGCAAATCCCCAAATAGATTTAAATTCAAACCAGTGAAGTCAGAGGGGAATTTTGTTTACCAGCTACACAAATCTTCTATATCAAAACAGAACTTAAAATCATGTCTTTATGACTAAGAATAATTCTAACATGAACCACAAAACTGCAAAGAGTTTGTGCTATGAGCTGGTCTGACACAGGCAAGCAAACATACCTACACACTCACTGTTTCTTCCCAAACATACACACACTCTGTACACAGTACATGGTGAAGCTTTCCCCTTGAAGCTTCTTTGAAAAGGTTTATAGAATCTTAAAATAGCAGTGTGGTCTGTGAGCACGAGGATTAAAAAAGAGAGAGCTACTATAGAGCTGCTGTAGTGTGACATCACACAGACAAAACACACTCTCACTCACACACACACACACACACACACACACACACACACACACACTACAGTCCTGCCGTTGCTATCCAATTGTACTCCCCAACTGGGGCGTGAGAGAAGGAGGAGAGTGGGGAGGAGGGTGACAAGAGGAAAGGAAAGGGGATAGGTTGGCGGGAGGTGATGAGAAGAAAGGGAGCGAGTAAAAGATGTGAAGGATGACTGAGAAATAAAAGGATGCAAGGAGAGCGATGCATGCAGGGGGCACAAAGCTGGAGAGTGGAGTGTGTGTGAAGGAGAGTGTATGACAGATGAAAAATGGTGAAAGATATAATAATACAGAAGGCTGGTTTGTGCAGGACCACTGCTTAAGTGTGTTTGAGGTTGAGTAAAGATGACTGCTGAAAGGTCTTCGCCAACGCTCATGTGCACGCACGCACACACACACACACGCACACACACACGCACACACACACACACACACACGCACACACACACACACACACACACACACACACACAGGTCCAACTAAGGTAATTTTCTCATTGTGTGCGAGACAGAAGGACCTGTTGGCTGATAGCGGCATCACACAGCACAGACAGACGACTCGACGCACCAACGCTGCCCGTGATGTGTGCTAAACAGCTGCAGCAGCTCTGCTGAGGAGAGATTGACATCTCTAGCAGCCGTTTCCAACAAGCAAACAACAATAAGTGAGAGTCGCTGCCAACACAGACAGATAAACAGAATGCAGAGACACATAAACAAGACAGCTGCACAAGTGCCTTTACACTGTCAAGAAGGCTTTCCACAGCAGTGTGTTGCTTTATCTCACAACTATGTCTGGACAAAACGCGCTGAAATAAATAAAGTCGTATTAAGAGTCTTGATGTGTGAAATGAATTTAACTTCAGCGAAGTTTTATTTAATTTGGTGTTTGATACATCGAGATGATTCAGATCAATCTGGATGTTAATCAGTGCATCTCATCATGAATTTGATTATCGCCTACATCTCATATCGAATATGGATACTTTTGCTTCCCAGTCGAGGCTATTAGCTGTCAGGTTTGGTATACAGCAATGAAATCAATTTTCCTCCAGTTCCTCCATAAGTGTCAATTCAAAAGCTGTATTAACCTTTCTGCCTTCACTTAACCACAGCCTGCCTCTGATTTATGTTAAGACTGGAATAATTTGATGAGAATGTGCAGAATAACAGAAAAGTCACAACACTTGAAGTTGTGTTCGGCTTCACAGTGAGAGGAAACACACCAGAAGCAGGTCACCTGCGCTCTCTGGAACATTTTGCTGTTTTCCGGCTGTACTGTATAAAAGTCAAAGAGGCACACATCTTTTGCTTGTTATCACTGCGACCAGATGCAGCAGAGCAGTGACACAGTTCGACTTCAGTGGATGGTGAAGAACTGCGGGGGATTTTTTTTTTTTGGAGATAACATTCGTTTCCCTCCCAGGAACTCTGATGAACTAAGGGCACTCGAGTTGACATCGGCATTTGGGACACTATAGGCACACAGATGACGCTGTGGATTATTTCACATTTGATGACATGTTGTCAGCAGTGTTTTGTGCAGGCAGTTTTCAGGGGAATGGGCAAAAAATAAAAAAATTAAAGCCCCACTTTCAACTCAGCTGAGCCGGAGAAGGTCATGCCCTATGAAAGGGCCAGGGCAGGGCCTGGAAAGTTTTGATTGCAAGTTGAAAAGGGCAATTTGCACCCAAGAGGAAAAAGGGCAAACCATTCCTGCCCCCATGAACGCCACTGGTTGTCAGTGTCAAAGCTGACTAGTGTGAGCCAGCATCGCCACTGAAGGAATAAAACAGAGGCTTAGGCTGTTTTATGATTGGGCATCAGCACCACTAGCCAGGACTATGAAGACAGAGCTGTCAGATATCAGCTGTGACTGACACTGACTGGAACTGTTGCTCCAGTTGCCTGCCCGGTGTCAACAGAAACCAACTCTCTATGATACTGAGAGTTTGAACATCCGCAGTTTTTGTGCATGGTTTGTAAATCCAACACCAGTGCAAAGAGAAGAGCGTTTCAGTAAAAACAAGAATCATAACTGTCTCATGAAGTAAAATTATCACAAAATTAATCAGCACGTCTCTAACAAATGTGTGGTTATAGAAGTTGGTGATGCAGGAAATAGCTGGTCATCTTCTGTAGCTGGCGAGCTAACCGCTAACATGCAACAAACTGAATATGCTCGTACTAGTCAGTCCCAATAGCTCTCTGAAGGGACATTTACTGTCCCCTGGCATTTTGTTCTCACAGTTGTACATTATATAATTCAATTAAGAGTTACTGAAATGGAATACCAAGCTTTAGCAAGCTCAGTCGCTAATGAGAAAACAAGTTGAGATGTTAGTCATAAGACATATTTCATATCTGTCTGCAAAGGATTTATACCTATAAACCTTCAACACACATTTTATGTAGATTTTCTTTTATATTTTTTAAACTTCTTTTTTTTACAATGAATATTTTCATATTCTCTTTTATTTAATGTTGCTCTCTTTTATATATACAGTGCTTAACAAATTTATTAGACCACCACCCAGTGTAAGGTGTTTGCCACCGCTGCCCTAAATTAACTGAGTGCCAGTAGTTTTATAAAACAGAAAGTGCCCTGTGCCAGCGTTTTTGCCCATTTTGAGTCATATTTCAAGACCCACAGAATATTTTGTGCTATGACTCTGAAAACACTGAATAGCTCAAATGAAAGAAGAGACTCTTTATGTCATCATAAAAAGACTGTTTGTTTTTACTTTGTTCTGTTCTTGTTTTATCAGAGGTAGAATAGAGGCCAGTTTCACCAAAAACACTTCGTCTCCACTTCCTGCTTTGATCTCCGTGGCGTATACCATCTGCTTATGCTCTGACTACATCTCCCTGAAAATACTCACAGGTTGCGGGAGACTGTGATCAGCGACCCAAAAAACTACTCTGACGTATTATTATGTCGATGGCACTCAAACAGTTAACAGTGTAGCTATTACCAAAATATTTTATTTCTGCAATGGTTAATCCACCAGTTTGTGCAAGCTCTTTCATCCAAAGGATATTTTTAATGCTAAAATATTGTTTTACGACGAAGCAGAAAAAACAGCAAAGCACATTAATTCTGACTTCTTTTGGGAATGAAAAGATTAATTCAGTTTGAAATTCCTCACTCTTTATCAAAACGGTGAAGTATAGAGAAAGAGTCTGAATTAAAGCTCTTCATGATGCTTCATGGTGTTTGAGACAAACAGGGCAGGTGGTCTAATATATTTTATTAATGCTGAGTATATATTTAGACATAACAGAAAACAGAAAAGGTTAAAATAAAGTAAAAGCACAACACAGCTAAAATGTTGGACTTGTGGCTGTGCCTAACATTGGTTGTTTATGCTCAACATTGTATAATTAATTTCATTTTGATGCAATTGCTAGAAAGAGCTGACACATGACAGCAGCCATTGTTTGGTGGCTGCATATGGTTGCAAAGCATGCATTACCAATTGGGTTTGCATATTTACCAGGCAAGCAGAAATACATGCTGTCTATAAGTGGCCTGGTCTTGATAATCTTCCATGCAATAAATAAATACTGCTACATAGGCACTGCTCTTTGTGTAGGTAAACTGTGATTTCTCTGGTGCTATAAAAGGCACCACCGTGGTAACAGCTCTATAATGGATTGTGTTGACCCTTCAGACTGGATGGCCACATTATTTGAAGCAAATGATTTTCCCTTAAAGCAGTAATGTGCTACAGGCTATGTGCAGAGTGGGAGCAGAGTGGCGCGATTTTGCCTGGAGCATTTTTTTTTTTTAAGACGAAGCATTACTGTTCCCTCATCTTCCAAGACAGTGATCCATTCAGCAGTATTGAGCTATAATACATTCTGTCTACATCTACGATTTTCTCAGAAGAGAAAAACTGGATCTCTGGCTGTAGGCCTTAGCAGGGCATGTAGACATGTCTCTATTTCTATTTTAAAGATTTTGTTCCTTTGTTATCATCAACATTTCAGTGATGGCTCTTGTGCCATGACATTGAAATCCACTTCAGAGATAGCAGCAAATAGCATTGCAGCAAATTAAAAGATATGAGTAAAGTGCACTTTGCCAGGGCTCTGCAGAGCCATGAAACCACAAAGCAAAAACTGGAGACCAGAAATATAATAACAGTATTATTTTCTTTGTTGTTCTGTTGTCATCTTACTGCTGTTCCTCTGTTGCCTTCTGCTAGGATTTGCATTTTTCTTGGCATTTAGTAGCTCACAGGAGGTCTGGTCCAATGAAATATAATTGAATCAGCCAATCATACAAAAATACTGGATATTTTCCATATTTTTAGAGCAATAATCTTGTTTGGGGATGAACACAAACCTTTATTTTCTTTAATGTGTTTCAATATTTTGAGGGGCAAAAATCTGATGATTTAACTTTAACTCTTTGCATGCCATTCGTATTCTGACGTCATTTAAAATCTGACGCTCGAGTGCTTTGACATAATTATAAGTGTTTTTTTGACAGTGAGTCACTGATCGCGGTCTCCCGCAGCCTGTGAGTGATATTGTTGCTTCTGGGATTTGTAGTCGGAGCATGAAGAGATGCTATACACCACAGAGATCAAAGCAGGAGGTGGAGACGATCGTGATTAGAGAGCAAAACGGACAGATTCTGGACAAAAAGTGTCATTTTTGGTGAAACGTGGCCTTTATCTCTGATAAAACAAGAATGGTTCAAAGGTAAAAACTTATCATTATGAAATGGAGAGTCTCCTCTTTTACTGTATTTGAGCTATTCAGTGTTTTCAGAGCATAAAATAGCATAAAATGTTCTGTGGGTCTTGAAATATGATTCAAAATGGGCAAAAACACTGGCACAAGACACTTTGTTTTATAAAACGGCTGGCACTCACTAAGTTAATCAGTCTGTCGGGTCTTTTCAATCTTCTGTCAGGTAGCTAAGGTTTTTTATAATGCTTTGTTCACATTGCAAGGCTCAAAGTCGTCAGACTGCTGTCTTGTAATCGGGAGTCTTGAAGTCGTTTTCACATTACATGACTGACCGGCGACAGCAGGTCACACACTACAAGATCTTTTACCAGGACAAATCCCCTCCAGGTTGTCACAAAAACACATGCAAGAAATACCCAGAAAATGACTCTACAACATGTGGAAGACATGCTGATCATTGTTTGTTGTTGTATTTTTACTGTTGATTCCTCTCCTCCTCCTTCAGGTTTCATCATAACCTCTATTTTGGCGCTTTGAGCAGGTCACACAATGCTGTAACAAAGATGCACGAGCAGAAAGCAAGAAAGGAAAATGCTGTTTGCTTCTGTTGGGTAGTGCGAACCTGCTAGCAAAGACCCTAACAAAGGCAAGCTACATCTTTTCTGTCGTCAAATATACAAATGTAATTCAACAAAAAAGCAGTGCTGGTTGCAAAAAGCAGTGCTACTATGGTTGATGAGAAAGACCAGCCTAACGAACAACCTTCATCAACAGAAAATTCACAAAAAGTAAAAGAACAAAATTGTGCTGAGGAACAAAGTGATTCAAAGGCAAGTGTTTAAAAGGCCCTCCAAAGACAGAATCAACTCCAAGACAGGACAACAGGATGAGGGGTGATGTCCTGTCTTCCCTCTCCATGGTAACCTCCACACAATGCAAAGTGGTTTAGCCAAAATCATAACCAAAAGTACAAATGTTATCTTATGTTATCTTAAGCAAGTCGTCGACTGGCTTCTGTCAGGATTAAGTTGTTCCAAATTTGAGAAAATTTGAGTGTGTGTGGTTGAGTTTTCAGACTTCATGTTTGAGTAACAGCCACCAAGACACACTGCCTGGTAAAAGTGACCCTTTTTTTTGTTAACAGATTACGTGATTACAAACAGGAATTTTATGGATGCAACTCATTTTAATGCCCACATGTGAGTTTTAGATGAAGATCTTTCCATCAGAACTGCATTTGGGTTTAAAATTACAGCCACAGAAAAGGAAAAAAAAATACAATTAGATCCATTAATTTGATAATATTTATGTTTGAAAATTATACACAGTGATTCAATGGCAGCATCTACATATTTATTCATTTTTTTAATAATTTTTATTCAATTTTTTGTATGGGATGATTTATAATGTTACATAAATTATGCTCTTTGATGTACTGTAGCAGTTAGCTGAGAGCTAACTTGGCAGATGTTTGTTTCTACTACAGATGGAGATTTCATTATGGATTTAGGTTAAGTCAATGTCTGTTCGCCAATTCATGTACACAGTATAAAGCAGGTTGTTTCAAGGGTTGTTTCACTGCCATATGACGCACAATATGGGTCAGTTTTACACTCTATTCTCTGCATTTGCCCCCCTCACCATACTGTAGGAGCTGTGTTCCCACTAAGCTGGATATACTTCAAAATGCATCTTTTTTTGTTACATAAAGTCTGCATTTTTTGTTTCGTTGTTGTTGTTTCTCACTTTTTTGGATGAATTAAAAAAAAAAAGATATATTATAAGCTCAACGAACCATCTGCTGTAGACTTCATTAGGGACAGATATGAGAGGGGTATCTATCTTCTCTTCATCCACCAGAAATCAAATAAGCTTTTTTTCCAAAACTGTAACCTTTGACTGATTCACATTTCAGTGCATCAGTGCCTGCAATAAAAAAAAAAAAACATATTTTCTCTTAGTTCAGTTATCAGTAATTTTTAAGAAGCGAGTCACCAAAAACTAACCAGGCAGATGTTTCTGTAAATGTGGCACTTTGTTGGTCGCCGACAGAAATAAATAAGACGATTAAATATGTTCATCAGCATGTTATATTGTTGATGAAAAAGAAAACATCTTTAAAAAAAAAAAAAAAAAAATACTGTAATCTCTATTTTTTTTTAAATTAGGAGATGAAATATTAGAAATATTTAGACTATGGATTGACAGAAAAGTATAAAAAATATAATAAAGTAAAACTAAATATGAACACTTCTAAAAAATTGTTACAGTTTTATCTAAGAATTTAAGGAAAGTCTAAAATGCCCAGACTTTAAGTCAACTAAAAAAAAACCAAGATATTATTAACACGATAACAAAAACTAGCAGGAACGTTTGAGACATGATTGAGATTAAACAAGTTCTAGACTAAATAAGAGCAGCTGACAAAATAAACAGCATTTCAAAATGAGCCATCTCAGTGTGGAGGTAGCTGGAGTTGCTTGAGCAGTGACAAGGACGTGATAAGACAACTGGCTGTTGTGTTGAGAATGGTGCCCAGCTAAGCTGGAAGGAATTGGGCATGAAAACATGTGGTGTGAACGCAGCCAGAGAACCTCAGCAGCAGGCACGACAGCTAAATGCTGTAGTCTGGTTTAGTCACCATAGTAACCATATTAACCCAGCTACTTTCTCTTTCACTCCCTCTCCCCATTTGTCTTTCTTTCTGTCTCTCACAGACACACAAACCCATCATCTAATCTTGCGTCACAGGGGTTCAAGGCTAGCGAGATTTCCCAAAGCCTTAGCTGGCTGTTCCTCTCACAAACCGAGCCACCAGAGAATAACAAGCGCGGATGTGAGAGCGGGAGAAGACACAAGACGACTGAGAGACATGGCAAAACTAAAGGAAGAGACAGGAGAGGAAGGGGCGGCGGTGGAGCTGGAGAGATGGAAACAGGACAGAGACAGAGCTAGAAGAGACAAAATTAGACGTTAAAGTGGGGTAAGGACTTAGTGAGTGAATGACACAGCAGCTGTATCTGCTGCAAGTGACAGCAGGTGAGGGGAGCAGGTGTTAAATATTAAAGCGACTCGGCAGAGAACCTGGGCAAATGGCCCCTACTGATATGGGACATCCCAGGCTGGGACACGCACAGTCTCACGCATGCAAACACACAGACAGCGAGCGTAGCATCCCACCACAGTAGCAGAGCAGAGAGAACACACATGTTTAATTCACAACCTTCCATTTCAGCATGTTCATGTTCTTACGCTACACACTGTGACCCCCCCCCCCAACCCCCACCCTCTATCCCCCACACATCAAGAAGTAGGAAGTCAAAAGACGAGATGAACAAGGTTGGCGGGGAATGAGCGAGCGCATACGGGAGGGGAGGGAGGTAAAGGCAACAACATTTCTTATTTCCCAAAGCGGCCCCTCAGTAATGGAAGTACAACATTCCAAACTAATCCTGTTCCTCTCCTGGGCTTGCACATGCCCTCTCTCTCCACGTCAATTCTGTGTTCCCTGAACGTGTCTCCCTCCTCACAGCACACCATCCAGCTTCCCGTAGATTATTCCTGCTCCACACTGACATGCATTACAGGGGAAGATGAGGAGGCAGGGGGAAGATTGAAACAGAGGGAGCGAGACGGGGAGAGAGCTCGGACCTGTTGTGACATCGATCCTTTTGTTTTCAATTTGGGGGGAAAAAAGAAATGGGTTTGACACAACACAAATGGATGATTGTTTGATTTGTTAGGGCTGCTCCAATTGGGGCGGAATTTATGGGAGAGGTACGAGGAGAAGTATGATGAACGCAAAAACAATATTAATGTCAGCAAAACTCCTCCTCTGCCTGTGGATCAATGTTTCATTTGAAATCACGCACTTTAAAGAATGCCAGTAGGTTAATAATTAAACGCATATTCACTCATTGGTGCATTAATGTATTACTGAAACAACTGGTACAAATGCATGTGTGTGTGGATACTGAAGTAATATGAGGACATTTGCACATGCTTTCCCCGAGACTGTTCATGTTGAACATCTGTGAAAGCTGTTTATACGGGGGTCTGGGGTCTACTTCATGTAAACTGCAGTTTGGTGTACAGCAGGAAGCAGATGAGTGGGACTTAATTCCAGCCTGCAGCACGTAAATGATCATACAAAGAGGTGATGGCAAACCTTCTTATACAAGTTATATTCATTAAATATATCAAGTCAGCCAACAGAGGAAATGCTTCCAATGGGTGTTTTTGCAGACCACAGATACGTGGAATGGCAGCCTCTTATCACGCTTGCGTGTGGGGTGGTTAACGCTGTGAAATGACTGGTTGGGTTTAGGCTACATAACTACTTGGTTATGGTTAGTTTGTGTTCAAATAATAATTTAATTAACTGTACAGGTTTAGGAAAGAGCTACATGATTAGACAGTGAAAATGACACTAAGCGCTCTCTCTGGTTGAATGAAAAAACTTGGGCTGTCGAAACTGGCACGTTATTGTGATTAATCAGCCTTAATGTGTTAACTGGCGTTGCCTAAGACGTGCTGACAGGTCATGAAGCAGAACTCCATTCAAAAAATCAAGGAAACTAACAACGCAGTCGTAACTAATGACCAAATAGGCTGATAAAATTAGATTAACCATCTTTTCTGAATCTGTCCAAGCTTCTCCCATAATTCAGCAAACAAATAATACATCAAAAAGCATTGTTAAAGTATTAATTTGTAATGTGAAACAAAAAGGAGAAGCAAAAGAAACATTCTTTTCATAAGCACAGTGCTTATTAGAGCTAATGTGATGAGATGACAAAAAGCAGTTGAAAATATTCTAGTTTCTGGGATAAAAAGATTATTACTGAGCTCAGAAATCACACTGTGTGTCAACTCCTAAATCTTGACAAATAAAAACCATCATTTTTTTTTAAACCTGAGGAGTTGTTGAAGTAACTTACTGCTCTCCAAAATCTTGTTTATCTCAGTTTTCAGTGATGGAGTGTGATGGCTCTGCGGACAGCCACTGATACACCTGGAGAAAGCCTTTACATGAAATGTGACATAATCATGACAGTTAAGTTTGCATCTTGGCAGCTTAATGCTGCTTTAACACCAACCATTTCACACTTTCGCTGCCCACCAACGTATATCCATTATTTTAAGGCACTTGCCTGCCTGCTGGAGTTCTTTTTCTGTATTTTCTTGGCACCATCATCTTTTTTTGCTCTGCATCTATAACATCATGTGCAGGCTACTGTTCTGAGCCAGAATAACCAAGGTAACAGGGGATGAGCCATTCATTTTTCACTCCACACTATAGACTTGATTGTGACATTAAACAGAACGTGTGTGTGTGTGGAGACAATGAATATGAGACTCTGCCTGCCAGAAAGCAAAGTATCATTTGTTAGCCAACAGTGATCAGGCTGCATTGTTTCCAACCCACTGGGATTTCTTTCGATCCTCCAGATTACCACCACACCACTGACAGCAGCAGTGGCGTAGTCTGTTTTTTTTCTAGTGGGTATCCTCTGACCCCTGAGAGTCGAGTTTGCCTTATGCTGTGTCCACTGAAGTTGGAACTTGGAGCTCTAATCAATGTAACCTCAAAATGTAGTGCTCCCAGCTCTTCCAGCCTTACAGACATTCCAACTTTCCAAGTTGGAGATCCGACTTAATGGGGGTTCTGATTTAAATTCTGACTTGGAGCTTAGAAATTCTGACATTCATGTACAACTTGAATGCGTCATAAATCAAAAACACAACACTACTAGAATCCATACTGATATGTATCTTTGCGCATTTGTAGCAGTTACACGGTAAGGCGGGACATTTTCTAGCGGGTATATGGCGTATACATATGTATCATGTAGACTACACCACTGGACAGCAGGTATGAAAGCAACAGTCAAGACGTCCACATCAAGACATTTACACATTTAGGATATTGTGAAATCAGGCTAATAAAGTGATGCTGCAGCAGGGTCAGTGTGATGAGATCACCCTCACAGTGTGAAGAGCATGAGTCAACCTCACCGACAGTCCTCATCACCTTTGTAATGGTCCGGCTGAGCTCTGTCACCAGGCAAGACTGGAAAAACGCTACAGCATGACAGCTGCTGAAACGAGCCAACCAATTAATCAATTTAGTCAATCAGCAGAAAATTTCAATAATCAGTTAATCCCCTCAGTTGTTTATCAAGAAAAAAAGCTGAACATCTGCTGGTTGCAGCTTCTTACAATTTGCTGGTTTCATCTGTTTTATATCATTAAGAATTTAATAGCTTTGGGTTTTTGGTGGAGTGACAAAAAAAGCATCTGTGAAATTATGTGGCTAAGTAATTTCCTTCCTGCATAAAAAGGATTGAGGAGCATTTAAGTCCACCTTGTCACAAAATAAAAGGTGTATAATGCAGAATTTTTATGAAAAGTAAATGTGTTTCTTGTAGTTCTCACCATTTTGTAATTAACTGATTGATCCTAAAACAATCAACAGAAAACAATCCTTACTTATCAATACTGCAGAAAAGTCAAGAAATTATTCCAACAAAGACCCAGGGGGATAGAGGGAGGAAAATCATCAATATTACATTTCTCTCACATATTTCGATCTATGTCCTCTTGGCAGGTGCAGACGAATGAGAACTACATCTACCACACACACCAGAACCGAGAAAAAATACCAATCTACCAAGAATGCTTTTTCAATGATTTGCTGAATCACAGAGCTACTGTGCTTGCCTGCCAATGGGCTGCTTTTGCCATCAATTTAAACCCGACAGGAAGATGTTTTTTTATTCACAGGAAGAATCGCAGGGGGTCTTGGTTAGTTACGGCGCTACACACACTCATGCTCACACCTGGGAGCTGCCGAGACTGACCGCACTCTTGTACTTTTGGCCACTGAGCAGTTCAATTAGAGCCGTCGGGGGTTAAGTACCTCGTTTAATGGCACATCAACGGCAGCTGATTGAAGGCAGGGAAAACACAATTTATTTATTTTCCCTGTCATTATATACACAGTGGGAGGTTCAAACTGGTTATCTTCATGTTGCAAACTCACTCTCCTATTCCCCCTGTAACCTTCAACCTCCCTCTTCTTTTGTCTTTTAACACGCGCACACACACACACACACACACACACACACACACACACACACACACACACTGCATCCCCACATCAACCACTACTTCAAAAGGCTGCCATATGCTGCAGTTATTGGTTCCTGTGTTTCAGCTGCTGTGCCCTGAGAGATTTAAGAGCTAAAGAATCAGTTGTGTTTTTATCAAAGCTTCTTCAGTCTGTCTGTCAGTAAGCGAGGTCTACAGAGTCAGTACCAGAGAGAGAATGCAACCAAAAAAGAGATCCCTAACTTTGCACTGAGCATCATGCCAAAATAAAACAAAAATCCAATCTAAAAGGATAGCTTCTTTTTATTTAAAAAAAATTGAGGAATCTATTTTTCCTGCATCCCACTGAGCATTATACGTCACACGGCTACAAACGGCTCAGGATTTCTTCTCTTTTTGGGGGCTTTTCTTAGCCCAGTTTCAGACCAAGCAGAAAATGCATTATTACATATTTAAACAATGCTTGATCATCAGTTGAAATGAAAATGATGTACCAGAAAATGCTGCATGTTCTATGCAAAGACTTCTACTGACCTTATGAAAACCGTACTTTTAAATGTGCACTAGGTAACCTTTTAAAAGGCTCATTAGCATAGAAATGGGAAGGGTGATACTGGCCATCAATCCAGTGCGTTGGAAGTGTTTCTACTCTATATTTACACACATAAAATAAGCAGCAGTGATAGCACAAACAAGCTTCCAAAACCGCCTAGCGTGTCATTTTCTAATCTGCAACATGCTGACTGAAACATCCTTAGACACTTTATATATGATGCAAGAGAACAACATCTGTTCTCAACTCAAACCTCAAAATATCCATTAAACACCCCTTTGAAAGAGCTGAAAGTAACTCATAGGAAGCAAACTGTAACATTAATCAAAACCCATGGTTTTACATTACATCATCATCATATTGCCATCAACTGAGGGTATACACAATATATCTGAAAAGGGTGCTTTATATAGAGAGTGTGAAGTATGATTTATGGAGCTTGTAATATTTCATGCTATAGCCTAGTGGGTTATGTTGCTGTAACTGTAAGCTGCATATCAAGTGTAATGACTTTCTAAACAACTGCCCATGAAATAAGTGTCTGAGCTAATTGCTAACGTGGCAGGACATCTGAAGAAACTAGGTTGTGAAGCTTTATCCTTCAACATTCAGGTGGTTGAGAGGTGGGACCACAGCTCTATAATCCCCAAAACACAAACAATCCAAAGACAGCAGGAGTGCATTTTGTGTGTTTTTCACTCACCTTGTCAGCCATAATCATAGAGGAGCCTCCATGGACTCCCAGGACTGGAAGTTGCGTCTGAACGGAGAGGAAGTCAAGGATCTGGGCAATGGCCTCCTGATCGGTGCCATCGGCAAACACAAGGCCATGTAGACGAGTGCGTGACAGAAGCTCGCATACCTTGATACACAGTGAAACAACCTCAGATGTCAAACAGGACTATGTGTGTTGCAGACACCATGTGTATGTGTGTAATAGTGGTGAATGGGCAGAGCAGTTATCACCTGTGTAATCACAGACTTCGGGTCTGTCTGGTTGATCCTCAGTATTACCACAGAGGTGTCGATGGCATCGTCAGGGCGCCGAGGTGGACGGAGCTCCTGATCGGAAATGTGGCGCGTCTGGCCCATGATCACACCGACGCTGAGACCTGGAGGCTTCTGGGACGCCACAGGCACCATCATCTGAGACAGTAGGAGCAACATCCAGCCCACTACACCCATCATACCCTGAAAAGACACACACAAGTAGCAAAAATTAGCCCAAAGACGTGTTCTGAGAGGAAATCGGGACAGTTTGTCAATTCTGAATTTATGTTAGGAGGCTCATATAGTGAGGTTGTAACACTATTCTTTTAGCTTGACAGTGTCTGTCTGATATCAGATGTCTGCCACAGGTACAGATGGCACGTACTGTATATGTTGGGGGGATGGAGCTCAGGAGGGTTGGCGGTTCACTTCTCAGGTCCTTGAGCAACACACTGAACCCCAAATTACTGCCATCATTTAACTTTTACCAGCATACTGTGTATATGTTCACAAACTGTCGAGGTATTTCATGAGCTGCTTAAATCTTATCAAAACACATTAATCCTGGCTCACCAGCATTCAAACTCTTCATACAGTAACGGTCTTTTGTCAAAAATAACAATAACGTTATTCTCTACTATTTTATATTTTTGTGTGATATGGCCAGATTTTCCTGCTACAAGACAAGCAAGAACTCCCACTTCTTGCTATCTTTGCTTGCTTGAAAGAAGTTGAGTCACACCATGTGAAGCGAGTTAAAAATCGACCTCACCGTGTCGTGGACAGAATATATTTTGGATCATGAGGATGTAAGTGTATTCTGAATGCCTTTAAAACATAAACGTAAAAAAAAAAAAATAAACATTTAAAGAGAGTGTGTATTTATCTTTCATGAAAACAGTGTGACTCAGTAATGTGACCTGAATCTAATTATTAGTGCGAGTCTCAAGTCCAAAAATCAAAGACTACATGATAGGCACAAACTGGAGCTGGGACTTTACTATCCGCTTTCTGTCCTGCGCTATTCAGAAATCACTTAATTCAGCTTCACAGTGTGCAGCCATTAGGAGTGCAGGGTTAAACCTAACTTTATTTTTTGCTAAAGCGCTAATCTGGCTTTGTGAGATGCCCTAAATCTCTCTTCCACTGTCTGCCTTTATTTGAACATAATCTATGCCTGTAGGCAATGTTCATAGTAAAGTGCCAGCTATTAATGAATAAAATAACCCTGAAATAAATGTAATCTGATTTACTCCAGTTATGGGAAGTATGAGGGGAAACATCCCAAATCGCTAAAGGCACACAAGCGTCTGCATCAATCAATAACATTCACCGGGATGAGAAATAACATCGCTTTCAACTCTACATCCAAACCAAATTCCAGTCTAATACAGAGGACTTTGAGCTCCTGTTCCCACTTTAGCTTACTGTGTGTTACCTTTTCCTGTAATGTGAGCAGATCTAAGAGAGGCAGATGAGTAGAGGAAATGCAGTGTGAAATGCCTTGGGCTGGATGAGAGCTAATGAAACCATGATGCGAATGCTACGTTGCATCTCAGCCAATTTCTTACACCACCACAGTCCAGCAGAGCTGAAAACACCCCAGGAGGAAACATCACGTCCACAAAATTAACCCACTGTCTCTATATCTCTTCATCCTGCCCTCCTCACATTTCCCAACGTTGCATACATGTATGCTAATCATCTTTATCTATTCATTTTCCCTTCATTTTTTTACTTTCTTCTTCTAATTCTGCCAATCTGTCTTTCCGGCTGGGTTAGTGTGTGTATCTGATCCATGTCATCTCACACCCGGTCTAATCAGGCCAGTTAGTCAAGTCAGTACTTCCCCAGCTTGCTCTCTCTGCCCTGGTGCCCACAGACTAGCCTGCAGCTCCAGCAGCACTTAGCATACGCCGCTAAATCACACACCGCTACACTCCTGTCCCAGGAAATTAGTGTCAGCTCCAACCAACGGGACGAGATTACACTAACTTTCCCAGGAGTTAGCATCAGAGCTAACGTCACTGGGAGTCATTTTGTGCCATGTATCATCTTCCAATAATGGTCAACGTGTGGTAGATGGAAAACTTGGATTTGGAAAATTTGCATTTATGCTTAAAATCATATCCGCTGACTCCTGTGATACGCTTCCTGAAGAGATGTCATGAGGGTTAACTGGTTTCTTCTGTGTTAGCATTTATGTTAATTTTCCACAAAACTGAGAAAATGCAAGGTCTTAATAATGTAATGTTCATAGCATAATTCAGTACTATCCTGCCAACACTGAAGCATGTTCACTATTTAAATGCTAGAAAAGGATTCAATAGCTGATTTACTTCAGTAAAGCGTGAGGAGCTTTTGATTGTGCTTATCTTCACGTTTCTTAAATTGTACAAATTTGCCCCCAAGCAGCAAATTAGTCTTGTCTAAAATATTTTTAATATTATATGTTTTTATTTTCATGACTATAGTTAAATGTAGATTTATGAAAATTATGTCTCTGTCAAAGCTAGAAACACACCCTGTGCTCAGATGGGAGCTGGCATTAAGAGGCCCTCAAGCTGCTTCAGTGACAATGAATCAGAGGACGTCTTTGTGCTCAGTGTAACACAACTTTTCCTCGGATATAAGCACATTTTTTGGTTCAACAATGTTAGCCCTAACTCTCATTAAATGAAGCTCATGTGGGTGTAATTGCTTAAATCTATCAGTTCACAATTTCATTCTTTCATTCATCGCCAATGAAGCAGCGCTGCATAGTGTCTCTAGATGACAACACAAATTAGGCTCACAGTTATGTGGGCCTTGTTTCCCCAAAATATCTTAAAGTGAAAAATCTGTCTTTTGAATTGCACACAACACGCAACCTTTGTAGACTTTAATATGAGGCTGTACAAGTTTGTAGTTTCCTCATGAACAACTAAGTCAGTCTGGTCAGTTTCAATGAATTTTAATGAGTCTCCCCAAACATCTGGTGGAGGAGCGCTTCAAGGCTGCAACTGTTAGACCATCATACAAAGCTTCTTGTGTTCATGAGGAGTTTCCAAAAAGTATTAATCTGTGATGAGCTCAGGTGCCCAAAACTGATGTGTCCACTGCAATAAATGTAATTGGAGTGGTGAGCCTCTGGAGAGGAATCATGTGAAATGAAATGTATTTTTACCACACTCTTTAAAAGCTGGTAAAAAGAAAGTCATGTATGTACATCGTTGGTTATGGTTGAACCTGAAATCTGAAATCTCTGAAAGAGAGCAAATTTAGTCATTTTATAATTAACATTTGCTTTACTGCAAGTTTCTTGAGTGAAAGGAAAAAAAAGTCAAACTTCAAATTAACATTTAACTCTCAAACCTAAGCATATTGCATTATAGATAACAGTTGGCTGTAAGTCTCAAGGTTAAATAATATAGTTCATCAAAGCAGCTGTCACCCTAAAATAATGCCTTGCCAGATCATTTTCCACCCCAGTCTCTCTTCTTAGTGGCCTGAAAGAATTGCTTTCCATCAGAAAATGTTTTTTTTTCCCAATTTGGTTTGTTAATCCCCATTATACACAGTTCCAAACTGTCACGGCCAGATTTATGTACATATTTGCGCTCGCAATCTACATGAAATTAGCGTCTGATTTAATAAAGCAGTAGCTAATTATCAGTAACTGGGACTGTCTTTTAGGTGCGTTCTGCATATAAACGAGATCTCCAAAGATGCAGTTCACTGGTAAAATGGGGATACGATGGGGTAATAAACCATGAAAGAAATCAACCCTGGAAAATTAAAGAAAAATGGAGTGATGCTATATTCACATGAAATAAAATGTTAAATATCCAAACCATTTAACCATAACTCATTAAGTCCAGTCTCCATGCAGTAGGAGTCATTAAAGGTGGAATGTGAGATGTGGCCAGAATAAGGTGACAGTGTTAATGTTATGTCAGAGACGTCTATGTGTAGTGTTACAGAGCTATGTACTGAACTAAGCATTGCCAGCTAACCAACTAACTGGCTAACCAGCTAGCCCAGCCTGTTATGTCTTGCGCGGCGATAGTGTGTCCAGTCAGCCCTTAGTACAAGATTAGAGGCAAAGTGTCTGTGTATGTTTTGTTGTTAATTGGATTAAATCCAAAATAAAAAAACAATATATTTTTGTTTAATCCTCCCACTTTGCATTTAATCAAATAGACTATCAAAACGTATGCGGACAGTACAGCCCCAGTCATGGCTGCTTTCTTACTACTACTACTATATGGTCTTTACTGTAACTGAGCGAAAGCTATAATGTGAGCTATATTCCTATAAATTATAGGATTAAATAATAAAACAGCAGTGTTATTTTGACTGTCGCTCTGCGTTTCAGCAGTTTGGTCAAATTTTGTGAATTCTTGCCCTGCTGTTAAGTTAGTTAGAGCTGAAATGCTGCCCTCCATTTGTTTGGAGTTTAAGAATGTCTTTTAAAAATATATGCCACTGCAAGTAAATGTCATGTGCAATCACTGTAATGTAATAGCTGGGAGAGGATGTCAAGTTCAAATTCTGGTTAAATGACCAAAAAGCCACAACAACTCTCCACCTTCTTTGGTGCAATATTGTGTTTCTTTATTATTACTACACTACTTTTCTTACTAAGGAGCTGTCACTCTCATTTTTAAATAATTCACTTTAGCTCTCCTACACATGTTCCTGCTGTCATGGTGATTTCTGCAGAAAGCAGGATTAGTAATAATTTTCATCTCCCCCGCCATCACCCTCCTTTAATATACCATTTCAACTCTGAACCTGCATTGTAAAGGCAAAGTTTTCCCCAGTAAAACTGACCTTTGAATATTGGGTGAGTCTTAACAAATGTACCAGAATGTGCACTCAACCCCTTTTATCGAATCTCCACGTTATGTGTGCAATGCTCCTTAAAATGCTAAATGCATTTGCATGAATTAGAGAGGCACACTTCACTGATTGCATGCAAGCGATGTCTCAGATGACAGGCAAACTGCGCTTCCAGGCCGGTGCACCTGTTTGATAGATAGCGTGCACATTAAGTGAATGTTGGCCAGCGCTGACGGTTTTGTGTTTGCTAAACAATGTAACTTGACAACATTGGCAAAGTTAGCAGTGTTGTCCTAAGTGGCTACCAGCCAGTGCATTAGGCGTGTTTGATGCTCATACAAATGTATGAGAGATATACAAGCAAGAGATTTACAAATATATATGTATATATATTCCTGTTGATGAATAATGATTATTGAATAGCCAGAGTTTAGAGTTGAGAAAACATTAAGAAAAGGAATAAAGAGGGAGTTGAGGAAGAAAGAAGCGTAGTGTGGAAGTTTGCTGGGAAAGATACCCAGTGTGCAGAAGTTAAAAGAAGAGTGGGCCACCCACCTTTATTGTTTCTTAGTTTTATTTGGCTGCAATAGTACTGTGAGAAGCAAGCCATGCTTGTCACATTACAGCGCAGTCTGTGCTAAGTTGTGTCTCAGTTGGGTAAAAAAAAATTTAAACACATTGCAGATGGTGGTGTGACGTCTTCAGGCACATATTGGAAATGTTTTAGAAGGTGTGGAATCCTTAGGAAAAAAAAAACACTTTGCTTGCTTTTTGTGTATTTTAAATTGGCAGCAGTTTAAGCAAATTAGTTTGATTGGCAGCAAATGTCTTTACACATTCCATCAGTCTTCACTAACATATTGTCTGCTAAGAGAAAAACTAGATTGGAGCACAGTGGTCAGCAATGTCTGGTAAACATGTTACCCCCACGTCACCCTCCAAGGTAAGAAGATGTATAATCACTATCAAACAACGGGACATGTGGGGCTTTTTAATACATTTCTAAAGGTATTACAATAGCATCATAAGACAGTCAGAAATCGCAAGTTTAAAGGAAATAATCTCCACTAAAATGCATTGCTTGTGATTTGTGATGAACTCTTAAGAGACAGAGCTGAAGATAATTGGAAGACGACTTCAGTGAATGTTAATGTGATGCTGTGAGAACATGTTTGCACTGAATACACTTATATATGCCTTATTGTGACAGTACTGAGCAGTTTACTATCAGCATTACTAAGTCTTAAAGCTTCTTTAATCGTCATATTATTTCCAAGCAAAGGACACTTTTGTATCATTGTAACATGATGATGCAACTTGGGGGTGGGTGGCTACTTATTTGAGCTCTTGTCCATTACATATGGAGTACCACAAGGCAGAGTACTTGGCCCTATACTTTTTTTTCATACGGTAAGCATAGATTGAAATCAGCCTGCATATGTGGAGGCCTGGAGTTGATGTAAAGGATATGGATCTCGGACAACAAAACAGAAATGATCATGTCTGGATTGAGGATTAGGCTTGAGTAGTTTGCCTGTTAATTATAATTACGGCATTCTTAACAAACTGGCTGTTTAGAGATTCAAAGTTATGGTTTATTTTAAGAGACATCTGACTGATCTAGCTACACTTGTTGAAAGTATCAACAACAAAATAATGATAGTGAGGCTGAGATTGAAGCAGCTCTACAAGTTAGGCGACTTAGAGAAATAACATCTCTTGAGTCAACATATTTGCTGAAAGTGATGCTAGTGAGGCGTCGCTACTATCACCTGAAATCTACAATGACTTACCCATTACGGATTCAAAATGTAATTACTTAACTAGTTACCCAGCAGCAGAGCGTTAAATTATTTTCTACGCTGCTCCTTTAAATCTGCCGTAAAACAAATCCTCCATACGCATCACAGCTTTTATATTCAAAACACATAGAAATAGAAAAACAAGACAATGTGGTTTAACAAGCACACAGGCCCCACAATTTAGAGGGATTTATTGATCCAGTGTTGTTTCGACCATGCTGTTAATCCCTCACAAAAACAAACAAAACACAACCTTCAAGAAGCACAAAACAAGCTGGTTTGACTTAAAGCTGGAGTCATGTTGGCAGATGTCAGTTATTCCAGCTTCACAGGCTTCCAGAGGAGGACTGAGCACGTCTTATTTAATTAAACATCGGATTTTAGATGGAAGTGCTCCCAGCTAGTTTCTTAAAATAATTGTAACATTATGTGAAGACTAGATTGTATTCCCTAGTAGAATATGGATATTATGTTACGGGGTGTCAGTGGAACATTTTACCATGTTTGCTGCCAAAACAATATATTGATTGTATGTTTGTGATTAATTTTTGACTCCCTTTTCACAGTGTCAAAAAATTAAATGCCTGTCTCATCTACACAAAGTTTGATATGCTGTAGTATTTCAGAAATGTATGATAAAGGCTGTCAATAAAACAAACTAAACATGAACCAAACACATTTGATACTTAATCAAACATGCACTCTAGCAAAATTATTGTGCATTGTCAGACCGGGACATGGTAGCCCTTTTATGCTTAATTTGAAAGCACAACAGTACACTTAGATATGGAAATTTTAGCAACTGAGAAACAAACACAACATAGTCCACAATTATTCATGAACTCAACACTAGTGCCCTTTTACCTCTACCACAACAAAATAAAATAAGAAACTGGTTTCACTTCAAAGCAATTTTCAGTGCATCCTCTCTGAATATTTTGAATACAGGTATGATTTCATATCATATACTTAAATATGCTTTTTCTGACCTGGGAGCACCAGGGAAATTGCTCTGCATTTACTATTGTGCAGTGTGGATCATTATCCACCCACCGAGACACTGAATTGCAAAACACAAATGTTTGTTGTCTTCTTTTGACAGTGGAATATGGTGTAAAGGTCTTGTCCAATTTTTATTTGTTTAACACTGATGTAAGTTCTAAGTGCCTTCCTGCTAGTCCTCGATAAAACCGCCTTCTTGTTTGATGCAGTCTTTTAACAGGCCAATAGCCTTTTTACACATCAAAATGTCGGCAATCTAATGAGATGTGTGTAACTGTGTTTGGGAGACACACATTCTGTCCTTTTTTTGCTTGCTTGCTTGCTTGCTTGTGGTGCAGTGTGGAACCAGGGGAACAGAATATGACAGTTCTGTCATTCATATTTCATTAGTAATAAATATGAATAAACAAGGACAATGCCAAACACCAGAAAGGGCACACTCCCTCATTCTTTGGGGGACTGCATTGTGTGTTTTTGTATAACTGTGTCTATGCGTTTGACTTGGAGGGTATTTGTGTTTTTGTACAGCGGGATGTGAAGCAAGAGAAATACACAACCCCTGTGGAGGAAACTAAAAGGCACAAGGTGAGGGTGGGGCCAGAAAAGGGAAGGAAGGGCATGGAAATAAAGTTATCATGAAGCTGTGCCAGGGTGGAGAAAAGTGTACAGTCACTCTGGCGGCATAATGCTGACCTTGGAAAGATGGAGAGAGGCCATATTTGGAGGCAATTTGATAAGCGCCATTAGATTTTACATGACATTTGCACTTAATAATATTTAGGATGTGTGGGAGGATTGACGACAAAGTTTAAGGTGTGAATATTTGAATGTATAGAAAAATGATATAACCTAACAAATGTTCCTAGGACAGAACTTAGTACTGGATACACAGTAAGTTACCAGAGTTTTTTATAAGTTTGAAGATGTTTGTTTATATGACAAGCTTTTGAAGCAAACTTAAATTACTGCACATTAAAAGTGTAGCTGACCCCAAACTGTATGAAAACCAGCATGACAAGAACACAAAGCAGAATGATGAGCTAAGCCTGGGCCACCCTTATGAATATACGATGCGATTGCTCAAGCTTTCAATTATTCAAAGGTCCTGAAACATTGAAATGACACACGATGGTTGCAGACAATCATTGGTAAGCCTTGTTAGACAACCTCACGTAATGATGGAATAAATTCTCCTTTAAATTTTTAACCAAAAAAATTAATTTGTCCTCATTTTAATGCATGACAAGTGCACCACTCTCTTGAACAATCTATTATTGATGAAAGTGAAGACATTTATTAAGGCGCCAAATTTCTTCTAAAAACGACATATTGCTGAAATAAGTTTGAAATAAGTTGAGGAGATAAAGAAGTACTGATGTGACATTCTTTGAGCCAGACACATGTAGAATGACAAACAAAATAATGGGTATTTAAGTTGGTGTGATGTCATATAGATTTATAGATACTTAGTCTGGCTATTTATTTTTTCTTTCCATAAACACTGCCTGTGTGTCAGGCTCTGGTTTTCTGTATTTTATCTCACTTAAAAAAAAAAAAAGCCAGAATCTGTTTTCTGTGAACGTCATAACAGTGATTTTAAGTTCGACCTCATAACACAGACTATAGCAGCAAATGTTTTCATCCGCCTTTCTTATGCACAAATAAAATGAACTACTAAATATACTGAATAAAAAAAATAAACTGGAGGGGAGTCTTCCCATCTCAGATCAGTTCCATTTCATGTATAAATATAGTAAAAACAGTAATAAAAACTAATCTAGTGAATTAAATTATCTGAAAAACACACACACACACACACACACACACACACACACACACACACACACACACACTCACTGATTTTCATTCCCATTGATTCAAACTAGAGATATTTCAGGTCTTAAATGGCAACATCTCAACATTCACATCACCCACTCCTACTTCATGGAGAAGGGTAAAAGAAGTAAAAAGAAAATCCTACAACCAGAACAATCATCAGAGCCGTCTCCCTTGCAGCACATTTCTGTATCTAATAAATTGTGAAAGTGATGTGAAAACATATTAGGGCATTTACTGCTGAGAAGTGGGGGCGAGTGTCCTTCATGCTCACAATGGCCATTAATTAAGACTTTAACTGCAAATGCTTCAAAATCCATCTGAGAATACTCAGGCATTATTTCCATCACCGCTGTCCTGCAGCAGTGACATCACACATGAGCTCTTACAGTATGTTTACCTTAAGACCTACTGTTTGTTTCAGTGCAAAAAAAATAACAACATTACTTCAACACACAGTTGAAGCCAAAAATGATTTATTTTTGATATGCATGGTCAAAGTATACATTTGACAGCATCTTTTCAAAGCCACTAACGTGATCTATCTTTGATCATACATCTCTGGGCACCGGTATCTGGTCAGCATATGCGTTTTGATGTGTTGCTTATTGCTGTTAAAAACTGCACTTGGCAGGAGGAGACAGAGGCTTCAAATGTTCTCACATCACCAGATGCCCTGTCTGGCTGAGAAAGCACCTGTCGCCAGCGCCGAATGGAGCATTATACCTGCTGTAATATATTTTGGATGATTTGCGGATGCTTTGGGAATATTTTTGGCCTCTGCATCTTGCTGCCTGGCTGAGCTCTCAACAAGATCATGTGGATAAAAAAAGAACGTAAACCGACTTGTCGCTGACACAATAAATCATGGAGTGAACGAGGTCCTATTGATGTGGAAAACTGGTAAAAATTACCAAATGTTGAGGATTTCCCAGCTGATAGCTGTATCATTTGATTGGATGATACCTTAATACTTGACTACATTTATAGCAAATACACCTCAGTTGCTTTGCTGTCAGTTTGTTTTTAATAATATGCCAAATAAACCAAAATTGCAGTTTGTCCTGTTTCACAATCATTCAGTATCACATTGTACTTCATGGGCATTTATCAGGATGCAAATGTTGTGATTTACATTAATGAGGGTGTATTTCTCCAAGGAAAAAGAAGTGCACTGGGGTGTGACTATAAAAGTCTACTTAAGCACCCCTGAGAACCACTTAAATGAAGGCCTGTGTTTTATAAAATAAATTCAGTCACTATTTACTGGATGGTCTAAAATTATGTAACTGAAGTAATAATATTTCTGTACAACACAAATAAATAACACGCCAAAAAAAATCAATAAAAGTAGAGTCGGTGCTCCAGGAAGTCTCCTAGGTGCTGTGTTTGTACAAATTGGAGACAAGAGACAGACCTTTGACTGAGGCAAAAACACTGAATTACAGCAGTCTTGAGAGGAGATAAAAGCATGGATGTCTTTTGCCAAATAAATAATGGATAACACAGCTAAATTCTAAAAACAGTTCTTGGATCTCACGCTACATTTTAGCTATTGCCCATGTCTGTGGATCTACACATTTGTAGGCGGGGAATATATATCTGTATTTACCCCGTCAAAACATCTTAATTTAAACCATAATTGCATTAACCAAGAGCATCACTCCTCTATCAGTGGCATGCCAGTGACTGGGAGTGAAAGGCTGACAGAGGGACTGACATAAAGGAGCCAACCTTAGCCTGCACCATAAACAGGCCAGCAAACAAAGGGTGCACATTAACTTTTTTTTAGCTAAGCTCGGCATGTAGCTAGCTAATTATCCATTACATTGTAACAGTTAAATGGTTTACAAAAGATATCTTGATCGCGTAGCCAGAGTGCTTTTAGATTAGGCGGAGCACATCTGGAGGCATGTTTGTTGACACTCGGCCTGCTCCACCTTCCTACTTTGCATAATTTCTCAATTTGCATGATCAGAAAATTGAGACAACATGACACTTAAAGACACTTAACAAGATGCACACAGTGGCCTTAAAAGCATTTTTTTCCAATATGCTATCGGAGGGAATTAGGAGAGGAGCAGCTGTGAATATATTGTTTTTTCAAGCTTTAACAACATTCTGAAATGAATCTTTTGTAAGATAATTTGTTCCAAGAATATTTGGAAAGTCCAAAGGAGTCATGTCATTGCATCTGTTAATTTCACTCATTCAGATCACTTCAATCACCTGAGGTTGACTGCAGCAAACAAATTAAGCTCAATATTTCATAACAAACCTTCATTGAAATGACACACAGGGTAGTGGCTTCATTTCAATGAACTGTCTGTCAGCCAGCGTTGAGTATGTGCGAACAAAACAAGTGTCTGAAACTCTTGTATCTACTAAGAAACTTCACCCAGAACATTTACGTACATCCGTTTAAAAAGAAATTCTTGTTTTCTTCTGTTAGCCTCTGTTTATATCAACACCCAACAAGTGACACAAAATGTTCCTTTTCATGTACTTCAATTTCATGTGTATTTAGGGAGCGTCTATTTTCATAAGAAAAATAATATATGGAGGATAATAAAGCCATTTTACTTGTTCTGCAGCTGAATGATGAAACTCCTTATGGACTCAACATCATTGGCACAGTTAGCACTGAGTACACATCGCCAGACTTTCTTTTTTTGTAACGTAGCTGCTGGCTTATCGGGAGAATTACAAGAACTATTCTTTTTACACCCTTTTTTTTAGAAACACAATGACGGTGCTACATAGCACAGTATATTATCATTGTTTAGAGAAAGCCCTGCCCTACATGTGTTACCTCCTCTTGCATTCATTGAAAAAATGCTTTGTGTATCTCAGTAACACATTGTGCCTTAACATGGGTGATGTAAAACGAGAAATGGAATCAGTGAGATGACTCACAATGGTCCCTGTTGGAGACAAATAGAGTGGTGAAATAGTACTGATGCGTTTATGTGACTGATCTGTTTCCAGTAGCTGTGGAAAACTGAATCAAATTGGATTTAAAATGCTAAAGAATGTCTTAACTAGGACAGTTTTATATCAGTCTGAGCCAAAATCTGGAGTCTGTGAAAGCATAAAATTGCAATGTGGGTTTTGGGTGTTAAGTTGGCCAAAATGACAGGGCCAGACTGGCCGCACCGAGGCACCTCCTAAGCCTCTTTTTGAGCCTAGAAAACCCCCTCAGACAGACAAAGTGTAAAATCCATCATTTAAGGTAACAACTAAGCCTCCTAGGAAGCTGCTAATGTTCTCACTTTCAAAGCCACATGTTGCGTTTAATACTAATCAAGCTAATTCAAAAGCACACTATTCAAATAGACACAGTGGGGGGGTTACAGTCCAAAATGAAACATCCACCATCTTGCAAGTCTCAAGCTCTCTGCTGAAAGATGAATACTGACATCAAAGGAGAGCACATCTGTCTGCATCTTTTTTTTTTTTAACAATGACCACTGACTGTAAATAATAGGGTTATTATATACTTTTAAAAAGGAACACATGGCTTTAAAGCAGCATTAACAAACGTGGTCATTAATAATGGATAATATATATAATCTACTATATGTAGTATTGTTAAAAGCATAGCTTGTAGTGATGGAAGTGCAGAGAATTATCAGCCAGCGCTGCAGCTCCTCTCAGCTCTGTGGAGTGTTTCTATGCCTGTCATTGGTTTGATTTTGTGGCCAGCAGATTTACTGTTTTGGTTCAGTCTCACCTCTCTCATCAACCTCATCTCCAGCCACACTAAGTAGCTGTCTTAAGTGACAAGGCTCTGATAAGCACCATGTCTGCTACCTGCTCAGCTCCAAACAGCAGGTAGACACTATTACAAATAGACACAGAAAAGCGTTTAACAGCTAAACAGTAAGATATTTCACGTGGTGGAGACCAAAATAGAGCTGAATGGAGAGTCCATGCTGCACATAGATCTGTAAATGAATACTAACGTTGCCTCATGTCTGATGGATATGCACATAAACAATTGTTTGCTGTTGTTCGTCGTAACAGCTAGCCTGACAAACCAGACTATGACATGAAATGTATAGTCTGGACGTGAAATGTATAGTCTGGGGGCAGTCAATAGGCAGAATTGAAGCCTGTGGGTGGGACCAACCGTTGTGGTTCAAACTGCCTCTGCACATAATAGACCAGCGCTATGACCAATCAGAACAACGGAAAATGTGACGCTACCAGCGGAGCCAACTGGTATATTAGACTTTGCCATAGCCAGTCGGCAAAACAGCAAATACGTCCTTCTTTAAAACAGATGACTTGATGATTTGTTTCTGCTCTACTTTCAAAGAAAAGTCCAACTCTTCCAAAATCAATGACAGAACCGATTCAAAAGACCGTTGTTCGTTAGCCACAGCCATCTTGGTTATGCGCTATGCAGATAGAGCAATGTGACTGGCCCGACAGAGTCCTTGCTGAAGCCAGGATTAGCTCCTATGGTGCTTCACTAAACCATCCTGCTAGGAAAAATATTTTTTGCCGCTAGGCTGCATCTAGATTCCTAGGCTACATAACAGCTTTATAAAGGTGATGATGTTGTATGTTATAAGAATACTTTATTTGCCATTATCGCTAACCTCAACCAGTCAATTTCATTAAAGAGGATTTCAGGTATTTGTGTATTAAAGTGCTCAGAGATGGTGAACACAGACTATAAGCAAGCCTAGCAACACACTTGGTTTTCGAGCCAATACAGGAAATGACCAAGCAGTACTGCTACAACACTGTTTGACCTCTCCAAAGATATTTCTGTTGGATCGTTCCCCAAACACCATAAATCACTGGGAGCTGGGCCAGAGACCTATAGACTTTGATGAAGGTCTGACTTAACTGCCGATATGGCTCAATAAAAGCCACAAATGACTTAACATCCTTTAACCTTTATCTCCCATCTGTTAAACAAATAATGACATCAATAATAGTATTCTGCTAGCTAGGCCAAAACCCAGCTATGTGAACAAAATGATAAATGGTGAGACTGACAGTTTCTATTTGAGTATAGTCTAAACTAAATATCTAAATGCAACATTCAAATTACAAGAACACACCCTGAATTCCCTTATAAAAAATACAAGCTCAAAAAGCCATTTTCATCGACCATCCAGCTGGTCATTTGGCCTTTGTAATACATGACTGTTTAAATAGAAACACAAAATGCTGCTTTTAATTCATACTCAAGACGTATAGCTGGCAATTTCTTGGTTACAGCTCTATTATGCTCGTCATGCCTCTAAATCCACCCTGAAACCACCTCTCAAGTAGGATCAAGATTATCCTGATTTTCAGCATTTGCCTTTGAGACAGGAGGAAAACACAGATAGGAGTTTTAAGACTGATCAAAAGTAGGATTTCATTTCCAAAATCCTAGCCTGAGAAATGACGTTTTATAATTTTTCAGGTTTGAAAAACTCAATATTCACATCTGTTCCAATCCTATTACTTAAATGTTATCTGTAAAGTTGGGCTGAAAGTGGATAAGACTTATCTGGAATCTTAAACTGAGGGAAACACTTAAAAACCCATTAAGGATGCAGGTGTGAGCAAGCTATAAACATTTAGTCACAGGCTTCCTGAATGTCAAACTGCAATCCAAGGCTGTGTCAGTAAGCAAGTTGCAGGACTATAAGACTGTAACCACTGCTAAATATCACAGCAAACGTAGCACAGGGGATTGTTTTTTCATCTTAATTAGAAATTTTAAACCAATATGTTCTGATTTGTTCTACCATTGAACAGCTGGAGGGTTCACTGATGAAAAACAACCACTTATTAATCATAACATAGAAGCAGAAGAACTTTCTCTATCCAAATGATGTAAAACGCAGAATATGTGTGTTTCAAGGCACAAAATGGTCAAACTCAGAAGCAGAGCAACATCACCAAACAATGACTGCCCTACTTCATTCTAAAAATATCAGTTCAAAAACCTGTATTAGTCAAACCCTACTTAATATCACTATGGCTCACTAACTCATTAAATGAGACCACTGACTGTGTTTTGATGAAATGATTAAACAGAGCACGTTCTTAAGAGGCTTTTGGGTTATTAACTTGTGTCTAAGAGTGCACTATCACACATCAACATACAGAAGATCAGCGGGGGTCAAATGACTCATTATCATATGTCACTCAGCCCTTTCACTCGTAATTGCTGGGGACAGGAAAATGAAAACGCTCATTTTCATCCCCTCCAGCTTCATGCCAGTACCATTTGACCTGTGATTGTATGTAAAAAAAAAAAAAAAAATCTGCATTCTACCAACAGTGGATGAGAAAATGTGTTAAATTTGTTTGCAACTGGAAGTCAAATGTAACCAGATTTTGGTGGTGGATGTTGTCAGGACAAGATTAACTGGTGCAGCGCAGTACAGGCGCAGCAGCAGGTTTAATTGACTTTAAAGAAAGCACTCACTCAGCACATGACAGCTGAAGCTGAAGGCCACGCCAGAGGCTTGGTGGCTGCACACAGTTTGTCTGTTAATGTTCTAGGCAGAACCACCTAACCGCATTTTCAAACATGCAGTTTATCAAGTTCAGTGGATACTGAGCGCCAACCAAAAATACTGTGCAGATAAGGGGATTATTTGCTGTAGCTCTTATCTCAGGATATGTCAATACCTCCTTCAGGACAAATACAGCTACAATACAGGGCAGGAAGGTGCACATTCCTCCCACAGGTTCTTTGGCTTTTCTATTTTTTAAGCATCTTTATAATTATTCTTCATAAGCTCTAGGATGCAATCGTGTGTACACCTACCTAAAATCCTTCATGTTCATGGAGGGAGGAGAAGAAGGGGAAGAAGATAGGAGGTTTTATTCTTGTATTTGTGACTGAGCTAAGAAAAACAACATATACCCTAAAATAAGCTGAAAGATACCAGAGCACTATTCTCAGTAAATAACAATTTCAAAGTAAAACTATTTTGTTGAAGTGCTATTCTTTGAGGCGTAATGCATGATAATAATTGCAATACCAAGATCACTTCAGTACAACTAACAGTTCAACAGAGGTAAACGTGTCTTTCCCCACTTGCAGGCATATGTAGATTTTGGGCTAATTTTGGGCTCTGCTCTAAAAATGTCCTGCACACAATTAAAAACCAAAACACTGAGACCAGGATGACACAGTGCTGTCTGATTGCTCACCTACAGCAGCCTTTTATCTGCAAGAAAAAACCCTCTGAATATAAAAGATTTTACAAGTAAATTGTATCTAGTAAGGTACAAGAACTTAATGTCTCTGTGAATACCACCAGTTCTACTTAGGTGCCATCAAAATAATCTCAAGAGGGCCATCTTGTTAAAGGCAGCACAATAACATGTTGGGAACAGCACATTTAATGTGAGGGATTAAATGGCTTTAACTGCAGAGGAACACAACAACACAGTCTCACTTCTGACAACGGCGACAAGCTGCTTCGAGACACTGAGTCCTGAACCACGGTACCTGTTTTGCCAACAGGGATGGTTCAGTGAGCAGCTCAGGGAGATACATCTCAACATAATTTCAAAACTATAACATGCTGGAGCCAAAATGGGACTCAGAATATGGTATGCATCACATCACCGAGACTTTTTCCATTTTTACGCTTTTCCCTGTTTGGCTTTGTTTCAGCAGTTGGTTAATAGCGGACTGCGAGGGATGAACATACTATACCCAACTGAGCAGGAAACTCAAGAGTGATGGTGACAAAAAGAAACTGAATAGAAAAGTAGGCCTGCTGTAAGATACTGTTAAGGTTTTAAGAGGTGCTATGACATCACGACCAGAATTCTTTGCAGCTTTGCACAAGATTTATTTATATTAATGAAGACAGCAACAGCCCGCGACTCTCACTGCTCCCACTCTACAGCATTTATGCCCTACAGAGTTGATCTCCTTTTGTGTCATCCCACTATTCAAGAAAATAGGCTACTGCTGAGCACATCCACAGTCGGCTCTCCTCAGCTCTCTACAGCAGCACCATGAGACGGGGATGCCACAAATGGTGATTTGCCCTAAATGGTGATGGAGTTACACACATGCACAATATTTAGCATTAAAGAAATGAAGGATGCTCCTCTGCTACCGGGAATGATTAGTGTGATGGAGATTTGTGGGAATTAGGGCCTGATACTGCGTCATGTCAGACTCCTATACTCAGATATGTCACACTCTTATAGCTAACCCCCTCTCCCATGTAACATCTGTGTGTGTGATGGCTCCCGTGTCCCTGAGAGGAGGAAAAGACACTTCGTGTGTCAGACTTGGCACGGGAAGCGGAAGAAAATGTGTTTCTACAACGTGACTGCATTCAAAGGCTGAAAACTGTAATTTGAGATATGAATTCATTACACGGCCTCTCATCAGCAGAGGGAGTAATGTGATGCAACAGCGCCGCTTAGCGTCGCGCACCGCCCGTGTCTCTCCCTCCCCTCCCGTCCTCCTGTGTTGGCCGTGCCGTTACCGGCCGCGGTGCTCTCTTTCTTACCTTCGGTGTCACAAAGCGTGGCTGCTGCAGGTTTGCGGTCGCGGAGCTTTTGCGCCTTCTTCTTCGGAGTCCGTGCGGTGCATGCTGAGTTTGACTGCCGTGGTGTGAGGGCCCCTGCAGGCAGCCACCATGACCTGTCCGCTTACTGCTGGCATCTTGGTTCCTTCTCACAGTTTCGGTGAAACCAGAGGAAAAGTGTTCAAACTTGATCTGCAGATAACAAAAAAAAGAAGAAAAAAAAAGAAGAGAACAGAAAATACTGTTGCTTACTGCACTGCACCCCTTCAAAGGCGCAGACTTGTTGAATATTGCGCGTACAGCCTTGTGCCTATTTATAGCCTATACATATCTATACATGAGCCATAACTATGATCACCCAGTGTCATCATGGTCCGCGTGACTCATGAGCAATTTAACAGTTTGAATTAGATCAACTACCAAGTCAATCCAAGTGCTGTGCATATATGTGTGTGAGTGTGTTATGATATTGGGAAGGCACGGGCTTTATTGGATGGAGAGCTCGCGTGACAAAAACACAAGTTCAATTGAAAGGTAGGATGGTTTAGGATTAGAAAGAGGCTAAATACTGTGTGCGTTAAAAACAGCCTGTGGCTCCTTACTGGATATTCCCCTCACGCTCCTCTCACCGGTGCCGGGCTCCTCTATGTAGGGCATGCAGCAGGTTGTGTGTGGGGGACTCGGACGAGCGGAGGAGCGGAGAGAGGAGCATCGAGCAGCCACCCCACCACCCTCTGCTCCACTTTGAGAGGAGAGAGTGAGTGTGCGGCGGATCAAAACCCCGACAATTGCTGCTCAATATCTCGCGTCACCACCGAGACCAGAGTTGAGCTAACCCTCCCCCCCCAAAAAAAAATTAAGCAAACTCACCCCATTCCCGCGACACATCTCTCCAGGCGGCCAGGTGGAGATGACATTGCAGCCTGTTACTCCATTCGGGTGCCCTCGGCAGGAGTGGGTATCACATATACGACTTCTCCCCGTCAAATTAATCCATCAATTTCTCCTCCATCCAGTCCCCCCTCCAAAAACAACAACAACACACACACACACACCGCCACACGGATAAATCCACCTGTCTGCCTCTGAAGACCTCCCCCCTTCACCAGCACCTCACCCCCGGGTAGATGGGTAGTATTCCTCTCGGTTAAGGTGTCAAACAAGCGGCGGAGACAGCGGGGCTGGGGAACCGGAGAAGAAGGAAGGAAGCAAAAAAAAAAAAAAAAAAACAGCCGTTGATGTTTAAAATTATTAACCGTCGGTTTGAATCTCCAGCGGCAGCCCCGCGCGTTCCGCAGTGAGGGCTCGTGGACAGGTCCGCGCGCCTCCTCCTTCTTTCCTGTCCTCCTCGCGCCGCTCGCGGATTCTTGGAGACTGAAGGGGGGATTCCGTCACAAATAACATCAAAACACACGCACACATATATACATAGCCACACACACTCTCTCTTTTCCTGCTCCTTCTTCACGCGCTCACCCTCTCCATTCAAATCCCCAAAACAAATATATAAAAAATAAAAAGAGAACCTAAACAATTCGGAACAAGTTGAAACGGGTCGAGCTATTTTTGTAGCTTTCCAAGTCGCCGCACGGACGAAGGTGACGCTCCGGCAGCCCACCGAGACACTCCGGGAGGAAGAGAAGAGTGAGGGAATGCTCTCCGGCTGTGTCTTTACCCCGCAGCCCGCTCGCCCGCCCACGCTCCGCTGGCTGAAGGTACTCACACATCAGCCTAGTTAATTAAACATATGGGCAACGGGGCCTGGATGAGAGATGGAGACGGTGGAAGAGAGAGATGGAGGGGTTGGTGTGTGTGTGTATATGCGTGTGTGTGTGTGACTTGGGTGACTTCATCTTCCTATTATAAAATATAAAAAAGCTATGTAAAGAGGGCGCGCGCGCCAGGGACATCATGTCTAGCCCTCACTCCCCCCCTCCCCCCCCAAAAAAACAAAAAAAAACTTCACACTATCGTTAAAACTGATAGGCTATGTCTCTTCCTTGTCTTTCTTTCTCTCTGCGTGTCCCCAAAAAATAAAATAAAGACGCAGGAGAACTCTGTGGCATGTGCCTCTCCATCGATTTCACACATAGGCTATACGTACACACGCGCGTGTGCGTAGGCTCTGTGTGTGTGTGTGTGTGTGTGTGTGTGTATGCTGTGACGACTGTCTCGGCGTCAAACAAGTCACCTAGTAGCGCCTCCTCTGCGTGCAGATAAAACACTTCAATATCCGCTGAACGGCTTAAACCCCATCCAGCGGTCCCCTCTACCCCAGATTTAAAACACAGATTCAAAACGACTGCACAGAAACGGTTATTGCGGCTGCTGATGCTGATGATGATGATGATGATGATCTGTCACATCCCCTCGTCAGCGCCATATACGGGTGAGATAGCGTAGAGGGGGAGAGTAGAGGCAATGCAATGTGAATTACGCAGCCCCAATTAAACATAATTAGCGGATCAAAACTGCAGCACAGGGGGTCCTCAGGGAGCGCTGACAACCCCCCCCTTCTCTCTCCCTCTCTTTCTTTTTGCATCTCCCTCTGAGTGTTCCCTTGGAGTCCCATTGCAGACAGATGGTGTAGATACTGCATGGGGTCATGTTATCAGGCCGGGGGTCTACTAGGACTGGCTGTCATAATAAGCTAAGTTACTTCTTTGAGGCAACCAAAAACAACTGTAACCAGACCAGAGGGCTTATTATTAAGGAACACTTCCCTCCTCCTTCTCTTCCTCTATCCCTAGAATAAAAATCTCCACCTGTTGAGGTCCTCCATCCTCCTCCGTCACAGCCCGAGCATCCGTGGTGGTTTAGAATAAAAGAAACAGATGATTGCATAACATGGATATAAAAGAGAGGGAGACGAGGAGTGGATGGTGGTCTACTTTTCTTTTGAGGAGAAAAATCCTGGGGTTCCAAACATAATAGCTCTGCCTTTCTTTCATTTACCATCTCCTCCTGCTACCATTTACCCGTTAGAGGACATCCTGTTGGGACAGGCTGGACCCAGGACAGGACAGGACAGGACACCCCCTTGGGAACTGTAGTGAATGTTGTGCAACACCATTAACATTGGCTTTTCTAACCATCAAGTAGCCTCAACAGAGTCACGCTTATCTTAGTCTATATTTAAACATTAAGCTGTTTCCAAGGAAATAAAATCATGCATTCTTATAAGGGGCTGCCCTAAATGAGCTTTTAAAAGAAGAAGAAGAAGAATTCCTTTATTGATCCCTCAATGAGGGAAATTACATTTTTCAGAAAAGATGTCCTTTCCTTTAAACATAATCTCATTCAAGGGTATGTACATCTGCAGACCTTCCTATAGTAATTTCAGGGACATGACCTTTTGTCAGGATTCTGGTGGCGCATATTGAGGATCTCTCTCTCTCTCTTTTCCTCACTCTCATTTGGTATGCATTCATCCAGCGCACACCAGCACAACACTTGGACAGTGGAGTGAGTCAGCTCGGCCTTGTTTGCAGACAGTTGTAGGTCCACAGTGTTGAAAATAATGTGAACATGCGTCCCCGTTATTGGAACTGATTCATAACCACCGGGCTGGGTCATCATGCATCTTTCATGGGCAGTGGTCACCCAGGCATGCATCAGGTTCAACTCTGCCTCGCAGCCAGCTGCCTTTACCTCTTCATTTCTACAGTCGCTAATACCTCAAGTGCAATTATGAAATATTTGAAAAACAAAGGAGACCCATTATCACTGTGTAGTGCGTCAACAACGCGCTAACTATTTTGATATTGCTCTGTATAATTATCAAAGACAAAAGCTCATTCCACTAATGTTGTTCAGCTAATAGTCAAAGCCCAGCACTCCTGTATTCTTGGAATGAACCAGAAAAAAGCCCAATTAAAGCAACTCCAACTACGAAACCACCAGGCAGGCTCACAAACAAACTGATAGACAAATAAATACATAGTAGATAAATAAATAAATTACAGGGAGGAGAAAACGATTACACAAGGCCTCTGACAAAAATGATGTGGGCAATATTTGTATCCATGGTAACTGACTTTTCAGAGTGTCACCACTTTTGTTTTGGTACAGGCGCAACCCAGATACATGTGGTTTATGCTCTGTGAACTGTGCTGGACTACGCCAGTCCTCATTCACAAACATCTGGCCATGCTGACTGCCACAGGATGCCAGGCGCTCACTTTCCCGGGCCCTGCTGACGATCACGCTGACGATCACGCTGACGATCACGCCTACGGCACGCGCAGCGCTGCTGCAACCAACGTGGAAACGCTTCAAAGCCTGCACACTGCTAATTAGCTGCTTAGCTAACAGAAACCCAGTCCACAATATCCTGTGACTGTCAACTTTGCTTAAAAATCTTTTTAGTAAGAAGCACATCGTTTCCATGACAACAAGACCCGATGGCACACTTTTTTGGTTGTATTTTTTTTTTTTTTACTATCAATTTGTATGTTTTTAAGAATAGCATTGTGGAATTTATGTTGTTTTATGTTACATTTTGAAGCAGTTACACACTAGAAAAAAAAATCCTTAACCCTGAATATTAGGTCACGCTCATGTGATGGCTACCTTTCATCTATTTCGGGGGCAACACCAACTTGCCCACTTTTAAGAATGCATTGGCATCTTCGTAGCAGTCCTCACTGGTGCTTATCTGACAGCCATCAGGGGTTTGACTGGCAGGCAAACACAATAGAAACCATAAAAGCATGATTCACCGTAATGTTTCCATGCAACTGGAAGGAAGCATGGTGAGGAAAGTGGGTGGGCTGCGTTCGTCCTGATGACTGTATGATGAGCCCACAAGATGAATGTCTGCCTTTTATTCAATGATCTTCATCATTTTTTTCCTCCGACGGAGGCACTGCCACAGCAAAGATATTGTAGCTACAGTACATGGCTTTATATAGACTTGGGAAATGAATCACTCCGTCAATAAATGGCAACAAAATAAATAGAAATGTATTCAAGGCTCTCTATCTGGGAACAAAATGGTGTGATAGCAGGCATTTACCGAGTTATAGATACTCGCTTACTCTCTCTAGCCTGTCTTTTTACTTAGTCTCCCTCCCTCTCCTGCACTCTCCACCTTCTCTCGCTCTCGCCCACAGAGAGTGGGTGACCTGGAATGAGCTCTCCTACAGACAGCACTGCTTCCTACAGCCAGAAAGGGGCAGTGTGTAGTGCCTGGATCTCTGGCGAGCTTCACTCTCAAGGGTCTGCCTTAGCAATATCATCACCACCCTCCATTCAAATTTATAGGCACCTTTGAAAACCACCCATCTCAGAAATTGATAGGCGATTACTTCCTGTCACAGTGCTGATCACGGTGAAAAGTTCACGAGTGCAGCCAACAAATCAATTAGTTGGGAGTGATGCACCGCTGTGTCTTTTTCACTTGGCCACACCAGCAATTATGCTTAGCTTGAAAAGGTCAGTCAATAATTTAATAATTAATTGCAAAGAAAGGATCTAGAAAGTTTTGAAGCCTTGGCGAGACTTCTCTTTGTCAATATAGTCTGTCCTCATTTTTACTTCAAAAAACAGAACCATTTTTGGGCTCAAAAAGGTGAACTAAATGTGCATAAATAGAAAAATCTTTACATTTATTTGGTGTAGCATTTTAACTTCTCTCATAAAGTGGGTGCACTTTAAGTTAATCAGCACAGGCAAGTTCAGAGATTTGAATAATTCATATTTTGATTAAATTTAGGACTAAATAAGATGTATATTATATGAATTGGTTGATTTGACTTTCTAAATTTTTGCATGCAAGAAATTGTCCATCCATACAGGGTTCAGTTTGGGCTGGTTACCATAAATAAATGAGAAAAATATGCGAGACAAAAACAGCAACATCTGTATTAAGGACATGACTGGAAATTGGAAAATTTTAATTATTCACTTTTTGAAGCTACAGCTAGCAGTTGATAGCTTAGACTGGAAACGGGGAAACAGCTAGCCTGACTGTGATAACTGCAATGGTGATAAAAGCCGCCTACCAGCACTTCTAAAGCTGTACAAACATCAACTGGAAAATCATCTTGTCGTGGTGTTATGGGGTATTGTGTGCCAGACTATTTCTTCCTGACTCTGTGATGTTACCAGGCAATCAACTGGTGGAGACTCAAAGGAGTTAGCATACCTGGCCAGAAAGGTGAAAGGAAGTAAACGTGAAAGAGTCTGGTGGGTAATGCCCATAAAACCACAAATTGGCTTTTTTTTTTTAAAAAAAAAACAACTTCCACACAACAAATTGCATGGATAACACAAACAAGACATAACTTGTTTAACAGTGAGCTGGTAGGCAGCTTTTGTTAGCCTCCACGATTTCCAGTGGATACTGAAGTATTTTCAGTGTAATGTTACTCTATACTTCTCAGAGGGAAATATTGTACTTTTACTCCACTACATTTAATTAAGAGTTAGATTAATATATATTAAACCAAATAATAATTTATTATATATTATTACAGGTTAAGCTACCCAGCAGAATAAATAATTTAATGAGCCAACCTTTACCAGCTGCAACATTAAATAACCCAGTAATATGAAATGGGCCATTCTGCATGAGTACTTTTAATATTGGAACTATTCTGTAGTCTGGTGCTAGTACTTTTCTACTTTTACTTGAGTAAGCGTTTCAATGCACAGCTTAATTACCATCTTTATTCAAGTGAAATATCTTGAATATCTCACCACTGACTGTAGAGAACTGAAGTCATATGAATGTTCTTCTCTAACTGTATTATGTGTAATGGTCAATCTATTTCATTGACATGAAAGAACTAACCTGCAGGCTTCATGAAGTCTAACTTGGTCATACAAGCATGTACAAGTGGAGAATCACAGGAGTTTGATGCAGGGAGGTCACAGACTTTGATGCTGCAGCATGGCTTTAATTGCACACAGACAAGCAGAGAGTACACCGACTCTTCAGTCTGACCCACCTCCAGTTACAACCTGCAACACACAGAAATATGCAGAAGTGACGTCATCCAGTTGATGTGTGGAGGAACACATTTAGACTCCGTTGGTTCATTTGCACTTAAAGCACCAGGGCACACTCTTGTACCCAATTCGAAAGCTTGGAAATTCACAGTGCTTCAGGAAATCCCATTTGTACATTCAGTGTGTTAAATTTTTGGGGGGCCCAGAGTGTACATTGCGTTGCAATGTTTAGAGGCTGTAGGCAAATCAAGCTAATTGGCCCAGTCCACAGCACAATTTTAAATAACTCAGCTTGAGGCTGTAACTTTTTATGGTCTTTCTATGATCAACATAGCCGGAGGGTGCAATAAATATCTTACCAGCAAAAAACAAAAACCTGACAGAGAGTAAATATTTGCTCTTTTTTAAGGTGAAATCTTACAGCAGGATCTCTGGACAGATTTACTGAAATGGTTAAAGGTTTGTAGTAGTTGTTCAAGGGGTAAAAACTGGGAACTGGGCTGTTTGTTTTTCAGTGTTGGTGATGCTGTTTGCCCACTTAGCAAACAGCATCAACACCAGTGAGAAATGGAAGTGGGATTGATCATCTGAACCTGCAAATATTTACTGCCGACCTATCCCACTTCAATGATGCATTTTTAGGTCTCCTCTTGAGCTCCTAAAAACCACAAGCACACTTGTTCCACTTGTTTTCCATTAACACGAACAACTCCAAAACTGAAAAAATGTACATGTAATGATTTCAAACAGCAGAGTAGCTCAAACATTCAGTGTTGTTGATTAAACACAGATTAGAATGGGATCGCCTTTATCTGGGGATAATGCCCGATTATGGGGATGAATCCAATAATCAGACAATAGAATAAACTCCCAGCTTGGCCATTGGCCAACTGCTGATCGAGTCTTTATGTTGGTGGTGGAAGTGGAGAACGCTGTGTTTGGATGCTGGCATCAGCATTTTGGGTTAATAACGAGCGCAATGATCAGTTATCGGCTCCTCTGTGGGCAAGAAAAGGACCAGTGGGACTAGAGGTTTGCATTTTGAATGTAGAGAAAGCAATTTTTGAAAGAGTAAATAAGAAATAATGGAGAATTAAGTTGTCCACCTAATGATATCATTATGTTCATAGTGCCATAGTAAACTTCCTGCACACACATCTTCCTATACTTTTGGTTGAGTTTGACATTTTGACCTCCAGTGCATACAGATGCATGTTGACACATTATACTTTTTGTTTATATGGTATTGTTGGCAGTATTAACTAGTTTCTAATTGCAGTGAAAGCATTAAATAAACTTCTGACATTGATTAAGTGATGAATTTTTCGAATCAGCAAGCATTTAATAATCAAGTAATTTCCTTTCATTTATCAAATAAAAACTATGCTAACAAGAAATTAATGATTTGACTGATTTGATTAAAAAACTGAGAAATTTACACACAAATAAATGACTGAATGAAATAATAAATCCTGTAAGGAATGTGTTTTTTTCCTGGAGACATTAAAGGCATACATGCACAGCATGCATTTGCATGGGTAGATAACGATAGGTGTATTGATGCATGGACATCAGCATGCATAACTGAATGCAGATGAGACTGTACGGATCAATCTGTGGATGTTGGGAGGATATACATCTGCATATGATGTTTATGATTGCTCTTTCGCTCGTATACGGTAGGGGGTTGGGGTAGCTAGAGATCGGGATTGGATTAAATGATTGAATTTCTCAAATGGGCCCTCATACTGAATGTGTTACTGTGCATCTGTTTATGTGCTTGCATGTCTTAGCCTGAGTCTCTGTTTGGTCATTTTGTAATCTCATGCAGTCTGGTTTTTGGGACATTTTTCTCCTGAATGGGAAACTCCAGCTCTGCAAGGATATTGTCCATCTGCTGCATCTCCTAAAGGACCACCGATGGAAAGAGTAGGGTAGCTACATCCTGCAGCGTTACACACACACCGACAGAAACACTGGCACACTCACACACACACACCTTTGTAAGGTGACACTGCAGCATTTTCTTGGCACATATGGTCTGGTCAATGTGATCAGTGAAGGCCACATAAACATGGTTGCAGAGGGACAGTTTGTCTCTCATGGAGAGCGGGGTGTTTGCCACCTGCTGTGTAATCTTCTGTGACACTTTTGTACGCCGATGCCTACCGGCCAATATTATCCTCGTTACACCACACCAGGGAGAGCAGCACAAACAGACTGTCATAGACTGTCACATTGTTAGTGTCATTAAAGCTCCAATACCTTCGATAATAACAGCAAGAGTGTGGTGACTTCACTGGATATGATTGATGACAGTTAAAAATGAACGCTAAAGATAATGTTTATATGAAAAATCTTATTAAACTGTACACTGTATGGTTGTGTCTGAAATCACTGCCTTGACCACTCATTCACTACTCCCCACATAATGGACACTCAATAGTTTACTCAGTCGTGAGCTGTAAATTGAGATTTCGGGCATTCACATCTCATCAGAGGACAGCAGAGCCTGTCGTTGTTGTATGAATCAATAATCTTAGTAAGTGCCCTAACAGCACAGGTTTCAACAGTACATTCTCCCAAACTGGAAAGAAGTGGGACAATGTCATGATTTTATTTCTGAAAACTTTTGTACTTGAAACTCAATCTGACAAGTTGTTTGGAGAGGAACTTTATCTACATTCAAGCTTTATCTAAATTGGAAAAGTTGATTGAGGTTGCTCTCCTTTAGTGACGTCAAGTGACAGACAAGTCAAAGGAAAATCCACAATAAAGTCCAAAGATAAAGTGGGACATGTATAAAGAAAAAAGATCACCTAATACAGTAATACACAGTGGTTTCTAATCATAGTTTTGAGTATTGATATTGAAGGTAGTGATGGGAAAAAAAAGGCAGTAGACAAACAAACACCAATTAGTCCAAGGAGAGCTGGTTCTGTTTTTATATAAGAACTTTGAGCCAATTTTCTGTTACAGTTTGCTCACAAGTAGACAATATGGAATATAAATGTAGATTTCTTATCAAGCCAGATGCCGGGATGTGTACAGTATTTGCTGTAACTCTCAATATAGAGCCACAAATGTTAGAGGAGATTACCATGATCCAATGCAATCTCATCCCTTCTTATCATATTTTGTAGAGGCAGAGGGTTTGCAATGTGTGAAATGGACATGGTTGATGGTGTGAATCAGGGTTAGGTTTAGGGAAAAAATACTTGGTTAGGGTTAGAAAAAAGATCATGGTTTGGCTTAAAATAAGTACTCATGTTAAGTAATGTAACATCATGTAACTCAGCTTCAAGTGACAATAACTCAACTTCATACGAGCGCTGTTCCCCTTGGTGAAAGTCATGTGCTCGTTTGGCCGATCCACCACTCCCTTCTGACCACCCTGGGACTTTTTTCTCTCATGGTGCAGATGGGTTTACCTGGAGCTGGTTGAAAATCTGTCTCATACAGACACTTGAGTCAGAGAGACAGAGACATAAACCCTGGCAAAGTAATCAAAATGATGACACACACACTTAAGCGATCCCTCGAGATGGATCCCCAGAGCTGGGATGATCTTTACAGGAAAACCTAGGGTTTGATCTACCTCTTATTCTGCATATCTTATGAGGAGCATGCTTGTTAACAACTGAGATGAAGGTCTTTTATGAAATGCTCCCATGATGAACTGCACATCCAGGTTTTCAGAGGCATAATGAATATCACAGTGATGAAGGTCATGGAAAAAAAGCCTGCTCATCAAAGTTATATAACTGCAGAGCGGCTGTTAAATCTTGTCACCTGAGTCTTCCTCTCACTGCTGGTGTGCTCTCCTGTTAAACATGCTGATACACACACGCAAAGTATACACAGCAATTAAGCCATTAGTCTGGCTGAATTCACATGCGAAACAGCAACATATGCAGGAACGTGTGTTTGTGAGTGCGTTAACAAGTGAATGTGTCACGCCTAAATGAGGTGAACTCATTCCAGCTGTGTCTTGACTTTATATCTGACTTTCTCCAGCTGCTCCTGGCTACACCTAATCATCCACTGTTCCCACAGGAATGGCAAATGCAAGTAAACAGCAAAATATTAGTTATGTATCAAATGCAACCAAAACATGCTATATGTAAAATGTGCTAAACAAATACATGTGGTGCCTCTCTTTACTATCCTGATTGTTGTTGCCTGTACATTTCCGCCTCTGGCAACAACACTCTGAGGCGTGGGTGGACTGACCATCATGATTGGACAACTGGGACCTGAATGCCTGGACTGAGGCCCTAGTCTTCCCCATATATATATATATATATATATATATATATATATATATATATATATATATATAGGTATTGAGTGCATCAGAGGAAAAGGGCAGAATAACAACTACCACTAGGCTAACCATTGAATATAGGGGTACAAAGGTAATTATCATCATGATTAATAATTCAATTTACTGATATGCTTTATTTTCACAGTAGACATTCTGACTTGGGAAAGCAGTGGTAGGAAAAATTAAAGAAAAAAAGTGTGTCTATTCAAGTGTGGATGAGTGTCCAAGTAAGTACAGAGGACAGAGGAGGAGAAGAACCACTGCAAGATGGTCAGAGCAGCCAAACATGCATGATAGAAATGGAATTATTATTATTATACTTATTATTTAAATAAAATTATTGTCACAATATCTTCCACAAAAGAAGTGCACACTAACCTCTGCTCTCATTTCCATTTTAATTTGATAAAACTACTGTGTTTTAGACAAGTATCACATTCACAAAGCCAGATTTATTCAGGTTTTATTAAATCTAATCTGACTCTATGTGGACCTTGAGACTTAAGGGACTATGACCCCAGCTTTTTGAGATTCTTTACCCTTGGCTTCCTGCCTAGTCCCCTGCATCTGTTCGCTTCCTCTGACTGCCCACCTGTTTCCGACCTATCCTTCCTTTTCAGTGCTAAAATCTTCTGTTTTTTCATTCCTCCTACCAACAGATTCTGCTTCTGGGTCTCACTCCAGAACTGTTTCGGCAGAAACCTACATTTCAAGGCTGCAAAACATGCCAAAAATAGCTAGAGTAATGTGGCTTAGTCTAACAATGTACAGTGTATTTATTTTCATCTGTCCTCAGCTGACACTGCCATTATTCCTTTCCCAGCCTGTCCACCAGTCACTCTCAGTCTTTTCCAGTCACCTGATCACCTGTCTGTGTGGTTGTACCTCACTACCCCATCTTCCCCATCTGCCCCATCTGCCCCACACTTAACTGCCTCATAAGTCTAGTTAATTTCCACATTGTCAGAATCAGCCAGGTCCGCTGGTCTGCAAGTGACTCTGATCCCAGCTAGTTTTTGGACTACTGGCTGCCTGCCTTGTCCCTTCTAGTCTTGTTTGCCTCTGCTCACTGCCTACCCGTTGCTGACCACATTTTGACGAGTAATGCCTGCTTTTGTGTAGCTAGTCCTACTGGCTGATCTTTCCAGATAACCTGAACCTCATTACCACACCAGCCTCACAGTAAGCAACACATACTAGGGGTGGGAAAAAATATTGATATGGCAATATATCACAATATTTTGTCTTCTGATATAATATTGATTCTTAATTTCTTACCTCGTTGAGTGCCAACCATTTTATAAAACAGAAAGTGCCTTATACCAGCATTTTTGCCCATTTTGAGTCATATTTCAAGACCCACAGAATATTTTGTACTATGACTCTGAAAACACTCAATTGAAGCTAGTCGTCCAAATGAAAGAAGAGACTCTCTGTTTCTTCACGAAAAGAAACATTTGTATTATCAAAGGTAGAGTAGAGGCCACTCCCACCAAAAAACACCACTTTTTGTCCAGATTCTGTTTTGCTCTCTAATTACGATCGTCTCCACTTCCTACTTTGATCTCTGTGGCATATACTATCTCTTAATGCTCGGACTATATCTCCCAGAAGCCCCAAAATTACTCACAGGCTGCAGGAGACCACGATCGGTGACCTGCTGCCAAAAAAACACTTTGACATTGAAATACATCAACGGCATTCAAAGAGTTAATATCGTTTAAAAAAATACATAAATAAAAAGTCATGTTTTGGGCTGTTCAGACACATATAGTACATATATACTGTTTGTGTATGCAGTATACGCTTTGTTTAAATTGACTGTCATTCACGTGAAATTGATTGACAATGTTCTGTAATTCCTGTGAAATAGATACAGTGCAGTCGATAAATTTAGAATTTCTTCAGTGACACAGATCACGTGATATACTGTGGATGAAATCGCAGAATATACCATAATATTATTGTTACCATGGGCAAAATACTGTGATAGTATTGTATTGTGAGGTACTTGGTGATACCCAGCCCTATTCCACACATTGTTTCCTGCATCTACCCACCTGCATGTTCTAGTGATTTGAACCCAGCTAGTTTTTTGACTTTTGGCTGCCTGCCTGGTCATCTGGTGTTGTTCGCCTTTACTGACTGCCCACCTGTTGCTGACCTCTATCCATCTATCTGACTAGCAGAGCCTGCTTTTTTTCTACTACTCCTACCTGCTGATCTTGCTTCGGGGTCTCACTCATCAGTCCATGAATATACTATTATAGTGATTTTCATCCAGCCATCTATCTCACAGCTTAACTGAGTCCAGGTTGTGGTGACAGCAGGCTAAGTAAGCAAGGCGGCCCAGTCATCTGTCTCCCCAGTCATGTCCTCCAGTTCCTCCTGGGGATTGATTTTCAATCTTTGTTTAACCTTTAGTTGAAACTGCAAGCCTATGAAGTACAATATCTTTTGCCTAATAAATTATTTAAGTAAATATAACATGCATGACACCATGAAATCAATTCAGGTGGGGGGTTCACTTTTGTTTGAGGTGTTTTTCCAGCCACAGTTGTTTGTGGTATTTGCAGCTTCAACACAGTGAAGAAGGAGCTTATAAAGAGCACTGGAGGACAGTATAAACACAAAATAATACAAACTCATCCAAATGTTAAATTTCACATTCAAATTCCTCACCCAGTACGGGTATTAAAATGCCATGTTTATTTTAAGCACTCTATTCAAATATATTTAATATATCTTTGTAGACTGTACTGGAATATTTGCATCCACAGTGTGAGTGGCAGGGTGTAAGGTTACTGCAGCTCTGCTGAACTCAGCCCTTCTGGATATAAATTTGTAAACTTGCCTGCTCACCATGCATCAGTATGCAGCGAGCGACAGAAAGCAATTTGATAAACTGCAGCTGTAGATCTTCCACATGCCACAAATAATGTGAATTAATGCCTGAAATTGCTGTACAATTAGTCAAATAAGCAGGTCTGGCAAGTGTGAGGCCACAGGTGTGCCCCCGTCGTAGGCTTCAGCTTTGTGTTTAAATGGGAAAATATCAACCATGGGTGGACTGCCCACTTTCCTCCATTTAAAGAAAGATCTTAAATTGTAATTTGGCTTCATCTAACAGGCTTATGAGATGCATCACACAAATTCCATTTCTGTTATTCTGAGAGCCAAGACAAGTGTTATCTCTGTTCCCCAGCACCAACCCAACATGACAGTATGATCTCAGAACCGAGTGGTTGCTGATGATCAAATAATCACCTGCTGTGGAGAAAACAACACGGTAATTTCATCTCTGTTGCCCCTTTGCTCTCATAGACTCTAGAGTGGAGTAGATATAAAGCAGCACTAAGCGAAATGCTCACGCTGTTGTGCTTTCCAAACACCCAGGAGGAACAGAGATGTTACATTCTTTAAGATGCACCAATATGTTGAACAGCTACTAAAACACATGCTCTCAAATCAGGGTTGATGTACTCTAATGAATGTTTTGAACACAGAGAAATTTCACAGATTTCTTTCTATAAATAAAAGCCACTTTCTAAAGCCAGAGATTAAATATATTTTAAATACTTTGCTTCACTTGCATTTTTATCACCATACTGAAATCAATATAACATTTATGTTAAAAGTTTTTGAAAATACAGCTACTGTCCCTTTTGAGTAAACTGAAGGCTCTTGATGCTTAATGTCATGGCAAAATGGCTCATAATTTCATTTTTCCTCCCAGTGCCTGCGGCAATTTAATAAGCTACGGGTGTGGATTTTTACAAAAATATATTATTATATTGTATCTTGTTATGTATACACACACAACCGTAACTTTATAATTTATATGTGCATTGTGTATGCTAAATACAAAGTTTTGTGCAAAAATGTCATTCATGCAAAATTTTATCACTTCAAAATGCAACCAATGCTTCATCCTACAGCAAACTTCTGTTTTTTATGTAATGTGACTAGCATATGATTAATGTTGTATTTATGGTAGCACTATGTATAGTGTATGGTGCTATATATGATACATAGAGCACAGAAGAATATTAAGATATTTTTTTTCTATGGGATGCACAAATGGTGATTCTTTTGTTTCATTTAGCCGTGCATATGATGAAAATGACTCTCTTTAATACAGATATTTTACATTTTTGCCCTATAAGGCTTCTATGATTCATTATGCAAGTCCATACATACAGCCCGCCGCTATACATTCCTCTGACATTTTATGCAATATTCCACAAATGCATCTTCTTATCCTCTTTGAGGTGATTTGTCATTGTCTCACTAACCCATTCCCTCTCTATCACACACACAGAGACAAACAAACACAGGAGCACAGACCTTATCATATCCATCTTCGAGTGATTGAGGAAGTGGATTCTGCTGGTCGGCTCCGTGCTTGTGCCATTGCAGAGGTGATTCGTTGGACTGTGGATAAAAGACAGATGCACAAAAAGTACAGTTTTTGTGAGCAACGGGAACAAATTCACTGGAGTTTACAGTGCAACAGCAGTTTGGTGCGTCTCTGAACAGGAAGGGGTTCAAAATGTGACTCAAGGACTCTTGAGCAGCAGCAGGGAATATGTGAAACTGACGGACACACAGCAGGGCTCTCGCTAGTCCAACAGCCACACTATCCTCCACTATCCAGCCTATTCAGGTGGAGCCACTGTTACGTGGATGAGGATGGGTGTACCCTGCTGCTTTTCTCTTTGTATCTATCTATCTGTGAATTTGTATTTTCTCTCTCTTGCTCTCTTGAACACACAGATAAAGACACACATGCACAGGTCTCTGTGTCCCAGTGGACATGTGAAGTTTTCCCTTTGACCTGATGCAGAGACTGGGTGTCTCGGACCAGCTGTTCCAGCTCCAGACTCAGTTGGCTCCTTCAGGATGAAAAAATAACACCGGCAGTCCTCTCACTGATCTGTTGCCTGTTGTCCGACCAGCAGAGCCTGGTAGTGGGAAAGCTCACGACAGCATCCATTCCCAACTCAGAAGCAGTAAGCCGGGGATATTTTCTCCTGATTTCACCTATTTGCATCTTTAAGTTTAGGCTACTGTCACTTTAACTCTTCATCCCAATTATCACTATCATTCCCTTCTGTAATATAATTTTACTCAAATAACTATCATAATGATATTATTTTGCTCAACACCTGTTGCAACATTTGATTGATCACCAACTTCCTGAATCTTTGCTGTGTTGTTCAGAAAAATAGTAGCCTGTGCCTGCAGGATGAAGCCATTATTTTCCTTGAATGATTCACAGAGCCCAGAGCTGGACAGGGGCCATGGAATATGCCAAGCATTATAGATATTTAATGTTTCAGCACCTGGCAGCAAGCTGTTGTCAGGGGGACAAATTTTCGAGCAGGTTGCAACACATGCCGTCAGAAAAAATCCACATAATTCAGGTAAAGCTTGCTTCTAGAGAGCAGCCCTGTAAAATCACAACAGAACCAGGGAGAAACAAAAAGAGAGATAGTCTACATCCTCAGCCAACATTAATTCTCAAGCTTTTGGGCTTTGCATCCCTTGGTTGCACCAGTTGTGCCGAATTATGGGAGAAGCTTGGACAGATTCAGTAAAGATGGTTAATCTAATTTTATCAGCATGTTTGATTATTAGATACAACTGTGTTATCGCCTTGATTTTTTTGGAGTTCTGCTTCATAACCTGCCAACACATCTCTGACAATGCATTTCGGGCAGTTTGTCCAAGTAGAGTTACCATTGCGTGATTTAATGCGTTAATGCCGATTAATCACATTAACCTGCTAATTTTGACAGCACTAATCTCTACATCTTGAATAAAAAAACAACAAGGGAAGATAAAAAATGTTTCCAAGCATATTTTTTTTCTTCTCACAAGCTCTTCAGGGAGTCTTGACCCTCAGACTTGGAAACACTGATTTATTCTAATTTATGGTACTAAAAGAGAGTTTTGGATTATTTAACTGCACATCAGTGATCGTATTTTCAAGCAGCTGTTTAAGTAGCCTAGTAACTGATTATGCTGCTGTCAAAGGACAGAAAATTAAAGTGAGTGACCTGGTTCTGGTTAGAAAATAAGGTGGCAGGTTGGAGAGCTACCTGCACTGACCGAGACTCTGGCTGCCAGCTGCAGAACATCAACATTATATTAAGAGTTACTCCTAAAACACTGCAAATGTGCCTATTGGTTGAAGTCTATGGAAATCACTGTGTCAGGAACAGTGCTAAAAATAGCTCAAACGTTGCCAAAGGCTTGTTTTTCACCCCCAAGAAAACAAAAGACCCAAAAAATACAGCGACGTCTTGCATCGTGTCTCTCCACAGTTGGTTCAACATCAAAGCCAAAACCTGTTTTGATACCGGCAGCCAGCCGGTCATGTGGGGGAGACGGCAAGGTCGTCTGGGTTATGGAGTGAATCCAGTGGAGATGCAGCAGTTTGTGTCTCTCCGCTGTTTGTTTGTTGTGAAGCGGGTCCATCTGGTGGGCAACACAAGCATTGCTCATATGGACCCATTAACCAGTACATTTTTCTTATTGGAGCTGGCTTGCCTTCATCCCAATATGCGCCATTGATATATCCCGTGAGCCCCTTCTGACACACTTTTCTCATCATGTTTAGTGCGGATAAGAGCAAATATTAAATGTTAAAATATGTGTTATACACTAATCTAACATCCAGGCAACAGTTTGTTAACTTAATGGAGGGGAAAACAACTTTTTTCCCCACTTAAAGCTTGTTAAATAATGCTACAACTGTTTGGCTAACAGTGACAATAATTAAGCTAGGCTATATCGTTCGACCGTTAGGGCGGTTTGTAAGTCAAAGGCTAAATATGTCTGGAAATATTATATTAATGGTAATATTTAAGTTTACCCACCTTGTTTATTTACCACCGTGACTTTACATCAGTGTGTATCACCGTGTATGTGCCCACCCGCGGAGCTCATCAGTTCTCACCGGAGTGTGTGGAACTCAAGCCCCCGGTCGGTCACCAAAGAATAGCGGTCGTTAAATATTCATCCTCCGTTCCCGGTGGCACACTTTTCCTCTCCACTGACCGACCACTGCTGCTCTGAGCCGGGAGCCCAGTCTAAGGAGCACCCCTGAGAGTTGTCAAGCGTAAGAAAATGTAAACGGGATTTTGGTTTAGTTTTTGGTGTTTTTATATTTCTTGCTCATTTTAAGAGAATGGAGACGCACCACTACGGAGCTCCAGAGTGGGTCTGGGCGAAGAAAGGTGAGTGTTATTCGGGTGCACACACCTCCTTCCCCTGTGGTCCTCACATAAACTGTTCTGTCCATCGGCTTGCCTGCACATTTTGGTTAATCTTGTTCTCTTCTGCAAGATAAATGTTCAGCCTGCAGTAAAACTCTTCATAAGGCTATATTAAATCACGAAAAAACACAGTGCAAATGCTTAGATGATTGCTTTGTGTTGTGCAAACCATACACTTGCTGCTGGCCCGGAAGCTGTAAATTTACCTGAACAAATGACTCCTAACTATTAGTATGAGTGCTGCAGCTGCAGATGTCATGCTGGTCCACTAGATAGCAGCAGATTTCTTTGTGTGTGTGTGTGTGTGTGTGTGTGTGTGTGTGTGTGTGTGTGTGTGTGCGCGCGCGCGCGTGTGTGCATGTGATAAAGATGGTCTACTGCTCCCCCCCTCAGGATCTGAATGCTTTGATGAGCCTCATCAAGTCCACTTCTGTCATAAGTCTGCTTTTCTCTCCCGGGCATGTATCCCAGTTTCTCTGTGTTGTCTCCTCTCTACAAATTCTATCAAAAGATGGAGGACCACCTGCCAGCAGCGATTGCTTTGGGAAGATGGAAACGGGCTGCTACTCAGAGCTTTTCACGTTTGATAGGGTCTTTTCATTATGCTTCAAAGGCAGATATACGGTTCGAGACAAACCGTGGGAAATCCAGGAAAAAAAATACTCTTTCATCACACTCCCTGTCTTTTTGTGCTCATATGCACCCTCTCAAAGACTTGATAACTAGGATTAAACACACTGCTCACACATGCACACACATACATGATCTTTGCAGGTTGGTAATGATCAGATAGGCTTACACACAGAGACCAAAAGATCAGGATCTGGCAACCCAACACCTATACTCTGTAACAGGACAGATCTGGCAATCCGACCCCTTCCCTCTGGAAGAGGAATAATTTGGTTGATGGCACTAATAATCACAGCCCTGTCATTGATCCCTCACTGGCTCTGTGTGTTTGAGAGAGTCGTTCTTCTGATATTGATACCCAGAGCGAAGACGTCATATATCTACAATACAAGTGGGTGTCTCTCCAGCTTCTTCTGCTGTTACGCGTGTGGAAGTAGGGTGGTGGCTGCCTGTATTTCTTATACTGATGCTGTTTAAATATAACATTTCATAGAATGAGTTCTCTCTTCTCTTTGCTCATGCACACACCTGACAGGATATGTTAATCTGGAAAAAAAGCAGAATTAAGGTCAGATAGCGTAAAGGTGTGTGTGGGTGTGTGACCCACGCATACACGGATTAACGGTACGAAAATTATGCTGTAGGCCATTAATCCTTGGATATCTGCAGATTTGATGACATCTTTCTGCCATTCATTCCTATCTTCTGCATCCCATGTCTGTCTCTCTCTCTTTACCTTTTGTATTATTTATGCCCCACCCCCTCCGCCTCCCAGAGCTCTCCAGTTTCACCTGTAGAGCCAGATGACAAATTAAGACTCCTTCTATGAGCTGCCACAAGGAACTCTTCAATTGCACTGGAACGCATACCCATATATGCACATGCAAACACAAATTGGCAACCTATCTGCCCTTCTCTCTTTCTGTCTCACACACACTTATTCACACACACAGACACACACACTCTAGGCAGTGTGAATAGACTGCTGTGTTGATTGAGGGAGCTTGCTGTAGTGAGTGACAGAGGACGGAGTAGGTCAAAGGAAGAAGCTGAGTGTGATCTAAAGACCTGGAGTTTTTTTTTTTTAATTTTTGCTTCTGAACCGCTAAAGAAGAGGCCCACGGCGAGGAAGCAACACTATTTGAAGACTGCAGAGATTCTGGCATCCACCACACTTGCTCCTCTGTACTCTTTGCCACTGAATGTGGAGGTGACTATGATGGAAAGCTGTCAAACGAGCGTGGCAACACACTGCCACAAGAGATAGACTGAGTAGAGCTTGAGCTAGATTAACAGCTGCATGTTTTGGTTGTGGTTTTTTTTGCAGGGAGTATACTGTGTGGAAAGTTCGCAGTGTTAAGCTAATACCTAATAACATAATAATACAATTAAGCAAAATTAGATTTACCGAAGATGTTTGGAGTTCAAATCCATTAACCAATTTCACCTTAAAGCCCATAATAGGGCTGGACATTGATAGGTCAGTCTCATGATAGTGGCTGTGTCACTGTTTATAAGAGTCAGAGCTCTCTGAGCAGGGGTTCAAGATCCTGAGCAGGGTTTAGTCGTCAGAGATCATTTGTTCATAGTTTGAGACCCAACTGAAGTGTACAAAACACTTTGTGGTGCTAAGACATAATCTATTTTTTGTAAACACATTTACTGAATGGGGCAGCACGGTGGTTGTGTAGTGTAGTGGTTAGCACTGTCGCCTCACAGCAAGAAGTTACCGGGTTCAATTCCCGGCCCGGGGCCTTTCTGTGTGGTAATCCAGGGTGTACCCTGCCTTTCACCCTAAGACAGCTGGGATAGGCTCCAGCCCCCCCGCAACCCTATGAGGATAATCTGTAGAAAATGGATGGATAGATTTACTGAATGATTTACTTGTTTTCAAGTGGTTTACTTGTTTTCATTGTTCCTGTGCTAGAGTTTGTGTAATGTGTGGGTTAAATATTGCTGATATTTAACTTTGTATGTCTGCACAGAAGCCTTCATGGGGACCAGATTTGGGCAGTGTAGGACTGCTTTGGCCAGGTGGACCTGCCCTTACACACAACCTGCGAACACAAAGTCAACGAGACATATCTAATCCAAGGACTCTTTTAAAGGTCTGATCATGTTTGATGTATGACACCTAACTTAAAATACCTTCTGTGCAGTGTGCATCTAATAGGTGTGTTTGTTTTGTGTTTACAGCTTTGCTTCCCGGAGAGAAGGCATGGTGTGCTCCTAGCTATTTGTGAAAATGCCTAAGAAAGACCCCAAGAAGGACGCAAAGAAGGGTGGAAAACCTGAACCAGAGAAAAAGAAAGAGGAGGAAAAGAAAGGGAAGGATGACAAAAAGGGAGGAAAAGATGACAAGAAAGCCAGCAAGGATGATAAGAAAGGTGGAAAAGATGATAAGAAAGGTGGGAAAAAGGGAAAGGAGGAGCCACCCAAGGGGAAAGATGATAGAAAGAAAGGAAAAGACAAAGGGAAAGGTAAGAAAGTGGAGTCTGAGGAGGAAGAGGAGGATCTCCTGAGTGATGAGGAAGAGGAGGAAGAGTTCAGTGAAGAAGAGGATGATGAGGAGGAAGACTCAGAGGATGACAGAAGAGGGAAGGGGCGAGGAGGCAAGGGGGGTAAGGGAAAGAAAGGGGGGAAGTCAAGGCGTGGGGACTCAGAAGAGGATGACGAGGAGGATGAAGACGAAGAAGAGGACGAGGATGACTATGAATCCAAAAAGAAATCGAAAGATGGCCGCCACCATAAAGGAGGGAAATCTGATATGGATGTGAAGAAGAAGAAAGGCAAAAAGAGAGCAGATGAGTCTCCACAGCTTCCGATAAAGGAAATCCCAAGGAAAGGTCTGAAGAACATGTCAAGGATGTTCATGAAGTTTTCTGGCTTCAAGAGGCGCAGGAACAGCAGGAAGAAACTGAAAAGTACATCACGTTTGTTCCTCGGATTGGGCAAGAGAAAGAACCGCCTTGCTAAGAAGAAACGCCGTAAGTCCATGCTGAAGAACACCTCTAGATTCATGATGAGGTTTAAGGCCAGCAAGAAGAAGAAAAAGGAGAAGGAGGCCAAAGAGAAGGGAAACAGTGGGAAGAAGCCAACCTACATGCTGCTTCGTATTGGAGGAGGGAAAGAATCAAATGAGAAGAAAGGGGGCTTCTTCAAAAACTTATTTGGGAAAAAGAATGATGACGGGCCTCCTGATGACTTCAAGAACAGAAGTGCGTTGCTGGGTAAAGTTGCAGCAGCAACTAACTGGCTGACCAAACGCTTCTTGTCCACTAAAATGCAAGGAAACCATGGCTGGGGTGGACATAGAGCGCATGGCCGACACGGCAGCTCCAGAGGTTATCTTCATGGCTACCACAACAATGGTTATGAGCACGGGGAGGAGGCTTATGGATACAACCAGCGATATTCAGCCCGCCATAAAGGTTATGGAGGCTATGATGATAGTTACGTTGGTTATGGAGATGAGGCAGCATATGGAGACCAGGGTCAGTTTGATTACTATGACAATGGAGCAAGGGTAGCAGACTATCAAGACCAGGTTTACTATGAGGAGGGAGGACTCTATGATCCAAATGCAGAATATTATGAAGGTGGTCTTTATGATGATGGCATGGGAGGCTACTATAACCCTTATTCCTCTGCCCAAGGCTACTATAACAACCAGGAAGCTGATTACTATGGTTACCAGGAACAACAGCCAATGGCAGTGTACGGGGACGAGGGTCTGGACTACTATGCATTAATGGGTGAGGACCATATGTACGGTGGAGAAGTTAACGGGTTCATTGACCCTCAGACTCAGGCTTATTATGATGAAAATGGTCAAGAAGTTTACTATGGTGATGGACAAGGGGGTTACTATGACAACGGACAGGCAGGTTATTATGATGACCCTTATTCAGCTGCTATGGGAATGCAAGGGGGATTTCCACCAGGCTATCAGCTTAGTTACAGTGATGCTGGCATGCCCTACCAAGACCACAGCTCTCAGCAGACCATCGGCCTTCCACCAGGCGGCCAACAGGTCTTTGGAATTGGAGGGCAAGGGATGGATCAGGTTCAGGGCATGTATGGTGCCCAGCATGCAGACCAGCATGACCAATACAGGGATCTTGGTGAAATTCAGGGAGGGGAGATGACATTTAGAGTTCCCAGACCTCAAGTGCGTCTATTTGGGAAAGAGCGTCTTGATGTGCCCATGCCTCCCCCACCTACTTTGCCACCTGACCCGGAATTTGAAGATATGTCCGAAATCCAGTATGAAGACCAATATCCACTTGCTCCAGGTCTGCATGGTGACATGACACAACAACAGACGATGTTGTCCCTTCAAGAACAAATGATGATGCCCCCACAGGTAATGTCACCACAGCAACAAATGATGTCACCACAGCAACAAATGATGTCACCACAACAACAAATGATGTCGCCACAGCAACAAATGATGTCACCACAGCAACAGATGATGTTACCACAGCAACAAATGATGTTGCCACAGCAACAAATAATGTCACCACAGCAACAAATAATGTCACCACAGGAGCAAATGATGTCAGCACAGCAGCAGATAATGTCACCACAGCAACAAACAATGTTACCTCAGCAACAAATGATGTCACCACAGCAGCAGATGATGTTACAAGAGCAAAGTATGTCTGCCCAAATGATGCCATCAGAGAGTCTGTCACCACAGCAACAAATGATGTTACCACAGCAACAGATGTTGCCCCAGCAAATGATGCTACCACAGCAGCAGATTTTGTCACCACAAGAGCAGATGATGTTGGCGCAGGAACAGATGATGTTGGCGCAGGAACAGATGATGTCTCCACAAATGATTTCACCACAGGTAATTCCTGCTCCGTCCTGCCATTCATGTTGTATAACTATACTCATTAATGACAGTTCATTAAGGGTTCACATTATTTTGTGGTTGTAGTCTGCTATGCTACATGCACGGTTTACTCATAAACACTTCAATTCAGAGTAGGCCTGAACAATTTTGAAATTTGATTAGTGTTTTTTTCACCAGCAGGTGGTGACTGACTCGATGATGATGCCACAACAACAGGGTTATGGTCCAGTGGTCCCTACTCCTACGGCCATGATCATTAAGCAAGCAAGTATGTCCCCTGGTCCTGCGCGACGTCTGCAACCCTCTCCAACTCCATCCCGCCGCTCTGTCATCATGCCCTCCCCGCAGATGCAGCGCCATCCTTCTACCATGGCGTCCCCTGTACCTTCTCCTATGCTTCCACAGAGACGCAGCCCCTCCCCACAACCATCCATGAGGAGTGGGTTCATCAGTGCCCAAAGACCACCCTCTGTTATGTCGAGACAAATCTCACCTCCTTCGTCCCCCCACGCCCGTCATAGAATGCAACCTCAGATATCCCCGCCCCCCCTGGCTCGAAGACCCTCACCTCATCACTCTCCCCGTGCCTCTATGATCCGGCGGAGTCCTCCACCCTCACCAAGAGCATCAATGAGGCAACGTTCTCCACCTTCCTCTCCCCGTGCTTCCATGAGGAGGCGAAGTCCCCCATCCTCACCCAGCCCGACCCGCAGCCCATTTGAAGGGAGGAAGATGCATGGTCCACACTCCCCTCCCCTCTCCCCTGGTCATGCATCTCCCCCTCGCTCTCCACAGCTTAGTAGAAGACCATCTCCCTCTCCCTCCCTATCTCGCCGGAGTTTGTCTCCTACAGGGCCTCGACCTACCCCGTCATCTCCTACCCTTTCTCGCCGCTCAACTCGTCTCCTCAGGGACCCCACGCCTTTGGCTCGTCCTAGGATGGGGGGAAATGTTCCCTTAGGTACTGTCAGGCCCTCACCGATGGGTCTGCGAGGGCGGCCAGTGCCCCCACCCACCCAGAATGTGCGCCCATTCCGTGCCTCCTCCATCCGAAGCAATAGATCTTCTGTTCTCACAGTGGACTCCTCCCTCTGCTCCCCTTTTCACTCCCCTCACATGGTCCACCGTGCTCCCCTGGGGAGGAGAGAGTCCGGCCGATTTCCTCCTCGCCCTGTGGCTCGAGGACGTCCCCTCAGGGCCCAACACTCTATGAGAAGCATGCCTCCCGCCTCTCCACAACCCTCCCTTAAACACATGCCACATCCTGCATCACCACGCTTATCTCCTCGACTTTCTCGTCAGTCCTCCCCACTCTTGGCCCCTCGATTGGCTCATCCAGCCACCTATGCACCAGAAACTCATTTGTCTTCCCCCTATTCTGATCCTTATATTGAGCAGTCACATCAGTTAGTCGCCCCCTCTTCTCCCATGTTATCTGGTGCTTTGCAGAACCAGTCCATCCGACAGGCTTCTTTCACTTCCCCCTTAGGCCCAGAGCCCGTCCAGCTAATAGACACGGGTGAGATGGTTGCGGAATATGTCGAACCTTATGCTCCTTCATCCCCTTCACTTTCTGGCGCGATGCAAAACCAGGTAATCCGGGATGCGTCCTATGTTTCCCCACTGCAGAGACCAATGTCCCCTTATGAGCAGCCTATGGCCCCCTCATCTCCCATGCTGTCCCGGGCTCTGCAGAATCAAGCCATCCAGGATGCATCTTATGTTTCTCCATTGTCACCTTATGAACAGCCTATGGCTCCGTCTTCCCCAGTGCTGTCTGGAGCGCTGCAAAACCAGGCAGTAAGAGGAGCCTCCTATGTGTCTCCTCTTCAAAGGCCTCAGTCCCCATATGCCTCATCTGTACCTTCATCTCCAATGCTCTCTGGAGCCATGAGACATGGTCAGGCACTAAGAGGTATGGCTTCTTATCAGACTCCACAACTCCGTTCACCATACGGCCCAACTGTTGTTACTCCATATGAATATATATCTGAGCCTGGCCCATCTCCACTGCTCCATGATGCTCTGCAGAATCGCTCTAATTTGCAGAATGTCTCATCTTTAAGATCCCCTATGATGCAACGCCGTAACCCTTATGCGCCAGCTGGGCCTCAGCTCCATCACGCTCTCCAACAGAACCCAAACATCCGCCAAGCATCTTATCAGACACCTATGCAACTCAGACGGTCCCCATATGGAACCTCAGCACCCTCATCACCAATGTTAGGAAGTGCCCTGCAGAACCCTCAGCTGATGCAGGCATCATACCGGTTACCAGATGGAACCTTGGTGTCACCATATGCAGATCCACGCTCCTCCCCGTTGCTTGGCCACGCATTGCAGAACCAACAACTGCGTGCAGCCTCGTACACCTTGCCTGATGGATCAGTTATCAGGGTAGGAGGGACTTGTCAAAATAATACAATCTGCCATGTATGTTTGTCTACACATGGAACAACTGTTGTTTTATTATGATTTACAGGACCCACGTGTACCCCAGAGGCCCATGTCTCCAAACCTCTCTAGAGCTCTTCAGAACCAGAATGTCAAGACTGCTTCATATACCCTGCCTGATGGAACCATTATAGACCCGAGACAGCAAGTAACCCATGATCCTTTACTTTAATTGATTCTTTCTCTCGTTGTTGTATTCATTCCCCCTCTCGCCTTTATGTTGTTAACCATCTATTAGTAAAAGTGGCTGAATATTTTTCAAGCTCCTCTGTCTCTGCTCATTCTTCAGCAACCCATCTCCCCGAACCTGGCCAAGGCACTGAGTAATCCAGCACTGCGTGAAGCCTCCTATTCTCTCCCAGATGGTACCATTGTAATTGACCCCAAGAAACAGAAGTCCCCAAACCTTACAGCAGCGCTCCAGAACCCTTACCTGAAAAGTGCCTCTTACACCCTGCCCGATGGTACGATCATCATTGATCCACGGAAACCTCTGCCTCCAAACCTCTCCAGCGCCCTACAGAACTCAGCCCTCCGGAATGCCTCCTTCACATTACCAGAAGGTGTCCATGACCCCAATATACCCATTTCACCAAGCCTGGCTAAGGTTAGCTATGGGTTCATACTTTTTTGTTTTGTATGTTTTCCCTGAATTTCACACTACTTCTTACTTTGTGTGCATGTTCAGAGCCGAGCACATAGGTTTTGGGGCTTCCTAAATGAGGGGGTAAATTTGCAACTTTTGCTGTTTACTATATTAAAAATTCCCAAAAAAACCCACAACAACATAACTAGATAGCTACTCTCAGACTTGAGTGAGCAAATGTTGCTGACTGTGAAACGTGATACAATTAGCCTCAGCCATCTGTAGTCTCTAATATGCTGTCGTGATGTGAGAAAGAAGAAAGCCCTCTGGGGCCCAGGGAAGGAAAATAAGATGGGAAGAGAAGGAAAAAGACGGGGGTGATGTAGTGAATGAGTAGTTTTATGTAGTGCATCATATTTACTGTTGAAACAGAGCGCTACTGACTTATTTTACGATAGTAGCTAGATCGTTAATTTAAGATAGGAACACTAATCAGGTATTTGGGGAATAACCTACAACACAATTTTGAGAAATAGACTTTTCGCTGGAAGTGTTTCATGTCTTCATAGTTCTCAAAGATATGATGGGCAGATCTGTATTCATCTATTAGTCTTTTCTCTCCATTCCTTATACATTAGTACTGAAGAAGGTACTGAAGTACTGAAGGTATTTGGAATCGTTTCCACAAATTGATGTAGATCTTGTTTCGTTGAGAATAATCAGTAAATCTGTTTTAACTTGACTGATGATTAATTGAATTGCACTTGTTTGACTATAGGCCCTCAATAATCCAGCCTTGAAAGGAGCTTCATACACCCTCCCAGATGGAACTATCATAGTGGATCCAAGGAAACCAAAGACCCCCAACCTGGCAGCTGCCCTGCAGAATCCCTATCTGAAGGGCATATCGCTCACCCTGCCTGATGGAACCATCATCATTGACCCACGGAAACCACTTGGCCCGGATCTGTCGACAGTATGTAACTTAATTTAGCACCTGTTAACATCAGACACATTTTAGCCATTAGATTATTCTTCAATTTGGTGACAATAATTTGCACAATAATAGAAAACTGTAACAACAACTTGGTGTCCTTCTCTGTAGGCTCTTATGAATGAGAACCTCCGCAGTGCATCATACCAGCTCCCTGATGGTTCCCTGGTTATCCCTGGACAGAAGCCCAACCTTTCATCTGCTCTGAGACGAAACCCAGGACTTCGGTCTGCGGGTCTCTATAATCTAACAGAAAACTCTATATTCTCTGGCGCACCCAAACCCACCCCTCCAAACCTTGCATCTGTGCTGCAGAATGAGGAACTACGTGGTGTCAGTTACAGGTAGGGATCACCACTATAAATGGAAACTAGGACAGAGAATGACCTGATAGGCTTGACCTGGTGATGCATAGAATTACCTCTTGAGAAACCAAGCTCTTTTGATCAAAGATTTCCAGAAAGAACAAAGAAAAATGTTTGTTTTTGCCTTGTTCTTGTCTTGTTCTATCTGGAGTAGAGTAGAGGCCACTTTCACCAAAGTCACCACTTTCTGTCTAGATGCCGTTTGTTTTGCTCTCTAATCGCGATCGTCTCCGCTTCCTGCTTTGATCTCTGTGGCATATACCATCTCTTTATATCCCAACTACAAATCCCAGAAGGCCCAATATTATTCACAGGCTGTGTGAGAGCGCCCTTTTGTGCCAGCTGCCGAAAAAACATTATGACGTATATATACGTCAATAGCACTCAAGGACTGAATTTTAAATGACATATAAATACGTCTATGGCACTCAAAGAGTTAAAGAAGACAATACAAAATTCCCAAATAACTATTTTAATGTCAATTTTTTGTCACAATTGTGTTGCATGCTCTTGATTGAAGAGAACCCTCCTTGTTCCACAGGCTGCCGCACGGCTCTATTCTCACTCGTCAGTTCCACAACCCAAAGTTGTCCGAAGCCATCCAAAATGAGCAGCTTCGCTATGCTTCGTACAGAGTGCCAACAGGCCTGCAAGGTGAGGATAACCGCTACGCTGTGATTCCACCCTATGGGCCACGCTCAGGACACTGGGCCAGGAATACCCGAGGAGGAGGGGAAGGAGGGGAAGATGTTTGGGCAGCTGAGAGGGTGTTACCACATGGGACTGTCCAGAATCTGTCCAAGTGGTCCATGTACAGAGAAGACGGGGTGTTAGAAGTCTATACACCCATACTTCGACATATGGATGGACAGCCTCAAGACACAAAGTGGACTCCTGACAGAGAGAAAGTTCCTGGTCAAAGCTGGTATGACAAGGTAGTTAAATCAATGACTTCATATGCATCTGTAAATAATAAAAAAAAACTGTAAAATATGAATTATAATTAATGAGAATGCAACATTATTCAAGCAATAACTGTCAAGGGTAGCTGGGTGGCCCACAAAATCATCACACAAAAAAGAATATTGGGATTCATGCATATTTTATATCAGCTCTGCATCAAATGATAGCAATATCCCTCAAGCTTTGACAGTGTCGCATGCCTGTGTTGAACTAATTACATATCACTGTGTGTGTCCAGATCTACGCTATCCTAAGCATGCCCACAACAGGCCACAGGGTGAAACGCTGGGCGGAGGGAATGGAGGACATGACACAGCTGCCGTAAGCACAATCCAGCTTTAGCAAACAGCCTCGCAGTCATTCATGTCACACTTGATGCACATTTAGTTCCAGCACAGCTCATTTCAATGCATATCCCTTCAGTTTCTTGAAGCTACTGTTTACAGTGTTGGTGTGTGTGTGTTTGTGTGGTGTGTGGTGTTTGTCCTAGTGTGACTGCAGGCTTTGAAAATCCTTGAAAATTTAAGAAAGAAATCCCTATGTTTAATATTAAAATGCACCTCCCAAGTAGATGTCTTAACATCTCAAGGACTCCCCTGCATTAAATAGTTGTGTCATTCCAACAGCACTTCAAAAGAATTTATTCCGCTATGTTTCCTGGTGTGCCGCCAAGTCAAAACTCTGATGTCTTGAATGTCATTGAAAACTAATTAGTACTGGGTGTCAGCAGGCTGCAGAGTGACATTATGTGCTCGGTACGCATGTGTTTAATTTCATCTGTGTCTAATTTCAGCGAGCTGAATGAGACCACAGTTCTGATGAACCTGAAGAAGCGCTTCGACCAGGAGCTTGTATATGTATGCTTCATTTGAAATATGCAAATGAAATAACTAATTTCGTCAAATGTCATGGCCGTTCACTCATCTGCTCTCCTTCTCGTCCTTTCTTTTCTTTCTCTCTTTTAATTCCACACAGACCTACATAGGCAGCATCCTTGTGTCTGTGAATCCCTACAAGTTGCTCAACATTTATGGCACAGACATGGTGCTTCAGTATGAGGGCCACGGCCTGAGCGACAACCCTCCGTAAGGCCTGGCAGTGTGTGTGTGTGTGTTTCCTACTTTCAACCAGGGTTGTCATAAGAAAAGACACTTTGCTACCAAGTTGTTGCCAGAATTCTGAAACCATGATAGAAAATTTCCATGATAAGATAAGATAATCCTTTATTAGTTCCACAAGCAGGGAAATTTGCAGCGTTACAGCAGCAGTGGAGTGGAAAGTGCAGCATAACAAGAAGAGCCAATATAAAAGATAAGGATAAGAGCATCAGTAGAAAAACAACTAAGTGAAAAAGCTAAGACATCTTATACACAACATAAGTAAATAATCAAGGGATCATACACTCAACAAAAATATAAATGCAACACTTTTGTTTTTGCTCCCATTTTTTATGAGATGAACTCAAAGATCTAAAACGTTTTCCACATACACAATATCACCATTTCTCTCAAATATTGGTCACAAACCAGTCTAAATCTGTGATAGTGAGCACTTCTCCTTTGCTGAGATAATCCATCCCACCTCACAGGTGTGTCATATCAAGATGCTGATTAGACACCATGACACCATGACAAAGGAGAAGTGCTCACTATCACAGATTTAGACTGGTTTGTGAACAATATTTGAGAGAAATGGTGATATTGTGTATGTGGAAAACGTTTGAGTTCAGCTCATAAAAAATGGGAGCAAAAACCAAAAGTGTTGCGTTTATATTTTTGTTGAGTGTATATACAACGCAAGTAAACATAAGTGGACCGATGTTACTGATGTAAATGGTATAGATGAATAAATAACAGGTAAATAACAATGGTATTGCATATTAATAGATAAAAAAATGTTTATGAAAGTATTGCACATGTATAAATAACAGGTAAATAACAGTGGTATTGCACATTAATAGATAAAAAGATGTTTATGAAAGTATTGCACATGTATAAATAACAGGTAAATAACAGTGGTACTGCACATTAATAGATAAAAAGATGTATATGAAAGTATTGCACATGTACCTTATGTATATTATGAGAGAGTTGTAACAATCTCTCAACAAAGGTGTGACTGTATATGAGTATGAGTACTAATGTCTAAGAATATTGATACACAAGCCTATTTATTTAATGCTACATTGTTAACAGCACACCCATATTGAAATCATTCGCTTTTGGGCTGAACAGTTCTGCTTGGATAAATAATAATAACAGCTAACATATGGAGTTTGCATTGAGTTATAGTTGATGCATAATTGGGTGAAGGTGAATTATAATGATGTGCTCAAATGTAAATCTTATAAGATTTAGTTTCAGATGAGAGACTTGAGGCATATCATTAGGGATTAATTACAAATCCACACGAAAACAGTATGCAAATATTAAAGGATTGTATGTTGAAGGACAGTGAATCTATTGTTTTAGTTTTATACCATCATACTGTATGGAATTAGGTAGTGAGAATCATGGCATAGGAGCCAATTATTAGTAAATTCTCCTTTTTTGTGCTGGTTGTGTGCATTAATTTGGCCTACCATTGTACTGCACCAGATAAACTGGCATATGTAAATGATGTCACAGCTGTGAGATGTGCGGGCAACTTCAGGATGACAGGAAAAGCGTAGTTTTTCAATGGGTTAAACATATTTAGTTGATTTAGTTGTTTACTTTCTTGCTACACGCAAACGTGTTAGCTCAGTAAAAGTGGAAACACATGGACTTTCACCGTTATTGGCATTGACTACTAAATCTTTGATATTATGACATTGCTAATCCATTCCATGATTATCTATCACTTTGTGTATTTTGAAACATATCCAGAAACAAATGCAGATAAAAACATTTTTGTCTCTTTCTCTCAACCCCTCCAGTGAGCCCTCTGAGCCTTTCTAGTTTCAAACAGAATCCACCAACAAAACTGGCTCTAACCTTTAACTGTAACTGAATGTGTGTGTGTGTGTGTGTGTGTGTGTCTGTGTGTGATTGTGCTGCTGTCGTTCATCTGCCTGTGTGTGTCCTAAGCTGTACGGTGTGGTGGTAAATAGAGGTGTAAATGGCAGCACTCTCAGGTGTTAGTTAGAGGGTCCTGTTACGCCGTTGTTGGTTGGTTGCCAAGGGAGAGTTTGGTTATGGATTTCACTATCACTTCACATCACACACACACACAAAACCAATGAGTATAACCCTGTTTAATCATTAAATGTTTTGCTGTGTTGCAGTCATCTTTTTGCCATTGCTAATATTGCATATACCAACATGATGGATGCCAAAAAGGACCAGTGTATTGTGATCAGGTATGAAAAGCTTTCACTGTTACAGGCATCATTTCAACCAGCAGCAATTGGACAAAACTCCACAACCTGAAGCTGTCTTTTAAACAGTGAAATGTTGTAACATCACACAATTTATGACCATTTTTGTCCCCAATCTCTAACATCCAGACATAAAGGTGCTATAAAAGGCTAAATGTTTTTATTGTCACAGTGGAGAAAGTGGATCAGGAAAGACTGAAGCTACTAAACTGATCCTGCGTTACTTGACAGCCATACATCACAAATGCAACATCACACAACAGGTAGATATTTACGGTATATTGTATTATATTATTATATTATATTATAGTGCATGCATTTTAAGAATCACAGTCCATACTGTGGTTATTTAAGCTAACACTGCTTGCTTTCCTGTCTCGTCCATCGCTTCTTGTTGACCGTCTCCCATTAGATAGAGGTACGTGTTCTTTCACTTGTTGTAGCTCCAATGACAGCCACAACCACCCCTGTCGGAGGAAGCCATGGTAACATGCCTGTCTCTACTGACTGTTCAGATCCTGGAGGCCACGCCCCTGTTGGAGTCTTTTGGGAATGCCAAAACAGTGCGCAATGACAACTCTTCACGCTTTGGCAAATACACGCAGATCTACATGGAGGAGTGAGTAGTTTCACTACAGTGAGATCGCTTACTGTAATACTTGTGTTTTTAAAGAAGGGCCTCTTAAACCGAACACATCAGTCAGTTGAAAGAAAATCCAACTCTTTCATCTCTCAGCCTGAAGAAGCTGACTGGAACCAGTGGGCAACATTGGGGTCTGTTCAATGAAGCCCGTACCAACAGCCAGCAGGGGGCGATACTGGTGGTTTCAAAAAGAAGTCCGTTTGTATTGAATTTACCTCTGTAAACATTATAAACACACGTCTATGGTCTGAATGGTTAGTTTAAATGATGGTACCATACAACAGGATGTCTATTTGCTGAATTATGGTCAAAGCAACCACTATGTTATCAGCTAACGCTAACACTAGCAAGCTAGCTTGGTTAGCGATAAGCCTCCGTAATTCACATGAACTGTGATATTAACTGGATATTAATTAGGGCTCAACATGATGTTACTTACCAGTGCCAGTGACTCCTCAAATGAAGGAAACGAGCTCAGACCATCAGCACTGCTCCTCTTCGGAGTTTTTTTTTCACCATATATTTGACCATAATTCAGTAAATGGACATCCTGATGTATTATAACATTATTTGAACTAACCATTCATACCATAAACTTGTAGTTATAGTGTTTACAGAGGTAATACAGCAGGAGAGAAAATGGTCATTTTCCCATAGACATAAATGCAAACGGACTTCTTTTTCAAACCACCAGTATCTCCCCCTGTTGGCTGTTGGAGGGAATGCAAGTTTAAGTTAAGTCAGTATGGGCTTCATTGCTGTTGTTCACAAACCAATGGGTGACGTCACAATAGCGCCGTCCACTCTTGATATACAGTCTATAATTAGAACCAGACGTCACTATGTTGTGTCGCTAAACAGATTTTCGAAAGATAAATGTTAAAATTCTTTATTGTCACTTCTGCATACAAGGACACAGGACCAAAAGGTGCTAAATAACAACAGTTTACCAAATACAGATAACAGCAGAATAAAAAAACTACTACTGAGGCAAGGTGTGACTGCTTGTATGTAACAGTATTTCATGTGATGCAGACAATGCATGATGGTGTTTGGTACCATTAAGTTCACCTATAGGCAACACTCAAAAAAGAGCAAGAAAGAATCACCTGGACTTGCCTGAGGTTTGTTGAAGATGTTTCACCCCTCATTCAAGAGGCTTCTTCAGGAAGCCAGGAAATATAAACTAAAGAGGTGAAACATCTTCAGTTGACTCTTTTATTCTTTTTTTGCTGTTTTTGATTTATCTCAAATTGGATGACTGAGAACCCACACAGATATTGGCAACACTTTAAACTTTAAAATAAAGAAGAGAGAGTCTTGCAGCAGGCAACATATTGAACATGGAAAACTTGGAAATGTGTAAAAATGCTATTGGATTTTCATATTTTTAATGCCATGATATCAGACTAGTGTGCAGTGTGACAGTGTGCAGACTGGCAGCAGTATCTCTCAAGCAGCCTGTAGCAGGATGTTAACTTGATTCTGAAAAGGCTTCTGGTGTGTGCAGGTCTGCAGCTGCACACATAAAGACACACACACACACACACACACACACACACACACACACACATAGAGTGGGCTTAGCGGAGAATATGCTAACATGTCCCAGTAACACAGTCAGAGGAGGAGTTGAGCTCCTGCTAGATCCGAGCACATTACACATGCATGACCTGTTACTTAACTCGGACTTACTGTGTGTGTGTTTGTCATTGACAAGGGGTGTAATCAGCGGTGCCATAACGTCTCAGTACCTGTTGGAGAAGTCCCGCATTGTCTTTCAGGTGAAAACACACACACACATAGACACACACACACACACACACACACTCTCAGCGGGTCAGGTGGAGTCTTCTTACCAGTGAGTCACTGTGAGAAAGAGGAGATTATGGAGGAAGCGGTGTCAAACATGTTGCACTCTATCGTTACACAACCCAATCTGTTCATCACTCATCCATCCGTCTTTTATGCAGCGTCATTTCCATTTTAGTGAAACTACTAGCACAAATCTTTTGTCATTGCGTTTGCAATTAAGTGTGCACATGACAGGTGATTCATGTGTCTGTTGTGTGTGTGTGTGTGTGTGCGTGTGTGTGTGTTCATCCACAGGCCAAATCAGAGAGGAACTATCACATCTTCTACGAGATGCTGGCAGGTCTTCCTCCTCATGAGAAGCATTCACTGTATCTGCAGGAAGCTGAGACTTACTACTACCTGAATCAGGTGCTCATAGAAATATCAACACACACACACACACACACAGCACAGGTTAGGAGTGGTCACTGTAATAAATTTCACAGTCACAGTAACAAATGAGATGTCAATTTTCTGAAAATGTCACATTTATTCTGCAAAGTGATTAATGGCACAAACAGAAAACTCATCACGGCACCCAAATAGAGACTAAGGGACCTTTGCAGCCCGTTTCTGAGTTATATTGAATGATGTATGTATGTAATGTGCTGATTTCTGTCCAAAGTGGATATATTACTCCATGTTACGGTGTGTGCCTTTTGTCTTGATGATTGATGCTGTGATTTCTGCATTGCTCTACAGAAGTAGTTATGACCCCTCAAACAAAGCAGCGTCCTCTTTGTTGTGTTGCATGTGTCAATGAGAGTTGTTCAAATAGACATATTTTGTCCTTTATTTGAGTAACTATCCAACATGCGTGTATGGAAAATAGTGAGAAAAAATAGGCAAATATAGTGTATACGTTGTTGTTCTGTTTGGAGGTCATTTGGTTAGTCCAGTACCTCAATATTAAATAAATCACTATGAAATTTGGTGCAGACATTCATGCTCAACAAAGGGCACATTCTAGTGAATTTTCCTCTACTGTGAGGTTAACAGTTTTCTTCCTGGGGATTGATTGCCATGATCTTTGCAGACACTCATGTTCCCTTCTGGAATATTCACATATTTGTCTTCTAGCAAAATTTCATAATTTCTGACCTTGTGACATATCCATAATCATAAGATGTGCTTTGTTTTTGCTGCTAGTTAACAGATTTATCTTGCATTACTTTACACTGAGACCATCAGGTTGCTCTGCATGTTATTTCTCTGCCACCATTGAGCCGGATTTCTCTCTTGGATTTCTTTTTACCACTTCATGAGATGTGATGAAACACAAAGCAACACGTCGCTCATGCCAAAGCTGATTAAAGATCCTTGACTAATTTCATTGTTATTGGTGCTGGTGACTACTACAGGCACATGTGGCCTATTTTTTTTTTAATAGTAATGTAGCACCAGGCTGAAAAGTAATGTTTCACTGCCATCTGTGGTTGAACGTGTGGTTAGTAACCAGGCCTAGCAGTGATGTCACAGTGGACTGACCATAGAAATAGAGTAGTAGTAGTTTGTCATTTAACTCGTACAAAAGAAAATGGTGATTGTTGCGAGAGAGAGATGGAGGGCTGGCTAGTTAGCTTGGTGTCTGGTGATAATTATGTGTTATCCTCAGCTGTGACAGGAGCATGTGGATGACGCTTTTAGTTGTTAATTTCACTTGTTTGTTGTGTCTCTCTTTGCTCTGTTACATTACGACGTCACTGCTTGTTTCAGTGGTTAATGAAAAGCCTCAGCTCAGAGTCCATGACTTGCCGTGAACAGTACAAATAAAAAACCGTCATGCTACGTTTGATTTGAATGGGAATGTCTGTTCTACTCCTGCTCTATTTCTGTGGTATTGACACACCTAGACGTACACTACTGCATCACTACATTGAGGTGAGAAGTTGAACTTCCCCTAGAAATTTTCGAAAACAACTTTCAGCAGCCGATAAGTTTCTCCTTAATTAGAGCTGGGCTGAGGGTAAATATGCTGTTGTTGATAACAGTGTGTGCGTGTGTGTGTGTGTGTGTGTGTGTGTGTGTGTGTGTGTGCAGGGAGGGGATTGTACCATAGAAGGGAAGGATGATGGGGAGGACTTCAGGCGTCTGCTGGGTGCCATGGACATCCTGTGTTTCACCCCAGAGGAGCTAAACAGCATCTACAGACTGCTTTCCTCTGTCCTTCATCTGGGGAACGTCTACTTCCAGCCACACCAGGTCACACACACACGCATTTAATTTCACGGTTGAGTGATAACAATGACGTTGATAGATGATGGTGATAAAACATGTCTTCTCTGTATGTGTGGGTATGCCTCCCTGCAGGCTGAGGGTCAGGAGGTTGCGTCGGTGGCGAGCGCTCAGGAGATCAGGGTGGTCGCTGAGCTGCTGCAGGTCTCACCTGATGGCCTGCAGAAGTCTGTCACCTTTAGGCTGATGGTAAGCAGAACGCACTTCAATCAGCAGATAATCTTAATTGGATTCTAACAATCAGAGAGAAGTCGCGAGATAACGGATGTTTGGTCCCCCAGGACACAGTTAGGGAGAAGATCTTCACTCCGCTCACAGTGGAGAGTGCCGTGGATGCCAGGTGAGTGAATATAGTGTCTGTTGAATTAAATACTACACGCCCACTTCCACACGGATTAACCGAAAATATCAGCCTGGTAGTGATGTTTCAGGCTTTCAACTGTCGTCAGTTTAGACTCATAAATCAAACCAGGACACGACTGAGAAGGAGTGAAGCGTCTTTGATGTTCTCCTCCAATCTTTGGTAGAGGCATGTGAGGACAAAGGACGTCAGGGCCGGGGGAGAGATTTTTCAGATGTCCTCTGTTTCCATAGGAACGGGGTTTTCTGTTTCCATAGAAACCTTATTGTGTGTTTTTCATAGAGATGCCGTTGCCAAGATCCTGTACTCGCTGCTGTTTAGTTGGCTGACAGAGCGCATCAACGGACGGGTCTACCCTCGCAACGAAGCCCTCTCCATTTCCATATTGGACATATATGGATTTGAGGTCACGCTGAAGAATGATCTCGCTCAGTTATGTCACAGTGCTGATGCATCTGAGCTGACCCGTGTTAACTTTGTCTCCTCTCTCTGCCCTCCAGGAGCTACAGGTGAACAGTTTTGAGCAGCTGTGCATCAACTACGCCAATGAAACTTTGCAGTTCTTCTTTAACAGGGTCATCTTCCAGGAGGAGCAGGTCAGGGAAACTACAAGTTAATGTTTCCACATGTACTGTAGCTTCCCATTGAGGATAGATTTGATGATTTAGTTTAAAATCAGATGAAATACGGTTGAAAGTGTGGAAGAAAAGCATTTCTTAAACAACTTGATGTAATCACGAGACAGTTAAGTAGTTGGGTTACAGGTCTCCTTCTACAGTAACCTAATTCCTTACTGTGTAAATCAAGAAACTTGATTTATATTCGTCCTATGGAAAGACAGTAAATAGTGCACATAATCAACTATTTGATTGTTATGTAGCGATGCATCCTTGTCGCATTCAAAACTAATTTGAAACTAAGTCTGATTAAAACTAAAACTGATGAAAAGTGTGAATAGGAACAAATTAGACAAAGAAACAGACACTGTCACTGCAGCCGATCGGCCCAAAGAGTCAGGATTAGTGGTTCAGCTTTGTCAATAGTAAGGTTGGGGATAGGAAAAGAAGTTTGATTTATTTGATCTGACCTGCTGCATTCAGTAAACACAGATCTGCTGTCCTGCTTGTACAGTCTAGCTATTAAATTATTAGCTTTTTTCCAGTCATTATACCCACTTGCTGATGATTATTTATCAAAAATGCTACTGTAAATGTGGCCAGTGGCCAGTGGCCAGCCCTACAATAGCTTCGCCGATATTAATGTATTTGCTTAAAAATGTCCTGATATTTGATATATACCCTTGTTTGTCGCTTGACTCCTTTCAGAGGAGCGCTGAGTTTTAAACACTCTGAATAGTTGTGCTGTGTGTAGGAGGAGTACATGAGGGAGCAGATCCAGTGGCAGCAGCAGCCCTTTAGCCACAACCAGGCCTGCCTCGACCTCATCGCTGCTAAGCCTCATGGGATACTACGCATACTGGACGATCAGTGCGGTTTCCCTCAGGTACAGTATATCCAGACTTGTTACACTAAACTTGTCATTACCAAAGTTTCAAGGAGATCACTTGAATGTATAACAAACAAATCTGATGGAAGTGAGCTGGAAATGAGATAAACCACAGACTCTGTGTCCCTCAAATGAAGTTAGACGAGATGGCAAGAAACAAATTGAGATTTTTGGTGGAAAAAAGGCAACAGCTGACAATAACATGAAAATGTTTTATTCCTCGGTTTTGAACAGAAATTGAGTTAAAGCTCTCACTTATTGGATTTCTCATAAGCCAGGAGAGTGAAGTGTACTGTAGCCAGTACAGATCAATACAAAACTATCCCACATGCTCACTTAATTGCCTACCTGTCGTTATCTTTATCCCTGGGGCTCCTGATGTAAGACGGTGGCTGAGCTCATCTCCAGATAAACGTTATTATGAAATATGAACACAGCGTTACACGAGTCACTGACTGAGGCAATCTGCTGAACGCACACAGGCGACACGTGTTTGTGCTGTAGAGGTTTAGTTTCCATGGCTCACACACCGTTAACTGTCTCCAATCATCGCCAGGCAACAGACCACACCTTCCTTCAGAAGTGCCACTATCACCATGGAAACAGCCCGCTATATGCCAGGCCAAAGATGCCACTGCCAGAGTTCACCCTGAAACATTTTGCTGGGAAAGTCACATACCAGGTACATTTCCGTCTTTTTCCAGAAAACTTTTGCTTTTTCTCAGTTTTATGTGGAACAATTTATGATGTTTTACAAACGAAAATGTTAAACAAATGTAAACATGACATGAGAAGTAAGTAGGTTAGTTAAAGGGTTAGTTTGGTACTTGTCCATAGTCAGAAATAAACTGGAAAACTGTGGTCGGTTGCAGCAAAACTTTTTAAAAAACTTAAAAATTTTAGCCACCTGAAAGTAAGGAAACCCTGAAAAAAAAGCAATATAAATTGAAGCGGATGCTATATTTAGAGTATTTTAACTGCTTTATCTTGTTGTCAGATGGTCCTACACAATGAGGCTGAAGCCATAATCTATAGTATGCTCTCTTCAAAGTCACCAGACTCCTTTGATAAAAAAACATTTTACCTCACAAAACATGGGTGTCGCTGATCTACCGCTGCCTCGATTGGGTAGTTAGTTTATATTATTTTGCAAGCAATATTGCTGAATCCATAATAACCCTTTAAGACATCAACATAATGACACGAACAAACCAATCAAATCCTAGATGGGTTTGTTTTAGGAGTTGATCTGCAACTCCTAGTTCTAGGAGGTAAAATTACAGGATTTTTCAAAGGAGTCTGGTGGTTTTGAAGACAGCATAGATGGAAACAACAGCTGTCTAACAGCACAGTAAAGCAAAGATATTCTAAATAAGGCCTCCACTTTAAAGTCCATGACAAATATATCCTGTAAACATTCATTTATTGTTTAGCAGTTTCCATTTTTACTTATTTAGTTCCATCTTTATTGCAATTTCACTTCTTATTATTACTTCTTGTATTATCAAAGCTAGACACTGTGTTGTGTTGTCTTTAGTGACCTTATAACATCAAATGTCTTTTGACACATTTGTAGACATTTAAACTTTAGGGAACTTTGACCTTATAACCTCTAATGTCTCTTAAGTTTAAACATCTATTACTGTAAAAACATTTTCAGAAGATGAGAGAATGCATTCGCACACTGTCCAACGTTTGCTAAGAACAAAGTTATTTAGTGTGATAAAAAAATTAATAAAATTCTTCCATTTCCAAAATGTGTTGTGCACATACAATACTAGCTCCCAAAAAAACATGACAATAATCTTCAGTATATTAATACCACTAATATCATTAACTATTAATACTGAATCCCTGTGTTTTATTTTGTTGTCATGATTTGTGATGCAGGTTCACAAATTCTTGGATAAGAACTTCGACACGGTTCGTCAGGATGTTTTAGACCTCTTCATTCAGAGCAAGAACAGAGTGAGATGTTCAAATACGCTCTTACACCTTACTCTCTTGTATTGTTTCAACATTTACAGTATTTTCCATTCTTTATTCCCCAAGTGATCTTGGGGATCACTATTATTCAAATATCTTGTTTGTTACTCATCATCTTGTCAACAACCGATTTCCGAATTATTGTTTTGAGTTGGAAATGCATTTTTAATTGGCATTACATTAAACTAGTACTAAAGTTAATACAGATACTTATTACAAAAATGATCACCTGTCATATATGATGCTCACCTCTTTGTCTTCTGTGTTCTGTATGTACACAGATGGTATCCAGCCTCTTCTTGAAGCATTCAGAGTCTGTGTCTAATGGCCGACGCAGCAGCGCAGCTCGCCGTTATCAGGCCAACACAGTCAGCGCAAAGTTTCAGAGCAGCCTGCAAGAGCTGCTGGAGAAGATGGAAAGGTTTGAGTGAAAAAGTCAGCCTTTAGGACACTGTGGAAACCCCTAACACACCTTCATAACATCTTCTTATTATAACTGCCTGCCTGAAATTCATTTGTGTGTCTCTGGGCCCCGCATACATTCACATTATCTGTGTGTTTTGCTCTTGAGAAGGCAAACATTTAAATTATAACTCTGTCAGATATGGCTAGATGTAGAGTGACTCATCAGATTGTATTCTGTCCTTGTGCCTTAACTAGACAATGAGTGCTGAACAATGTGTTAGATCATTTCTGGCAATCTTTTAAGCCTCCACTGTCAGTCTTTGTATGAGCCTTTTAGCTCGGAAAAATGGATTTCATTCTCTTAATTTGAGCTCAGTCATATCTCTTCTAGATGTAAAACAGAGGTGACACTGTTAATATGTAGCCTCAGCTGTAAAACCATGCCATTACTTCTCCTCTCAGTTGGAAAGTCAACCTCCTTTCGGAAAGCCTTTGTCACGTCACACAATCATTCATCCATCCATTCGTTCTCATCTATCTGTGACAGGTGTAACCCTTATTTTGTGCGATGCATCAAGCCAAACCATCATAAGGTATATTTGCAAGTTGGGTGACGTATGCAAGTTTGCAGTGTTTTGCAATTTCATTGTACTGTGTAACATGCAGCTCATGTTTACTCTGTGTTATGTGTGTAGGAGCCAGGAGTGTTTGACATGGAGCTGGTCAACACTCAGCTGCATTACTCTGGCATCATGGAGACCATCCACATCAGGAAGGACGGTTATCCAATCAGACTGCTCTTTCACAGCTTCCTAACAAGGTCAGCTGCTCTATTTGAACCGTATAAGCTGGAATGTGCTTCAGACTATCTTGGAATAGTTTCAGCTCTTCTCACCACACGTGACCATGAAATGGTAAAATCTTTTGAATTATTGTCTTTTTCTGGCGAGAGTTCAATTCACACACTGCTTCCTTCATGCTGAAATCACCGTCTGGCACTTGTTAGCTGAAAGTAATGACCTCTGACCTCTGGCTTCCACAGGAGGAGAGAAACAATCACCATTCAGAGTCACACCAAAACTACTAAATACACACAAATACTTAAAGGAATACTTCACTCACAAAATGACCCTTTGTGTATCAACTACCCACCCTGTGTTGCCTTGAAATCTCGAAGAAAACCTGTTTGTGTGTCTGTAAGTGTGTCTGGTTATGCTCATGAACTCCATATCTCAGGAACATCTGGAGTCAGTTTCTACAAATTTTGCACAAATTTCCACTTGGATTCCAGCATGAACTGATTAGATTTAGTGCAGCCCGTGAGGCGGTAAATGTTGCTCTCTCATGCTTTCTCTGTGGAAAAAGAAAAACAAACAAAAAACATGGAAATCTTGATGAACTGAAGTAAACAGAGTAAATAGAGCCTTTACATAAAAATGCAAAATTATTTCACAACATCTGTTTGCAAGCTCATTCTTTTAAGGGTCATTTATCCAGTCCTATGCTTACTACTTCCAAACATATGCATCTTTGCTGACATGTAATTATTCAAAACACTTCTGCATAAACAGTTGATGTTTTGATATAATTTTCCTGTTTTAAATGCAGCACTCATTTGCTTCAATTCATTAAGACTTTTCTCCATTTTTGGATTCTCTGTTCACTGTGGAGGCATGTGAACGGTTTTATTAAAGAACTCAAGATAAGGCACGGTGAGTAATTGACATAAAAATCATCTTTTGTGCCTGAAATATTCCTTTAACTACCAAAACTCACAATCCCAGTTAGCCTCACTCTACACCAGGCCTCTCAGGCTCGCAGCCAATAATAAATCTGACATTCCCTCTGAGTTCAGACACATGTCGCAGCTTTGGATTTCTCTGATCTCCCAAATTCATATTGTAATTTTGAAAAAATTATGTGTGTGGGCATGTACAGGTACAAAGCCCTGCTCTGCCTGAAGGATCTTCCGCCTGCAGATGGAGAAAACTGTGTCACAATGCTCCACAAGCTTGGCCCGGTCAAGAGCGGCTCGTATCAACTGGGCGTCAGTAAAGTGAGCTCTCTCAGTAGCACAGACATGTACCAAATAGGTCAAATGAATCACACATAAGAAATAAACATGTGTTTGTGTTTGTATGTTAGATTTTCCTGAAAGAGGAGCTGTATCAGCTGTTGGAGGGGAAGCGTGACCGTGTGCTGAATATCGCCGCCATGGTGCTGCAGAGACACACCCGTGCATGCTTTGTCCGAAAGAAATTTGCCAAGTTGCGGCGGCGCATGATTCTGTTAGAAACACGCTGCAGAGGCTACCTGGCCAGGTAATGTCCACCTGAGGTCAACTTTAATTTAATTCAATGTCTCATGACTTAAACAAAGAGATGCCCCATTCACAGCTTCCCCAAATGCTGCACTTATAAGGTCTTTTGATTTGATAGTCATTGCACCTTACAAACTAGGGATTATTCTGTTTTTCACAATAGATATAGAAATTACACAAGTCTCATGTTGACTCTTTGGAGGTTAAGCTCTCTTTAATTGGAAGCTTGAGTCTGGAGTTTCAGTCGTGAGCTTTGCAATTTAGACTGAAGTGTTTGGTTTCAGAGCGCCAAACAGGTCAAAGCTTATCAACCTGCTTCTTCTTCTGTCCTTCATGAGAGGAGACGGGGTCAGAGGAATCAGGTCGTGCTCATCCATCAAAGGTGATAGATTTCTCACTCACTGCCAGTCTGTGGAAACCCTGAGATATGCTACAAATTAGCGTCTGTAAAAATTCACTTCACGGCTTAATGAGGATGCTAAAATGGCAATAAATGCAAGGTCAAACCTTTTGAATCTGTTAGAGATAGACCATCACGCTTTGATGAATTTAGTGAAATGACACATCATGCTCATAAAATACAAGTTTGATTAATGCACCTCTTGTGATTGATGGCATAGTAAAATGTCTTCCTGAACAGAAAAAAGTTCACTCAGAGGAAGAAGTATCTAATCAGGATCCGCTCCGTCGTGCTGCTGATCATCAACCGCCAGCGCTACATGAGGGTATGCACCCACTGTCTGTGTCACTAACTGCATTTGTGTTTGAAAGATTAATTGTAAAAAAACAAAACAAATATGAACAAATGTGTGAAGTGTGATGCTGTTGTCGTTCTGTCAGACAGTGGTGGAGCCAGCAAGGAAGGCAGAGGAGGTGAGTGAGAGCGTCTCAGAGGAAGAAGAGGTTCACAAGAAGATGTAGCGTCAGTGAATGACAATCTGTGTGTGTGTTTTGACCATGTGTGTAGGATCGCGTCAACAGAGAGGTGGTGAATGTGACAACGCTGCCCATCCCTGCTGAGCTGGCAGTTCTGCTGCAGGCGGCCTCAGGTGCTCACACACACACACACACACACACACACACACACACACACACGCACACACAAACACGTTTACAAATCAAGGAACAGTCATCCACTTCAGTCACTCTTTATATAATATTTATTCATGTTTATTTTATTTTGTTGCAAAGTATACCAATTGAACTATGATCTTTTTTTCTACACATTTAATCTTGCTTCCATACTGTGGAAAATGCCTAAGTACCCCAAAGGTGACTCAAACCAGTGTGTGTGTGTGTGTGTGTGTGTGCGTGTGTGTGTGTGTGTGTGTGTGCAGGTGGTGGAGAGCTGCATTCTGACTGCTTGGCGGTGGTTCAGGCCCCAAAGGTTCAGGTTGAGCCCCAGCTCACCCTGCCCCTGGATATCAACAACTACCTCATGACACACTACATCCGGGCCATATTCAGGGTAAACACACACACACTCACACACACAAATCTGTGTGAACACATGAATAAGACACAAACACACAGTGAACTTGTGGACGTGTGTTGTAGGAGCCGTTGTTTGGGATGCTGACAGCCCCGCTGGAGAGTTCACTGATTCGAACAGATCAGGAGCTCAAACAAGGGGCGCTGAACGTTTTCATCCTGGTACGTGTTGCGTTCACACTCTGCTGGGAAACTGAAGAAATCAAACCCCAGACAAATTAACCAGTGTCCTGTAGCGTCCAGCAGTATAAGAAGAATAAGTCTTTTGGGATAGTATGTCTATCTACAAACACGTAATAACAGCAGAAGTATTTTTAATCTTTTTAAATTGTTTTCACTATTATGTTTCTTTAGTCAAAACATCTTAGATTGTACAAATTTGAAGTGTTTGTACAAGTCTTAAGAATGTACTGTGCATGAAAAATGTATTATTTGACCGCCCAGTGTCAGGTGTTAATCACCTCCGCTCTAATGTAGCAGTATTGCTGATTACCAAAGTATTGATTTATGTTTCCACCAGTATGTGCAAGCTCTTTATCAAAATTATACCTTTAATGCTAAAATATAATTGTTATCCATGAATTTTCAAATATAATGTTTTTTATAAAAAATATAAAAAAAATATAAAAGCACATTATTGTTATTGTTTGATTGAGATGCTGAATTTCAGTTATTTCCTGTTGTTCCTTAATCGAAAAATGTGTTTTAGTGGTTGTTTGATATTCTGGATTAATTTCTGACTTCTCAGATAACTCCAGTGTTCTGGCTCAAATTTAGGTTTAAAAAGGTGAATTCAGTATAACTTCCTCATTCCTGTTCAAAATAGTGAAGCATAGAGAGGAAAGAGAGAGTCTGAATTAAAGTGCTTCATGATGCTGGAGGCTCTTTGAGACAGGCAGGACAGGTGGCCTCATAAATCACTGTACATGAAAACGTGTGAAGAATCCATGATTCAGACTCTGACAGTAAAACACAAAAGGGAACCCTAAGGACCTCTAGGGAAGCTTTACAGGTGTAATTTGACTTGTAAGGCTACAGCATGTGTTGTAAACGCCTTTGATTTTGATAGATACTGAGATTTATGGGTGACCCAGACTTGAATGGGGCTCAGGAGAACCTGTTTGGGAACTACATCATCCAGAGAGGACTTGCCAATCCCAGCCTTCGAGATGAGATCCTGGTTCAAGTGGCCAATCAGGTGAGGCCCAGCTCGCTCTCCTAGCCAGTGAAATAAAAGCCTGAATTAAGACAGAATCACTGTTTTTGAACACCATTGCCTCCATTAGGTGTGGAGGAATCCAAACATTTTGAATTCAGAGCGTGGTTGGCTCCTCCTGTCCTCCTGCCTCTCTTCATTCCTGCCCTCTCAAAGGCTGGCCAAATACTTGCTGAAGTAAGAAGCACATAAATATATTTACTGCTCATGGAAACTGCAGTAACGTTACAGTCTATTCACTAGATTCATTCATGTGTAGACCTGTGATCTTTGCACATGGTTTCAGTGTTTCAGTGTCAGCTTACTGTATACTTATGTTTACATATTTATGCTTTTTGTATATTGTATTGTTTAGCTTTAGAAGCTTTAAATTTCCTTCCTTTTTTCGTACTGTGTATGGCAGCTCTTGTGAAAGAATTTCCTTCTTATCTTGTAGGTTTGTGTCCGACTACGGGCCGGAGGGCTACGACTGTGTCTGCCAGCACCGTCTGCTTCAAGCTCTGCAGCGGCTGAACGTTGGGCCGGAGTACGTCCGGACGTACCCGCCCTGTCTGCTGGAGTGGACTGCCAATCGCAAGAGAGCTCACACTGTTTTGCACATACACTGTTTTGATGGTGAGAACACACACACACACACACACACACACAGTCGTGTATTACTCAGGTTATGGAGACTTTACATTGATTTACATTGTCTTCCTCAACACTTACCTTGACCCTAACTATAAGGAGTACTTGCATAATCCTAATCCTAACCATAACCAAAATCTGACTTTGTAGTAATATTAAATCTTCTCCAAGTCTTCACATTATGGGGACAAGCATTTTAGCCCCAGAAGGAAGATGAGTCTCAATGTGAGTGTGTAAACAGATTTATGTCCCCATAATGTTGGTAAAAAACACACACACACACACACACACACACACACACACACACACACACACACACAGGTGTAGCCAAGAGGGGATTTTAACTGATTTTATATTCAGATCTTGTTGCAAGACTTTGGATGTATAGAAATGAGAGAACTAAGGCTACGTTTATATGATGACGGTCTGAACAGAAGACGCAAAAGTGGCGTTGCGTCTTCACTTTTTATTCCGCGTTTAGACAAGCATTTTTGGGAGGAAATCTGCATGCATACGGCGATGCTAAAGTGTGTGGAATTCAATTGGGTATGCATGCCAGGCAGCTAATTGGTGCTGTGATTTACTATCACACAACACCACCATGTCTGTGTGTAATTACAGATCCTTCTCTGTTCAGTAATTCTATCTGTGGAGATTCTGGACATTTGTTGGAAAGACTCCTGTATGTTTATTAGAGCTGCCAGAGCAGCTTGAAGGTCCGACACATGGAAATAATCTGACATGTTTATTTATTTCCCTGTACTGGCACATGTATGTGATGTAAACGCGTACACAACGTGAGCAAATCTGAGCAGAGTTTTGCATCTTGGTCAGTGTAGATGGAAACGTTACGGCGGAGCATATTCAAGTTTTCCACTCTTAAGGGTGGTTTCATTTCTTTGCATTTCAAGCCCCAAAAACACAGTCACTGTCAAAATGAAAGGCACTTCTGATAAACTATTTTGTTGTTTTTACCCGCAAGCGTTCTTGTGTAAAAAGAGCCTAAGTGATCTGTTTACTTTACAGTTCAGTGAGACAGGTACTAGGGCACCAGCCTCATGTGTAGTAAAAAAAAATAAACTAATGAATAAAATGAAATGAAACAGAGAAAGTTGTGCTTCATTTGAATTTACTTTTTGTTACATTTGTCAAAGGATATGTAGATTTTACCCTGAATAAATGTGTTGTTGGTCTAAATTAGAGGGTTATAAATGCAGATAACATTATAAACACTCACCAGCAGCATGTGTCAGAGTCAGATCTTGTGAATTTTGTTTGTTATGGTTTTTATTTCCACCTGAGCTCAATGGCTGTTGTGCGCCATCCTGCACGGAAGAGTTACCTGTCTCTCATTTCCTCCTCTCATCCAGCGAATCTGTCCTCTGGCCTTTTGGCAAATCTACAGAGGATGAAACAACACCTGATAGCCACTCAGCTTCACCGGCTTTGTTTGTGTGTGTGTTTGTTGATGCTGGTGTCTGTGTAAATCTAAAGAAAGAGGAGAGTGCTATCAGCTATGTTTATTGATACAGTAGACAAACTATTTGATTGTTGAGTGACTGCTTTATATCAGAGGCTGTGTTGTCTTTCCTCTTTCAGGTATGTCCTTCCTGTGTCCTCTACACTCCTGGACAACAGGAGAAGAAATGGCCAAAGACATCTTACAACACAGGTATCATCAATCTAAAACATGGCACTGAACATATGGATGGATTACAGAGAAAAGTTATAAAGGAGATTTTTGTGTGGAACTGGTATATTATAGATGTGAGAAATTATGGTGTTTTGTATGTGTGCAGGGGTGTGGTGGAGGGCCGTCGAGGCTGGTCGGTGCTGCTGAAGGAGCCTGCTCAGTGGGTGGAGCTGGAGGGCTCAGACTACGTTCTGGACTTGATGTCGGACCTGGAGCTTCCTGCCGACTTCCCAAAACACAGCAGCTACTTCATCATCTCTGCGCAGGAGCCGACCAGAGTGCGGCCCAATGCCAGCATGTGAGTACTTTTTACTCCACTGATTTTGTCTAACGACTTTAGTTACAAATCACTTTTCAGATGAAGATTTTATATGATGGGCCTGTAAAATACAGAGCAAACATTCTTAGAAAAACTTGTCACAGGTGTCAGATGTCTCTGAGTTGTGAGTAGCATCTGAGTCAATTATCAAGAAGAGTTTTATTGCCTAGTGTATTCGCATACATTTGACTTAGTGTCAAAAGCTTACAGTACTCACATAAAATAGAAAGGAAATAGACAAAATATTTTAACTCATTGAGTGCCAGCTGTTTTATAAAACAGAAAGTGCATTGTGCCAGCATTTTTGGTCATTTTGAGTCATCTTTCATGACCCACAGAATATTTTGTACTATGTCTGTGAAAACACTGAATAGCTCAAATGAAAGAAGAGACTCTCTATTTCATCATGAAAAGAATTTTGTTTTTACCTTGTTCCATTCTTGTTTTATCAAAGTAGAGTAGAGGCCAGTCTCACCAAAATCACCACTTTTTGTCCAGATTCATTTTGTTTTGCTCTCTAATTGAGATCGACTCCACTTCCTGCTTTGATCTCTGAGGGGTATATCTTTATGTCCCGACTACATTTCCCAGAAGCCCCAACTTGTGACCCTTTGGAGTTAACTAAAGCTAAACTACTTAACTGTGTATAAAATAGTAAAATGTGCTTCATCTTGACCAGCTACAAATTAAATGCCACTTATGCATTGACATTAACAATCTAATAAAGTAATATATGATAATCAGTCACAGGGACCAAGTGCTTATATTTTTAATACTTTAAATACATGTCAATGATAATGCACTTTTCCTTCAGTAAAGGTTTTGAGTATTTCCTCCACCACTCATGCACTGGTTTAACTACTGACAGGTTGTGTTTTTCTTATTGTTTTACAGAAGCCTGTTGGGTGGTGGGTTTGACATGAAGGGTGACTTCTTGTCTTCAGTCATGCCTGGTGCTGATGGACAAGGTGCACATTTAAAGACAAACATATGAGCGCTGACACTTGTTTGTTTTGATCACAGTGGACTTGAATGAATTTCCCTCCTGTCCTCTACTCTTCTGTCAGACTCAGAGCCTCAGAAAGGGATGGATCGCTATCTGGACAGCCTGTTTGACCCTGTTCTGTCTGAGGGAGCTGGAGTAAGTTCCATAATTCACTCACACTGACACACTTGACCAGCTGAGAAGGGATTCCTCTATCAACAACTTGCAAGTCACATAAAGCTCTGTTTATTCATTTTTAGCAGTCCAGTGACCCCACATCAAAAAGTGCATCCTGTAAATGTGCCTTACAGTTTAAAAAGTACACTCCTTGTTTTTATTGGGCAGGGAAGAGGGAAATGAATAAATAGATAAAATCAATAATCCAAAAAGAAGAATGCATGTCTTTATATAAAATGAGAACCAGCAAAAAAAATGACAGTACAGTTATGAAATAAAGCTTCTTCTGACCTTTCATACACAGTATAAATGTGGTGGTTCCTCCTTTGACCCAGATTTGACAAAATAAGAAAAAAATCCATCCATTTAATATTTTTTTAATTGTACAATCTCATTGAGAGGAAGATCTGTTTTCTAAGACAAACCAGAGAACAAGACACAGTCACAGTCACAGGAACAGTGAAACAGAGATACAATAAATATGAATTACAGTGACAATAATCATAAAAAACATCAGATAATAAAACTTTAAAATCTCCCAAGGGGAATGCAAATCTCCAGTTTGAGGGCAGTTTGCAAGCGGTTGTGCAACATTAGTGCATACCTGGGGTATATCTAGGTAGTCACTGGATCGTGTGCTTGTTATATTGTGCAGACAATATTTTCAAATAAGGACCTCTGTCAGCTCATTTATGATGCATGTTATACTTCAGAGTTGGTGTAGTGATATCTGGTGGTTGTTGACTGAGTTAAATCTCTACATGTTCAGCCTGGCTGATGGTGCAGTGCATGCTCGCCATGCTGGATCTATCAGTCTTCAGCTGGGACGCCGACGAGCTGAATGTCAGCTTCGCTATCGGATGTGGCTGACAGGAATTAGCATGTATCAGATGTGTTCTACAGACCTCTCCCGCCCAGCAACCTATTACGTTACCCAGTTACCATAACTGTCACGGCGACTAGATCGCCACGGTGATTTCCCACCCAGGCAACGTGGGGATCTGCTTACGAGGAACTGACACTCTGGCAAATGAAGAGCTTACTATTTAATGAGACATGGCCTACAAACACACACACTCCTGTAGATTTATGGGTCAGCGGCTGATTTCTGATGGAGTGGCGACACACGAACACACAAACTGTAAGACAGGGATTCCTCTGATCAGACTGTTAGGAAGTGGCTGATAACTATAAATAGTTATTTTATCTCTATCTGTGTTTCTCCAGCACTCCTGTTAGTATTTATGTTTCACCTGTTAGCTTGAATTTTTAACACATAGGTCTGCTGTAATGGTTGGAAGTGGCTTGGTTTTTATACTGTTGAATAGTAACAGCTGCAGTGAATTCAGGCTGAATCGGCTGCTGGGAGAGCTGAGACGTGTCTTATGACATTTTTTATTATGATACCAGTTTGATTCCAGAATAATACTTTTTGGCCTTACTTTAAGTGTATTTTTCTACAAATCAAATCCCCTTTTTCTTTCAACAAATACATATAATAATATAATCAAATCAAAAGCCTTTATTGTCATTATATGACAGTGCATACAATGAAAACAGGAGCAATGCTCCTCTTGGTGCTTAGTTAAATGTAAAAAAAAGTCAAGCTTAAAGAAAATAAAATAGAAAAGCGTTAACGTGATTAATCGGCATTAAGGCATTAACTTCAACAGCCCTAATAAAATCTGATTGAAGACAAAGCAGATATAACTGTAATCTGTATTAATGGTCCACACTGACAGTAACTGATATTTTACGATTTTTTCGCCAAAGATATATCTGGCATTTTCTGAAACATAACCAAGATATGTAGTGAGTAGGATCTTTTTTTTTTTTTACAATGAACACTTGAAATGATGAAAGCACTGGCAAATGACAAGGTAGGATGAATTGTAAACCAAAACTCTGATGATCTTAATGAGAATATATTTGGAACAAAATCTAAATCACACCCTCTAAACTAGAATAATTGAAATCAGCTTGTTTACAAGACAGTTAGTCAATTATCTCATCAATAGAGGAAACCATAAAGTGTGTCTTTGAATGATGGAAAAAATAACACTGAATGGAAATGCTTGTGTCTCTTCCAGCCATTGTATACATCGATACTAATATATCAGCCAATTTACTGATATATCTGTTTGATATCATCCTCATTCAGTCCTAAAATGTGTCTGTCCTCACAGGAAGTCGAATCAGCTGCAGGACTGTCCAGCAGGATGAAGGGGGCTGGAGGAGTTGGAGGCGGATGGCAACAGCAAGGCCAGTCAACCGGACCCCCACCTCCACCTGGAGGTCAGTCAGAATCACTCTGTCTGACCGAAGTCACTCCCTTATACAGTCATTCACTACACTTCACTCAAAATAGTAATTTGTTGGGTGAACATAAAAAAAATATGAAAAATATTTCCACCCAATTATAATACGCTCATTTAGCAAGAAACTGTTTTGTTGAGTGACATAAATGTGAATATGCTGGGTCAACATAAGGTGTTGGCATTACTATTACTTAATTATGAGGGGTCAATCCAACATAATAATCATTTGTTGGGTCAACATAAAAAAACTGGAAAGTTATTTTTCACTTAATTATAATATGCTAGTTTAACAAGCAATGCAAATGCTAAGTAGCTATCCATAGCAACTAATGCTGCTGGTGCTGCTATGATTAGTGAGCACACTAAGAAAACATTCGGAGATGAAATCAATCATTCAAAATGATAGAGCGGACAATAACAAGTTATGTGACATTTCTGTGCAGTGGTTCATTTTCAAGTCAAAGTTATTTTAAGTCAAGTAAAGGACTTAACTTATCGTCTTCATTGCCGACTCTCAGTATTTTGAACTGTGTGCTGAACTTCAGGAAGTAAAGTTTCTAAAACTCCCGGCTCGCACACTACTGCCACTTTCTGCTCTGTCTTACCCAAAACACATTAGGTTCTGTCAACATAAATTAATTTACAAGATGTTAAGTTATCACACATCATGCTAATCTCAGAAATCCAATACATTGTGGAAGTGTAGACATGCTGTTTGTATATTGTAGTATTTTCTTGTCAGACAGTAGATCGTGTGCACCATAAAGTATATGGAGTCATTTGACAGAAATCTAAACTCACAGACACTGGAAGAACATCAGTATCTCTGTGAATTATTAGTATGTTTTTTGTTGTTTGTCCACAGCTGTGAGAGTCCTTCCCGTGGGAGGCGTAATGTCACCTCCTGTTGCTGCCGTTGCACCTGTAACACCTGGTTGGTACCAAGTGTGAAGAGAAATATGAGAAAAAAAAAATAATTTTGGTGCCTCACTCCTGTTGATGGTGTCTCTCCTCCTCTCTCCTCCAGATGCCCAGCAGGCTGTTTTTGCCCAGCAGCAGCAGGCGATCGTGAACCAACAGGCCATCATCATGGTAAACCCTCCGTCTGCGCCTGTTTATTCGTTCCAGCCTTCTTCTTTTGGAGTTAATGCGTCATCGTCTTGTTTCTCAGGCTCAGCAGATGACCATGCAGGCTATGGCCATGGTTGGCAGCCCGGTGACGAGCCCCCCCACCTCCCCGATCACGAGCCCTCCCATGAGCCCTCTCCTCCACCACCCTCCCAGCCCGTACGCCCCCTCCAGCCCCTATGCCGTCATACCCCCGAGTCCATACGCCAACATCCCACCCAGCCCCTATGCTAACTTCACTCCAACTCCCTACGCTGCTGCAGACATCCCACCCAGACATCACTCTCCTCCCCCCACTCAGCTGGAACAAACTCCAGCCGACCTTCAAGCTCGGCCTGCAGCGCCACCCCAGAGCGCCACCAAGAGCAGCAAAACTGAGGCAGCACAGCCTAAAGCTTTACAGGTCAGTAACTCTGAAACATGTAAGGTAACAGTCCGAACTGACACTTTACATCATGATTCAGAGCTTTTTTTTTAATTCATGAAAGATGCTATTGCAACAAGAAGCCACACTTCCTCAAGAACAATTACAGCCACAAAAGATGCAGTTTAATGGAGTACCATTAGCAGAACTGTGCAGACAGGATGATGGTCGAAAATATATGTGTGTATATAATATAACTTTTATTTAATCATTGAGATCAATATCTATTCGGTCAGAGACACCTGAGTTAAGAGAGAGAAAAACAAACATACATTCATTAAAGTAGGCTGTCAGCGTCAGTAATTAATTAAGGTGATATAATTGCTTTTGTACTGGGCAATCATTAATAATTTGATTTTTAATTTAATATTTGTCAGTCACATGTATCATTGTGTGATTCAGAAGGTAATGAATGAATGATACATTTCAGTACAAGACTTCAAAGAAACTTTTAAAAGACCATAAAAACTCTTCCACCTGGCAAAATATTCATAATATATTCATACCAGAGTTGCAGACTTCTTTGGGTTTTTTTGACTACAATATGACTGTGCTGCATCCATACAGTCCTGTATAAAGTCCTTTTCTTTGCTCTGATATTGTTCTGCCTGCAACAGAAATCTCTAGAGACAAAATATAACGTCTACATATCTTCTGTGTGGCTTTCTCAGGCTCAGTCAGGTAAGGACAGCGTCTCTCGGAGGAAAGCTCCAGGCATCCCCATAAACAAGGACACACCAGCCAGGAAGTTTGGTAAGAGACAGAAAACAGGAAAGTCCCTTCAGGCCCTGTAAATGAAACTCTTTTTTTAAGAGAGCATCACTCCTTATTTGCTGTAGTTTTCGTTTATTTTTGTTGTGTTTGTGTTTCAGCTCCAGTGGTGACGTCTCCTCCACCCCCTGCTGGAGAGGTGGTGAAGTACTCGGCTCGGACTGCAGATCATATTGTCCCCAGCCAAGATGTCCAAGGTGACTGAATTTAAAAGCTTAACACTTTATAATAACCATCATTTATTAATGTGAAATTCATTGATTAAACTTCAGTTATAAATTGCATCATCTCTGAGAAGAGACAAGATCAGTAAACTATTTAGACTTTATTTTGCACACATTATGACATTTTATGAAGTATTTGTTAATGACCTTGAAGATTTGTAAACCTTTGATTGTTTGTAAAACATCTAAAACATTTCAGAAACAGACAGATCAGACACCACTGACTGTAAAATATTACAACTATCTATGCAATGTTTGTGTATCATTTGCAAGTTTCTTTTCTTCAATTACATCTTAATCATTAATGCGTACTTATAGATATAGTATATAAAATACTAGAAAATGTGCAAGTGTTAAAATAACAAATTCTAGCGTTACTAATAGTGTAGGGATCTATGAATTATCATTTTATTGTTTGTTCAAATAAATAATAGCTAAATTTAATAATAATAATAATAATAATCAATTACCATTTATTAATGATGTTTTTTATAAAGTTGTACTGGATTTACAATACAATACATTATTCTCATATGGTTTATATTATTTTATAGAGATCATCAGACGGTACAACTCCCCACCTCCACCTGAAGACGTGCTGCCACCTGAGAGGAGGTGAGGCCTCAAACATGTTTTCTTGTAAATACAGGTGGCACAGCAGTTGATGATACTGTGTGTGTACATACTCTAAAGCCATACTCTAAATCACACAGTGATTTACATTTACATTTGCTCAAAAAGAGCAAAAAAAAAGAGTCAGCTGGACTTGTTTAAGGTTTGTGGAAGATGTTTCACCTCTCATCCAAGAGGTCTCTTTAGTTCTTCACTTAAGAAAGTCCAGTTGACTCTTTTTTTGCTCTTTTTGACACAAACACATAGATTACAGCTGTAATGTGTTGACACTGTGTGGATGAATTTAGGAGACCAGAGGGGAAGTTTAAGAAGAAGCAAACCCCTCGTGATGAAGCTTTACAGATCCTCAAACCACAGATGGATAACCCTCCGGCTCCACAGGTACACACACAAACACAGAGACCGCAAGCATTACATACAGCGGTTAGATTATATTAGACAGAAATGCTAGAAATGAGAGATGCAGGGGAAGGTTTTTGTGTCTGTCCAGCCCAAAAGTCCTGTTACTCCCTCACCATCTGCGTCTGCAATAAAAGAGGCCGGAATTAAACCCACCAAAAGCACGAAGACGAGAGCACCTGATCGTCCTCTCCCCATACCACCTCCAGGTACTCACACTCAACTCTATCCACACATTCCAGTGCAGATAAGGCTGCACCACTTTGCAGAGGTGAAGTTATCCTGTGGTGCTTAGTAGTTTTATTGTGGTTCCTCCAAAACACACTAAAGTAGGTGTCAAGTCGACATTATGACACGGCTGACTCGTTTACATTTTTTTCAAACTAATTTGCACAAATTTTTGGACAGTAATTTGCACTTTTTTAATTGTATGTCTATTTCCACAAGTCACATCCACGTTACAAATAGTAAAAATACATTTTATAATAATTGTGTTTAAATAACATTTAATTTGAAATTAAAAATATATGTTCTTCCTTTTCAATTAGCACATATTGTAAATATATATTACGATTATTATTCCTTATTTTATTACTTCATTGCTGTTGTTTATTGTTTCTTTATTACTATAACTTGTCTACGCTGCTGTGGTGGGTGAATTTCCCCCAATGAATGAATAAAAAACTATTCTATCTGGGCTTACAAAGGAAAGAAATGGACTCAGCAAAAATTCTAATAGAAAAACTGAACTGAACTAAACAGTGTGAAAGAAATTAAACACAAAATCACAAGATTTACCAGCAAAAACCTGAACACAGGGTAAAGATGGCTGGTTGACTTGAACGACGAACCGACGCAGAAAAATAGGAGACCAGGACTATTATTACACAAGGTAAGATGGAGGTGACAGGTGGAGACAATTAGGATGGGGCGAACAATCACAGTGACAGTAAAACACAAGTAAATGTGTCTGAAATGAGAGGGAAGAATTACTGACACAGGAAGTGACACGACCAAAACACCGGACAACAGCAAAGACTGGAAACAGGAACTTAACAGATGAGACACCACAGTCTGTCCGGTTGTCTCGTTTGTGTTTTTACCTTCATTTGGATTTCTGTGATCAAGATTGCAACAATATTTGGACTAGAAAATGTTTTCCATTTTTGTTTTTTAATTTTTAATTTTGTCAAAATCAGGTGAAACAACATAACTTGTCCTGTTTGGTGCAGTTCCTCGAGAGCTTCCTATAGAGACGGAGACCATCCAGACTCAGCTTCATCAGCGGACCAATGAGGAACACTACACCTACACCAATGTTCCCTGGAGGCTGTACCTCAGGAAGGAGGTGAGTTCATCCACTAATACACAAACCGACAGCATGTTTGTGTTCTATGCTGTTAAGTGTTTTTAACCTGCTTTTTCAGGTTTTTTATCCCAAAGACAGCTTCAACAATCCTCTAGTGTTGGACCTCATTTTCAAACAGGTAACTGAAGCATCAGTACTTCACCAGTTGTGCTCCTTGTTTTAACTGACAAAAGGAAAACATAGAAAGAGAAATTATTGTGAACATCTCCTCTGTCGTCCCGTGCAGATCGTGAACGACACTCTGTCAGAGGCATGTGTTCGCATCACCCGAGATGAAAGGCAGAAAATGAAGGCTCTTTTCGGTAGTCTGACTGTTCTTCCTCTTTAGACTGTATGCTGTAATCCAAACACATCTCCTTGACATTCATGTGTCCACGTGTGTGTTTGTGTGAACGGCAGCTAAACACGGGGTTCAGCAGAATATGGATCCGGTGGAAGAGCATGTGAAGAAAACTATTGTGGCGGCTGCCAGGGAAACCTGGGAAATCTACTTCTCCCGTCTGTTCCCAGCATCGGTGAGGACCTGAAAATCCTGTGAAGATAATATTTACTGTTTCATGTTTTATTAAACCTGTGTGTGTGTGTTCAGGGTAGTGTAGGGACAGGTGTGCAGGTGTTGTCGGTGTCCCACAGCGGTATAAAGCTGTTGAAGACGGTCAAAAGCAGCGCTGCAGCTCCAGACTACTTCAGAGTCCTACGAGCCTACACGTATGTCCAGTTTGTCTTTATTTGAAAATCCTTATCTTGTTTCCAGCTTTATGAGTACTGCTGTTGAAAATGAACTATTCCTCTGCTTATTTCTTACTAATCTGGAGAACACTGATTTGTGTGTCTAGTCTGACCACTACTGGATTTTCGAGGCTGTATAAACCCCATATTGGAGAGCTTCTATGGAAGTATATGTGTGCCATCTGATTTTGAATTTGAATTTCTAAAGCTGATTTTTTAGCATCAAAATCAGACTTTCAATTTCAAAACCAGCATGCATTTTTTATTTCTGACACTTATTTTTTTCTCAAAAATAAAGTAAATTCAACTGCAAAAAAATCACCTGCAAAAAAAATTTAAAACAATATCTGGGTAACCAGGGAGAAGAAATCAGTCCCTGGTTCTCTCATCCAATGTCCGGCCAATCAAGTCTGGTTCATGAGTGGGTGTGTCAGGTAATATCGCTAAATTTCACAAACACAAATGGTGAATTAAGCACACTTACCAAAGGTTAGTCAACATGATTCAATTCAATCTTCCGGGGTCGGTGTCATATGACCAATGGAGCATAACCTGATTAGCTGGACACTGGATAATAGAATCAGGGATCACACCATTTTTAGATGCTGAATTTCTTGAATTAAAAAAAATATATATTTTGAGACACTGATTATTTTACGCTGAATATATTTCATCATTGAGAAAAAATAAGTGTCAGAAATAAAAATACATGCGAGAAATCTGATGGTTTTGAAATTCACAATCTCATTTTGATGCTAAAAAAATCAGCTTTACAAATACAAATTCAAAATCAGATGGCACTGATATACTTCCACAAAAGTTTCTGTTTTGTAATACCTTGTTACTTATCAGCCAACATTTACACTGATACCTTTACATCTGCAAGAAGCTAATTTATAGTAGCAGTTTTAGAGGCATGTAGATCAAAACTTCAACTAAATCCTTATAAGTCAAGCATCATTCTTACAGGATCACAAAATGGACAAAAATGCACCTTTACAAACCAATAATCAGCAGCAAAGGGAAACAATTAGACATTTTTGTGCATTAAGCATGTAGGTAATATGGCATTTGTATTCTCAGACACTGTATTTATTCGTTATAGCATGTCATCATTATTCATATTTCATAACTGTGTTCATCTCTACTGTTTTCTTTTGCACTGTGTGTTTTTTTTCAGCTTTGCAGACATCCTGTTTGTGACTATCCCCTCTGAAAACATGCTGGAGGTCAATCTGACCAATGAGAAGCTGATCCTGTTCTCAGCCAAGGCGCTGCAAGTCAAACATCTCATAGACACCTTCATCAATGAGATCAAAAAGGTACAGCGCACACACACACACACTCAAAGTTTTTGCAAAGTTTTATTTATTCCTAGTTGCCACAATATTATCTTTCTGTTCTTTCTGTTCTATCTGCACTACATTTACATGTTTATATGTCATGCACCAAGATACGAAGTTAAATTCCTTATATGTGCAAATTGACTTGGCAATAAACCTGATTCTGACACTTGTTTTGTATGTTTTTCATGTATGTCAATGGTTATATGCATGAGCTGCAGTTTGAATGAGGACCACTTGGACAACGAGTATGAATCAGGGTTTCATGGCTGTAAAAAACACATTTCATTTCTTGTATTCTTTGTTTCTAGTTTAGCCAAAAAAAAAAAAAAAACTTTTTCAGTGAGAACACAAACAGCACAGAATTTGTGTTGTCTGAGGCGCTGTTGAACTTCTAATTTACAGTTTTACAGTTATTTGTTGGCTCAAAACCACAAAAAATAACAGGAGGTTAACAAGGAATTACAACAAAGTAACTGTGAATTTATTGGAAACTATCACAAGCAACTAGTAACCACCACGTCAGTAGTGCCAGTGTGGACACATGAATGAAAGTTAAGCAATATTGTGTGGTGAAAGGAAGAGGATGGAGAGTGTGAGGAGCAGTTTCCTTAAATCTAATAGTAGAAGGGTGAAGAAGGGTCCAATAAATAAATCTGCAACACAAAGACAAGCAGCCAAAAGAGGCTGTGCCGTCACAGATTATTTCTCTTAATGCCTTCATCTGCACGCTGAATTCTTATGAGGAGAACTCAACAACTCAAGTAAAGTCAAGTTGAGGGTAAAAATTCAAATGCTGCAAATATCAACAACATTACAGTAACAGTGGGATCCCCTTATGTGTCTTTCTCCTTTGCAGGACTCTGATTATGTGATTGCAGAGAGAAACTTTGTGACAGACGACCGCTCCATGCTCAGTTTTCACAAAGGTGACGTCATCAGGCTGCAGGTTATGGACGGACTGGAGATGGGTGAGACACGGTGGTACATGTGATGGAAATTCTGTTAGCTTATGAGTGAATCTATGATCCAAGAATGTGTGTTTCCTGCAGGTCACAGCTATGGCTGTGTGGTGAGAAAGAAGGTGGTGTTTCTGGAGGAGCTGAAAAGAGACACTCAAGACTTTGGTGAGTGTTAATTAAATCTGAATCTTAAAGAAAGTAAGATCGATAAGCTTCACCCTTTTGCCAGTGGTAACCAGATGTTAGCATCACGGCTAAGGCCTTAAAATAAACAAGATGCCAGCTTTGAGAAATTAACCAACCTGGACTGTGTCAATGTCGCCTGAGGTATGCTGGTATCTTAAGCCAAGGAGAAATAGGTGCAGTGACGTTGACAATGCCCACAGCATTCTTTAAATGCAATATTGTATCAGAAAATTATTTTTTAGATGGAATACAGAGATGTAATTTGAAACCTATTGATTCATTGATTCATTTCTTGAGGGCACAAAAAATGATCATAGATGAGAAGTCACCTCAAACAATGGAAAGGACAAACTCTGTGTGTGTCTATGTTTTTTTTGGTGTATAATCACCTAAAAATAAGCCATAAGTTCAGCTTTATAGGTATGACTGTGTTTTAGGGATAAAAAGTTAGGCAGTGAGGACATGAGTTGGGATCAGGTGTTTAAAGGCTCCATTTTGCACCAGGTTATCAGCATAGCCGAAGGGGAGAGTTACGTCTTTGAAGTGAGAGAAAAGCATGCAGATAGAGATCTGACTTGCGTAAATGAAGCTGACCTGCTGTCAGAGGAAAGACAGATAGAGATCAGGACTTAGAGCAGAGAGGAAGCTTATTTAGAGGCACAAAGCACAAACGTGTGTGTGTTTGCTTTTCAGTGATTGGATGTTGTAATCCCTCTGCTCTGTGTGTCAGGTTGGAAGTTCGGTGCTGTGTTCGGTCGCTCCGGTGCATTCCCGGCCGAGTGCGTCCACCCCGTCGCTCCTCCTGACTTCCTGTCTCTGCCGTTGGACCGCAAAGCAGAGCCTAGAGGAGGAGCGGGACAGTTTGCAGTGTCCTCAGCCGTCGCTGTTGCCGTGGCATCCACCATGGCTGCACATGAGATAGATCAAACCATTGAGGTACTCAGTGCACACTAACGTACTGTATATGTGTTTTTTCTGTATGTCAAAGTGATCTGAGTGTCGGATTGTTTTTCACTGTCAATCTGTGACTTTCAGAAGGTTTCCCTTGATGGCTTTGGTGAAGGAGATCTGGACGAGAAGGCCTTGCAGGACAGTAAATACGACATGTTGGAGTTCGCCAAGAAGTTCTTCAGACAAGGAAACAACATGAAGGGGTGAGACATGCACACACACCAACCACACAACCTTGACCACTTCAAATACAGTGGTGGAAATTAGCTTAGTACATTAAGTGCTGCATTGAGGTATTACTTGAGTGATTTTTGTGATTTGATGTTGATGATGATCAGACCATAAAATAGGCGTAGTCAGTTGTAATAAGCAACATAGATGTGGGTCAGTAGGGGCCTGCTACATTGTAAAAGTGAAAGCAAAACTTAAATGTGACCAAATATGCTGAGTCAAAAATATACATACAGCAACATGAATTAGCAACTTTGGTGACTTAGAAATGAGCTTCATAGCATGGCCTCTTAACTTCTTGTGAGTGATCATGAGTGACTACAGCTGGTGACTTCTCTGAGGCCATTTAAATAGGGCTCATTGGATATAAATGCCCACAAACGCTACAATGAGAAAGTCAAAGGAGCTCAGCACAGATCTGAAAAAGTGAATCATTGACTTGAACAAGTCAGGAAAGTCACTTGGAGCTATTTCAAAGCAGCTGCAGGTCCCAAGAGCAACAGTGCAAACAATTGTTTATCAGTATAAAGTGCATAGCACTGTTTTGTCACTGCCACGATCAGGAAGAAAATGCAAACTATCACCTGCTGCTGAGAGAAAATTGGTTAGGAGGGTGAAGAGTCAACCGAGAACCACCAAAAAGCAGATCTGCCAAGAATTAGAAGCTGCTGGAGCACAGGTGTCATTGTCCACAGTCAAGTGTGTTTTGCATCGCCATGGACTGAGAGGCTGCCGTGCAAGAAGGGAGTCCTTGCTCCAAAAGAGGCACTGCAGTTGTAGAAATAACTGGAAACTCAAGAGAGCCATGACATAATGTTCTTTACAAGTGTATGTAAACTTCTGACCACGACTGTATTTAAATATGCTCTCTCACAGATAAATCTGTACTTGTATTAAATTTAAGTTACAATGCAGGGGTATTATCTTGACTACTTCCTCCAACGCTGTTTCAATCTAAATGCTGCACTTTGTGACTGATTTGTGCTCAGAGATTCCCTGAAGAGCAAAAGCAAGAACAGAGACTCCAGAGAGCCCACTGAAATGATCAAGTTCTCCAAGGTGCCTTTCTTCTTGCTATGACTTGAAGCATTGCGTAATCTACATCTTCACAAGGTGGTTAGGTGTGTATTGAGTGATATACATTACACCTTTGTCCTTTGCAGACTCCTCTGACTGAGTCTCTGATAGAGTTTACTGATCCGGCTATGAACAGAGTGGCAGCTGATCTCTTCCTGTGTAAGTTCTCTCTCCTCAAATGACATCATCTTAATTACATTTTATTATTACTTTTTACTCACATTACATCTGGGCTCTGCTTCATCTTCTGTTAAAATGAGATGTTCTAATCAGATTTTAAACACTGGTGCTGGATCTGCCATTCAATACTACTGACCAGTGTGGTTGTGTAATTTTCGTAGCGGTGATGCGTTTCATGGGTGACGCTCCATCAAGAGGATTGACAGAACAGGAAGTGGTCAACACTTTTCTCAAGGTAAATAGACAGTTTTTTTTCGTTCTCAGGCTACCGCTTCCCTTGCAACAGTGCTAATGTGTGTGTGTGTGTGTGTGTGTGTGTGTGTGTGTGTCGTTCCCTCAGCTCATAGGAGAGTTCACCTTGATGAGGGATGAGGCTTACTGTCAGCTCCTCAAACAGCTTACGGCGAACACCAGCTCCAAACCGTGAGTCTGCTTCCTCACATGAACACAACATCCACACAACAAACCAACCCACACTAAGCTGCTCTTCCTCCTGTAATCCTCGCTGTGTCCGTGCACTCTTGTGTCGTACAGCGATAGTTGCCAACGAGGCTGGAGGCTGCTGTACATCCTGACCGCTTTCCATCGCTGCTCTGAAGTCCTCAAGCCCTTCCTGCTGAAGAGCCTGCAGCAGGCGTCTCGCAGCGCCGGAGCACAGTATCAGGGTAAAAAAAACACACACTATCGCCAAGTGTAAGGCTGCTGTTCAGTTTACCAGCGCCACCAGCATGGAATGTTTGCTTCCCATGTTTTAGGCATCGCTAAAGCATGTGAGCAGAACCTGAAGAAGACATTCCAGTATGGCGGCCGCATCGTTCCACCCAACAGCATGGAGCTGAAGGCTGTGATGGTCAGTGGAGGAAGTAATCAGATCTTTTATTTAAAGGGTAACTTTGGTCTTGATACCACTGGCTACCGTCTAATGCTGCTCCTCATATGGTGTTATTATGGTATAGCTGGCCTTTGAGTGAAGCCAGTGCTGTTTCTGTGGTTTAGCACTCGGCGCCTCACCTTACCACTTGAACTAGAAAAACACTCAGAGAGCGCAGACCTCCGCCAAGGCGGCGGCGGCGGTAGCAACTTTTTATTTAAGTTACCTTCGCCGCCAAGGAGGTTATGTTTTCACCGGGACTTGTTTGTTTGTTTGTTTGTGAGTTTTCAAAGTAACTCAAAAAGTTATGGACGGTTTTTGATGAAATTTTCAGGATTGGCCAGAAGTGGCCTAACTTAAAACCGATTAATTTTTGGTGGTGCCGTTGAGTTGGATCTGATCACTACCAGAAATTAATCGGTTTTAAGTTAAGCCACCTCTGACCAGCTTTGAAAATTTCATCAAAATCCGTGCACAAATTTTTGAGTTATTTTGCAAACCAACAAACAAACAAACAAACCCTGATGAAAACATAACCTCCTTGGCCTGCCAAATCCTCTACACACTGTACCTTTACGGTAAAGCACAAATGACTCAGTTCAAGTTGCTGCACATAAAAGCTATTACTCTCTACCAATGAAATGAAGGAATCAGCCATAGTGTCTGTACAGTATACACAGGGGTGTCAAACTCAACTTTATCCCAGGCCACATCAGCATTATGGTTGTCTTCAAAGGGCCGGTTGTAATCTTTATTACATAATTACCTCTGCATTTGTTTATTTGTTCATTGGTTTTAGTAATAACTAAACCTAACTAAACTAAAAATAGTCACATTCAAGTGTACTATTGTACAATTAACTTAGAAAAATAGTTCATGAACAAAAACACACGCTCGTGTCAATATATATGCATTTATGTAAGAAAAAATGCTGCATGTGGGCACACACATTTTCCTGTGTTACTATAAAATAAATTTCACTAAGATATTCAAGTGAATAATGACGTCATTTTTTTATTATCAAAATGGCAAAATCTCAGCCAGTTTGGGTCTGACAGTTTGGATAAGTCCTGTAGTTTTCATGAAAAGAGCAATTCCATGCCGAAGTTTAAAAAAAACATTAAAAATCACTGATGAACTTCTCTACCATGCCTGGTGACCACATGCAGGAGCTCCTCACTGTCCGCCTTCAAGCTTCTTCCAAAAAAAACATTTAAACAATTTTTTACGACCTCATCACTCGGCTAGAATGCTGGTTCAGGTAACAACTACTGAGAAGCGGATGATGGAAATTATATTATTTGCAAGCACTTGTGGACCACTTTAAATGAGTTGCCAGACTGGATATGAGTCTGCTGTATACTCAGAAAGAGCAAAAAAGAGTCAACTGAACTTGCTTGAGGTTTGTTGAAGACATTCTAACTCTTATCCAAGAGACCAGTAGAGACTCTTTACCTCGACCTGGATGACTTAAAAACTACACAGATATACTGTATACTATTAGTATTTGTTATGTAAATGTGTGTTTGTATTTCCTCAGGCGGGACGTAGTTCAAAACGTCAGCTGTTTCTCTTTCCTGGAGGCATTGAACGCCACGTCAAAATCAAAACATGCTCTGTAAGTGTTCAGCACCACTGGTGTATGAAGAGGTGGCTGGGATATACTGCGTGTGTGTGTGTGTGTGTGTTGATATTATTGTTTTTTTCAGGTTGCCCTGGAGGTGATTGAGGAGCTGTGTTATGAGATGGGTTTACACAAACTGGAGGCCATGGAAGAATATGCCATATTTTTAGTCACCAACAGAGGTGCGTTCAGAGACGTCTGCTTCGCTCTCACACACAAACACACACACACGAACATTGTAGTAGTGCACACTAACAATGAGACACTGAAGCAGATCCACTCACAGATCGCATATCAGACTGTTATCTGGTTTCTAGCCGTTTGAAAAAATCACTCATGTCCATAAGTCCTAATTGGGCTACGGTGTCAAAATCACTTTTTCATTTCTGATGCTGATATAACAACGCACAGACTTCAGTAATGGTCCAGTACACATATTTCCTCTTTATTAGCTACTGAGATGTTCATGTGCATGCAGTGTAACGTATCCATAAAGATGAACTTAAAACATAAAACAACAGACCTCCTGTTAGTGAATAAAAATATTGTTCATAACAGCACATACATTTTTAAACCATGACAGAGGGAAAGTTTTCATCTAATAAAATTAAATTACTGTTGTGTTATGGAACTTGTACAAATTCGTCATATTCCTCTGCGCAGTGCTCCTGCTGCTTCGATCTTATAAGTTCTCAGTGCTGAAAGCTCCAACACTGATGCTGTATCCTTGAAGTGCTCACATAGGATTCATAATAATAATGTCTGTGGGTGTGTTCAGGTCAGAATGTGCGTCCTCTGAACAAATACGAGTACATCCTGGATGTAGCGACAGAGGCTGAACTAGTGGACACCAACTACAGCTTCTGGTTCAGACGCGTCGTCTGGACTCAGCCGCTCAAGTTTGACAACGAGCTCTGTGTCGCCATGCTCTATAACCAGGTACGACAGGTGTTTCACATACATACAGTATGCATCACCTTACATGCATGCGTATATTTTAAACTGTGTCTGTGTGCATGTTCAGATCCTGCCAGACTACCGTAAAGGCCTGCTAAATGTTCTGCCTCATGGAAAAGTGAGCGACCAGCAGTTCCACCAGATCTCCAAACTGGCAGCTTTGCAGCACAGAGCCAAAGACATCGTCTTCATGCCCAGCATGTGAGGAAACAAAGTTTGACATGAACAGACTCTGGCTTCAGTGATCAAGAGATGAAATACACTCTAAAAATACTTATTATACTTTACTATCATCCATTTCACTTTATCTTTCATACAGTTGCTGGGTTCTTTATATTCTTGCAGTTCAGGTTGGAGCAAAACAAACTTTAGTCAGTAAAAGAGAATAATTCTAACTTCAATAAGAAGTATGAAAGAAAGTAGAGAAAGGTGTGTCCTTCACACAGAAATGCACAGTGAGAATTTCAATAAATACATCAATACAAATAAACAGCTGCATTCTCACAAACAGGGCAGTATATGAAACATACATACTTGCATATGATACATATCCACCCACCAAATGTCAGTCATTCCCTCAAGGATTTCAATTAATTTCAATTTGTTTTAAAGGAAGAGCGTGGAGCATTTTGGAGGATATTTTACAGATACTTGTTTTCATTTGTGCACAATCCCCTGAAACTACTAATTGTTATTTTTGTTAGCTCAGAATGAGTACTTCATATCTATATAGGGAGTGGATTATTTTCACATTTACGGTTAAATATTCATACTTTTTACCCATTATTTTAGGATGCATTTGAACTTCCTTATTCAACACCAATTTTATTGACTTTTAAAATGAGCAAAATAGAAACATTAAATTATTAGTATTTATCCACAAAAATCCATTTTACCTGCAGATTAATTATTTTAAATCGATCTGAAACGGTGCTTGTTTCAGCACATTTACTGGCACATTAGAGTTATGAGGGAGTGTTGTTGGTTTCAAAAATAACTCCATATCCGTCCATAACAAAAAGTTATGGGCAGATTTTGACGAAATTTTCAGTGTTGGTCAGAAGTGGCCTAACTTAAAACTGATTAATTTTTGGTGGTGGTAACTCACAACTTTTTGAGTTACTTTGCAAACTGACAAACAAACCAACAAACAAGCTCCAGTGAAAACATAACCTCCTTGGCGGCTGGGGTAACTTTAATAAAAAGTTGCCACCACTGCCGCCTTGGTGGAGGTCTGCGCTCTCTGAGTTTATCTTCCTCTTTCCTCCAGACATGAACTATCAGAGTACATTGCCACACCTCTTTTCAAGAAACAGCCACCCCAGCAGTGGGTTACCATGGTGACGCAGCACATGCAGCAAGTGCAGACCCTGAACCCGCACCAGGCCAGAGCACAGTTTCTGGGTAAGAGCTCCTGTTACTACAAGTGTTGTTTCCAAAGTCAAGGATGAACTGTTGAAGGTGATTGATCAGTAAATAAATCTTCACACAGACAGGAACAGGAATCTGCATTTAGGAGACATACATTTGAACTTTTTTTTAATAAGGATTTTGTCATAATACCAAAAAATAATAGTCTAGACTTTAAGTCTCTGGTATGAGTTAGAATTGGGTAGAAAACACTGGATCCTACATACTATATATTCCTATATATGTTAAAATTGTCATCTCCAAACCCAAGCAGAGACGACCATTAGGCCATGATTTATCCCTATTTCTTACATGGCTTTGTTGAATACTTGATTCTGATTGGTTAGCTGCAACATTTTGTGGTCTGTTATTTCTTCGCAGCAGAATGTTGCTGTCTACACTGTAATAGATCGTTGCTATGGATGCAGTTCTGATCTCAGACCGTGGAGGACCATTTTTCATGTAAAATTATTGATTTCTAATGTGCAGTGGACGGGTCAGGGTTGTGAAATAAACCCAGATGAGGTAATGCAGCATCAGGTGGATGGGCCCAACAAATGCTAGACTTACTCACCAGTATGTGATGAGTCAGGATGAGAATGTGTTTTCCTCAACTATCAAGGTGCACAGATACGACAAAGTATGTTATATCAACTGCTTTTTATCCTTAGAAATGTTTAAAAGGAAAAAGATTTTTTCTGATAATTGTTTGTGCTTTTTGTTGTCATTTATATTTTGTTGTATTTTTCTAAATTTTGTCTGCTTAGTTTTTCCACCTCAATCTGAGGGATGGTACATCGTACATTATGTCATATTTCTATTTTTTCATTATCTGGATTTTATTCAGTCTTATCTGTGTACCAATAAAATAACCCTGATGACATCAGCGGGGTAATAGTTTGAACTTGACAAAACTCCTTCCATTTCAGTTGATGCCTCCTCAGAGAGGAGAAAATCGATGATGTGAACTCACTCTGGTTAAATTGTCTGTGTCTTTTTATGTGCAGGTCTGATCAGTGCATTCCCCATGTTTGGCTCTTCATTCTTCTACATCCACAGCAGCAGCTCCACCACCTTCTACGCCCCCTGCATCGTAGCCGTCAATCAACATGGCCTCCACTTTCTGCACAAAAATACCCACGTGAGGAACGGCACACATACAAGATCCTTAAACACTCACATGATTAAGCTCATCATGACCGAAACACGAGCCCAGAGTCACACAGTGGTGTCAGCAGACATTTGTGTGTTATTGTGTTTGGTCTCTGTGGTGCAGGAGCTGATGGCAACGGTGCCCCTGGTGGAGGTGCAGTCCAGCCGCACCCAGAGGCCCACTGCCGGTACAAGTTACCCATACGTAGACCTCACCCTTGGGGACATGAACACACAGCGGATCACTCAGCTGCAGCTGGAGCAGGTATGATGCAAAGACAGATGAGGACGCTCCTCAGAGGCCACACATTGTCATTGTTTTGTTACTGCACTCATGTCGGCTGCTTTTGTCCACAGGGCCTGGAGTTGTGTCGAGTCATCGCCATGCAGGTGGAAAACATGATGTCTGTGCGGGAGAGAAGACTTACCCTGCCACCCAGCGAAATCACCATGTTATAGCACATGCTCATGCTTCATTGTACACACACACACACACACACACACACACACATGCAGATGAAAACGTTTTAAATAACCTACCTCTTCTTGTCTTCAGGTATTCTTATATTATATGCGAATGCATACATGCACCCATTATTATACTGCATTAACTGAACAATGATCATCCTGAAGACAGTGAAAACTCAATGTTTCTTTCAGGGTGACACCTTTATAATTGCTATAATTGCACTTACTGCTAATTGATTAAATATTAAAGATGTTTTATAATGCACAGTGAGGACGCTTCACAGGCCTGTTCCTTGTCTTTACAAAGTTTTTTAACTGATATGTTTTTTTTTTATTTTTTTTTATTGACACTGTTTACTGTAAAATTGGATATAAGTGTAAACAATTGTTGTGTTCAGCTCATATCAGTGCATCAATTTTCTTGTTTTGTAAGTAATATTTTATCAAAATAAAATACACTGTTTTAATGAGAGCGATATGAGAATGTCTGACCTGAGTGATTAAATTTATTTTGCATTAGAAAAAAAAAATCACATAATAAATAGTAAAATGGAAGTATTTGGGATGAAGCGATATCAGTATAAAATACAATAAAATGTCTTAATGATAGCAAAAATCAACAAGGCCCTAAAAACTTCTCAAGCAGTACTGCCAGTAACTATGCTTTTATAATTCTAATTATATAATATTTGGTATTTGGTATATCAAATATCACAAAATAGTAAAAAAGGCCTGAAACATAACCATAACAACTCTACATTGTGCACAAACATTTAATATTTCATATAGTAGTTTCACTATTACTATTATTATCATGCTAGATATGGTAAGAATCAGAACTATGATAAAATACCAACCTTAAATGAAGACTGTGACAAAATTAGCAGTCGTCTTGCGTGTTCCTAAAATGGACCGTTGTGGTTTCGTTCAGGTCACGTGACGAGTGATGTCACTCCAAACTGGCAGGTCGCCACTGCGCATGCGCTGATCTGTGGCAGGTTACACGAGTTTATTTCCAGCCTCGTTCATGGAGACGGTCCTAGGTGGTGTAAACTGAGTGTAGTCAAGTCTGATGCGACTTATAACAATGTTTTTCCTTGAAACATGAGTGGAAACGTCTCCGGAGCACCGAGGTTTGGATTTTAATGGTGACATGTGAAATGTTGCTGCATGGTTTGTCAATTTTTCCAGGCGGCAACGGACATACCAAGCCAGGCTAGTTTAAGCTAGCTAGCTGGTAGCCAAGCAGCTAGCATAGCTTATGGTTAGCCTCTCCGCTGGTTGAGCGTGTTGTTGGGTCGACGCAGCGTTTATTACAGCTCTGCTTGTTTGTTACCATCCCGGTAACATCGTCTGCAGACGTTTCGCACCAAACTGTGGTTTTAGTCCAGAGGCAGGACGCCGTAGCAACTTGGTTAATGTTAGCTACTCCTGTGCGCTGGCAGTGAGTGAAAGTGTAAGCTAGCAGCTTCCACTATCAAAAGCTCCCTTTGACGTCTGGGTAGCGCCTTCGTATTTACCAGCCAGTTTAAACAGTGCTGAAATGCAGCGCTGACACATGCTAACTGTTAGCTAGTGGCGCATATAGCACCTCACACAGTCATATTGTTCTGGCTGATATGGCAGCCAGCGGATACTCTGACCTGAGGGAGAAGCTGAAATCTATGACTCCACACAGAGACGATTTGAAAAACAAGTACGGGACAAGAAACGGCAGCGGAAAAGCACGAAAGCGCAAGTTCCGAGAGTCCGACGACGACGAATACGAGCACAGCGATGACAGCGCGGAGAACCGGGAGCAGGAGGCCAGCCGGGTGAGGAGCAGCATCCTGCAGAAGAGCATCTTCACCCCGGAGGAGTGCGCCCTCATCGAAGGGAAGATCGACGACGTGGTCGCCAAAGGAGAGGCCGGACTTTACCGTGAGCACACTGTGGACAGGGCCCCCCTCCGCAACAAGTACTTTTTCGGAGAGGGTTACACGTACGGATCCCAGCTGGAGAAGCGTGGGCCGGGCCAGGAGAGGCTTTACCGCAAAGGAGAAGTGGATGAGATCCCGAGCTGGGTGCATGAGCTGGTGATCAAGCGCCTGGTGACCAGTGGCGTGATCCCGGAAGGGTTTGTCAACAGTGCAGTCATCAATGATTATCAACCAGGGGGCTGCATTGTGTCACATGTGGATCCTCAGCACATCTTCGCACGACCCATCGTCTCAGTGTCCTTCTTCAGTGACAGCGCACTGTGCTTCGGCTGCCGTTTCCAGTTCAAACCGATCCGGGTGTCTGAGCCAGTGTTTGTCCTGCCAGTGAGGAGAGGGAGTGTAACAGTGCTCAGGTGACTATGTGTTTTGTTGCTGTCATGCGTTGGTTGCATTACTGTTTTTCTGTGGCTGCCTGGGGCTTACGGCATCTTTCTCTCTCAGTGGCTACGCTGCTGATGACATTACCCACTGCATCCGACCCCAAGACATCAAGGCGCGGCGTGCAGTTATCATCCTTAGAAAGTGAGTCAACATGCCGTTGTTTAAAAAGTAATTGTCTTGTGTGAATTCTCGCTCTGATCCTTGTGTTTATACCGTCTGTTTTGCCAGGACCAGACCAGATGCTCCTCGACTGGACTCTGACAGCCCTTTAAGCTCTTTTGTAGAGAGACCTCCTCCTCTGAAAGCTAAACGCTCTCATCGTAAAGCAGACCCTGATGCTGCTCACAGGTTAACATTCGTCCTACCCACCCTCACATCACACAGACACACTTCACTTATCCACACACCCGTGGACATGGAAAAACTTCCAGACTTTCATAAACAAATAATTAAAACGACAGACATGATTTGAAGGGGGCTTGAGGACTTTTAGAGAGTCACTCAATCTGAAAAACAGGTCTGAGGATAGTCACATCTGATATTAAATTTCAGAGAGCCATAAACCACTGTCAGCAAAATGATCAACGCTTAACAAGCAGCCATGGTTGAAAAGAGAAACAATATTTTTTCCATGCAGTGCACAGTTTACCCAGTCTCAAAAACATTTTTGTCTTGAAATGATTATGACATGATTAGATCCACTTGTGTGGAGTCAGTTGATTGAGGTCATTTTGTTGACGTGTTGGTTTTGGCTCTTACAAAAAAATCCCCAGGTCCGTCTGCAGGCCCAACTTTTGCAGGAATGCATTGCATTGGCCATTCTAATATGTACATTGCATATTCTTGGTAGATTACTGGAAGCGACGTGACATTGTTGCAACAAAAGATAAGCAATAAAATCCTTCCTTGTTACATCATAATCGTTGCGCAGAGTTTTAGCGTCTGATAAGTCCTCAAACTCACTCAACTCACTTCCTCTATCATTTTTCATTCTCACGCAGGCACCCGAAACTAAGGGCAGTTTCTATCTGAGGTGTCCACTTACAGTCATGGTCAAAAGTTTACATACACTTGTATAGAACAACTGAAAATGTGACCAGAAACTGTCAGCTCAGCACAAGTCTGAAAGAAACAGTCATAAAGGATGAAATGTATGGGTTGTGCTACTGCAATAGAGTTTTCTTAATCATTGTATTTTATGCATAAAATCAATTTAAAAGATATGAAACACTGTGACAGAGCCAGTTTTTAATGTGTTAGTTGATCTCCTCAGAAAAGTCTATAAACTATTTAGACCACAGTACCAAACCACAGTATTAAGTAAATTAACATTCACCCTTATTTTTCATTCACATTGTGGAAAAATGAATGAATATCCAGCAATGTGTTTTAAATGCATCATACAGTTTAAAAAAAGAGTTCCAACTTAACATGCTATCATTTAGTTCTTTATAGTACCGGCTACAGAATTTACTCTCTAGTAACATTAAATGATGAGATTTAATGTGAGGATGTATCCGTGGATTCATGGTGAGAAGTGTGGAAGCCCACAATGGCCATTAATTAAGACTTCAAAGGCGAAATAATTTAAAATCTGAGTGATGCAGCCTGTAAAAGAGCAGACTTCACTTTTGTTTATCACCATCATATAATTTTTGACTCTGCTCTCTATACTCCTTCTACGCCTGTAGTGTCACGTATTACATGTCTGAAAATGGTGTAAGACACGTTAATAATGAAGCGGTGATAAAATGACTGTTTGAATCTGATTTGGCATGTCACCTTTTGACCTCCACCAGGCCGAGAGTGCTAGAGATGGACAAAGAGGAGAACAGACGTCCGTCGCACTCCCATCACCGTCGTCACAGCAACAGCTCCGAGAACTACTGGAGACGTGGTCAAGACTCAGACAAACACCGGGAGAGTTCAGGACGCAAAGTCAAAATGAGACGCCACTGAGCGCCACACATGTACACATACAGATATACCTGTTCTTTTATGCTTTTTCAATATTATAACACTTTCTGATCAGTTTTAATCTGGCACAAGGAGCACAGTCTTGGTGTTGTCTGCATTTTGATTTGACTCTGGATCAGTTTGAGTGCATTGCTTTTTTCTGGCAGATGAAGCTGGCGTCTCTGCTGCACATTTACTTACTACAGTTCAGCTCTGTTACCTTAAGTGAGCATTTCTTGTTTGTCCATAGATGAAATGGCATGTATTTTTTGTAACCAAGATGTACAGATTGCAAGAGCTAATAGAAAGATGTATGTATGGACTTTGTACAAAATAATACCTAAGCTGTAATCTAACTTGTTATAATGTACAATATGTTTGTATAGTATTTGATTGGGGAAACTTTTATGCAGAAAGAATCTTTTTTTTTTTTTTTTTTTTTTTGCACCCACATTTCTGATCGTTAACTTTACTGCGTCATCCCAGTTCTGTGATCACTTCGGCCGCTTTATCGCAGTTTAAGTTGAAACAACCGGCAGATGTGCAGCCATGCTTTCAGTGGTATGATTTGATTCAGCTGTACAGCTCGACCTGGTGGAGGTTTTAAGGAGTGATGGAAAAACTCAGGCCTTGTTTTACACTCCTCTAGTAGTGTAGTTTTAGTAGTTTGAAGTTGCTTTACCTTATATAGTGACAAAGGCTGTGTTATGACTGTTCTGTATTAAATCAAGTTTTCCTCATTTAAATCGGCTGATATTTGGGTCAGACAGAACAACACCAACACTATTATTTCTTGTTTAACTTGTATCTAAACACATGGCTGCTAAGAAACCCAATTTCCAGATGTATTTGTGTTTGAGATTTGCTGTGTAAACACTCCCAGTCGGCCGTCTTTGGCAGAGCTAATTATTAGCTCACGGCTTGGTCAGTCTGGAGTTACACATGAACAAAAATAACCTTGCATCAGATGAGAAATTACTTTCTAAATACAGGGTGAGTGTTCCTGGTTTTCTAAAGCTCTGCTACAGTTGTGAACTTAATACATGTGGGCAAAAATTAAAATAATATTCTAAAGAGGCAAATGTTGAAACTGCAAAGAGAACGGGGATGCTGACTTTGTGGATGTGGTGGCAGCACATAGTATGGCTTCATGGGGTTCGCTGGTCTCTGAAATAAAGCTGGTCTCCACAGAGTTAGTCTGCCATTCATTAAAGCAGGGTTGACCCTCAACCAGACTTGCTCTCATGGTTCATATTCATATTTAAGTTCATCTATTTCGAAACGATCAAGCGAGTAGCAGAGATTTTTTCATTAGAATATAATTTCTCTCAAATTTCTTTTCATTTCAAGTTTGGGATACGGGAACCGGTGACATGGCCAGAAATTTTCCACCTGTGTGAAACCAATTTAGTATATACTGGATATTTGCCTGGGCAAGTTTTCAGTTTTCTGTTATTTTTAAGTCATTCGGGGTCTTCACTCCCCGGCCCAAAGAGGATGCAATAGGGGATTTCAAAACTCAGTAACCTTGGACCCCCTTCACTGAATGAAGTGAATATTTTGTCGGTCATTCAGATCGATTAGTATTTGGCTTTTGAATAGTTAACTAACATGTTTAGGATCATGTAAGTAAAACAGTGATTTTCACTCAAAGTGAGAAGACAAAGGGAAAACAAGTGTGGACCTTTGAAATAAAGTTTCTGTGTTCCCCCAGTGTTTCCTAAATTGCTATATAAGTTTGTATATTATGCATCATAAATATTTCCAGAAAGGTATTTATAATTCAATAAAAAAAATACATGAAATGTATCTGCTTTTAAATATTTTAAGTTGTTCAGTCAAAGGGAACATAAATTCTAAAATGACAGGATGAAAAGATCAAAAGTCACAAACAAAAAGAGGGAACACAGTCATGTGCTTTTTTTTTCAACTTTAATTTGATCCACTCTTGGTAGCAAATGCATAAATAGATCAGGCTTTATCTATGAGGTCTTAATAGTTTGGGTTTTGACACCAAATGAAGAAAGAGCAGACTAGACGATTGATCGGCAGCATATTTAGAAAAAAGGTTTCCGAGATAAGCAGTTCAAAGTTCATTCTTGATGACGATTGAGTAATATAATCAAAAGTGCAAATAGTTATTGCAGTGATGAAAGAAGCATTCAAATAATTTACTTCAGCAAAATTATCAATACTACAATATTAAAATATTTCACATTAAGTAAAAACTCAGAATTTAATTTTTAAGTTAAGTACAGAAGGACTAGCAACACCATGTACTTAATAATGCAAAAGTAAAAGTGCTCATAGTCTTTTACTCTTTTTTACTTTACTTTACTCTGTTATAAGCTAGTCAAAGTCACAATCAGGATCATTTTTATACATCAATTTAAATTATGATGTATAAAAATAGACATAAAAACCAAACTGCAAATTTGCTGTGAAATTTTGTACAAATTAATTGTTGAAAAAATGGCCATGACATCAATGAGTCATGAGTGTTAACAACCAGCATCGACCAAGTCTGCTGTTGAAGGAGCTGCTGGAAATAGTTTTATAAATGTCTTCATCTATGAACCTTATTGTAGTGAAAATATGCAACTCTTAGCTCCAGGTGTGGGTAGTCGATGTTCCGGGGCTCCTGTTGGGGGCGCTGCTGTTACTTAACGTTGAATACCAACCGTAATCAATAAGAAGAAGAAGCTATCAGCTGTTAGCTATAATTTTTTTTTTTTTTTTTTTTTTTTTTTTTTTAATGGGTATTAGTAGTCATCCTGATTCACACTCCTTACCAGTTGGTGGCGGTAATGCACCAATACGTTGTTTGCCAACCGCCAATAAAACCCCACAAGAAGAAGAAGAAGCTGTTAGCTAGCTGTTAGCCAGCTGTTAGCTTCATCTACTTTGTGTATTGAACGATAGAAGTCTCTGTACGCTTCGTTATTTAACAGCGAAATATCGAAATACATTTTTTCTATGAAAACGCTAATGGTGTGGCGTCGTACTGCTAAATTCATCACAGCACTGAGTGGTAAGTGTATTTAATCGTAACGTTAGTAGGCGGATATCTGTCACTCACTGCTGATGTAGCTAGCTAACTAGCTGGCTAGCTAGTTTCGCTAACTGACGTTAACAGCAGGAGTTACCTGTTTATCTGCTACTCTTCATGCAGCTAAAGTAGCTAAAATTAGTCAATCGACAGGACATGAAGCAGGTTAGTCAGATTTGTTAAGTTACGTCACAAGTTACTAACAACTGTAGACTGTAAATGCTATCATCACAAGGGAGAATGACAATTTGCAAAAGTAAATGTTTTCACAGTCCAGCCAGGAGAATGGCCTATATATAAGTATACTGTCAGTCAAGAGACGTTTTTTTGGATAGTGTTTTGTTTCAGGTCGTTGTAGGCGAAGCCAAAGTGCTCTTTATTTATCTGTTGTTGTTGTATCGCAGTACAGTATCCCACAAACGCAAAAGAAAACAGAGAAAAGAAAGGATTTTTACTTTCATAACAACTTTGGTAGAGATGCTGCCTGTCCTTTAATTTACACTATCAACCAGGTGGTATATGGTGTTGCTATTGTTACAAATATGTCTCTGTGTTAGTAAAATATTTGTTAAATTTCAGTCAAAAATTTCAGAATAATCTGTTTTGGAAGTTGTCAGGGCTGGAAACAACGAATAGCATATTATGTAACAGCATATACTGACTTATACTGACTTAACAGTTACCCTATTTGTTTGCAGCTATAATCAACCAACATCAGGAGTCCTTTGATTGACCTGATGCTTAAAAACTGCCATTGAACAGAAAACTGACGTTGAAAGTGTCATCTTAGTATTGAACATGCTGCAGACATTTGTTGTGCTGTAACTTGACCAGGAAAGTTGTTATATTTGACCCAGCTGGTGTGAAACAGCATGGATCTATAAATAGAGCATGCCTCTCCATTCTTGGGATCCTGCATCTCTGGCAAAAAGCGAGAACATACACTGGGGTTTAGAGTCATGTCCTGTGGCTATTTGTGGCTCTCAGGTGTCTGCAGCTAAGACGTGCAGCGCACAAGGTGATGTTCTGTACAAACTAAATTTTATTTTTATTTACCATATTACGTATTACCAAATTAATATTGTTATTCCCTCAAATAGCAACCACTGTTCCTACTAGCTCTGATCAAAGCAGCCTTTGTAGTCAAAACTTTGCAACTTTGTCCATTTGACTAACTCAAAATGCTTACACACACTACATTTTGAACGAAACCTTTGTTAATGTTATTAAGTTAATAAGCCACAATGTTTCCCAAGAAAAATATACCATCAACTTCTCTGGCATAGAAGCACCTAAGACAAAAAAAATCCAACAGCCTGTTTCCTAAGTCTCTTTTCATGAGCAGAAATCATGTCTGATTATTCTGTGAGCTTCCTGTTTCCAACACCAAGATTTTCATGGTTGTTAAAGGACTAAATGTGTGCAGAGGCTGCAGCAGTGTGGTTAGTCTCCCAAAACTGAAGTCATCAACAAAGGCATGCAGTATGGGGAAATTATAATAATTAGTTAAATATGTTTTGTTCTATAGTACAATATCACAAACCTGGCTCAAGAAGATTTTTAATCTAAAACTAAATGTTTTTAATCCATAAAAAATGTCCTTCATGCCAACTACATGTGACGATACTTTAGTGACTGTTTACTATACTGAGAAGCATTTAATCTTTTTCTATGGACAAGCAAAACAAGACTGTTGTTTTCTCCAATGATAAATCTTAAAGTCATACTGTTTGACATGACATAGTTTTTTTGACACATTCAGAAATGTGTTTTAATATTATAAGGATGATTGAAATGTTGGTGATCTTTAGTAATGCTTTGTGGCCTCACTGATGTAAATGAAACCTAAAGGCATGCAGAGAAATGACAAAAGATAATACCATAAGTGTCAAGATTAGCTTCGCCGCTCTTTGGCAGAAATTCTCCAAGTGAAGCTCGATTCAAAGCCTCCACAATGATTTAAGGTATTGTCACACTCTTCAAACTATGCCAGGTATAGAGGTATACATTTCTCCACGCATCCACACAGATTTTGTCACCTGCCAGTGTATATTTGAATATTACTCATCTCATGGGTTATCCTGACTTCTTGACATTTATGTGGGAGTGCAGCTGCATCATTTCAAGGCTCATTTCAAGCATCAAATCAGCTGCAGGTGTTAATTTTCCATCTACCTGACAGGAATGTCTTGTGCCACTCTGCCCACTTGAATTCATGTTCTACATTCTCCTCTGGCAAGGCTAACTACAAAAAAGGAAGCGATGAACTTCCAGGGCAGTCGGAGGCGAGGAGAAGATGGCATCGCCATGGTGATTGACTTCCTCCTGTCTAACGCCCAGCTGGTTCTGGGAGTTGGTGGGGCTGCTGTGTTAGGAATTGCGACACTGGCAGTGAAGCGGGTGAGTGGTCTGTATTTGGAGACATTCGTTGCAGCAAAAGTTCCGACTTTGTAGAAAAAAGAGCTGTAAAGCCCTGGATTCTCCACGAATCTTTAATGCAGAGGTGCTGGACTCAGATTGCTGTTTGGCAGCAAACAATCAAAGAAAATTACTGCTCACTGTTAAAAATGAACCAATAGAGTGTCTCCTCTCAAACGCATGCTCTGGTGGAATGAATGTAAATGTGCTTCCTGGACGATAGGAGGCATTTGGAAAATGGTCAGCATAAAATATGTAATTTGTAGTTAATGGACTAAAACGTGCTTATGCTCCTCACAGTGGTGCTGCCCAAAGCTCCTTGAGGTTGAGGTTATCTTTGTTCCTCTTCTATCTAAATTGGTTTTGCCTGCAGGTTATGGCAGTGTATGTATTTTGGGCCCGACTATGACGATGAGCGTTTGTGTTTAGCTGATAGAGCGCGCAGGCCGTGCAACCGATGATGAAAAGGTGGAGCAGAAGATGGCTGAAAGCTGGGAGGAGTTGAGTTTGGTCTCCGCTTCCCCCACCCTCATCAAAAAGGGCATAGAGGGTGTGGTGATGAAACATGTTGCCAAGGCAGCGAGACAGCAGAAAGGTATTTGGGCAAATGACACACCAAAATGTCAATACCACACAGAGGTGTATATAATAAAGGATCTATTCTAATCATTGTGGCCTTCTGTCATGACTTGACATCTCTTTTGTCTTCCTTCTCAATCAGCTGACCTGAGCCAACAACCTCAGACATCGGCTCTGGAGGTGTCGTCAAAAACAGAGTCAAAGTCCAAGAAGCTTCAGCTCTGTATCCTCAGTTTGCAGGTACGCTCTGACAGTTTCGGCTCTGAAGGCACAGATTATGCATTCAATCTTGGCAGCTTCTATATAAAGCTCAGTTCTTTGGGGATACACATTGTTATGCACCCTTTAGGTTTGCACGGAGAGCCCAACATAATTATAACACCGTTTGTGCTTATGCACTGGCTGTAGAGGCCAAGTCAAACAAGGATGAGAACAGCTTTGACTGACTGTAGTGTGCAGAACATTTACATAAACATAAATGTTGTGGACTGTTCTGAGCTAAATGAAACAATTTGTTTAGTAAATGTTAGTGGACTGGACATAAGAGGTGGATTTGAAAGAATGGGATTTACCGGTAAAGAGAGTTTAAGCAAATTGTATCTTTTATAAATAGTTGCACATCTCAATTTTTTATTCTGCATCTCCGGTACACTGCTTCCACAATGAATACTGGGAAGTGGACTTGTAATTTAATTTCTGTAAAATCAGTTTCTCTGTGGCAGCATTGACTGTTTTCATATGTGTTGTGTTTTACTGTGGGTAGGGCTTCAGTACATGATATACTGTTAGTGTGGTAACCACTTCCACTTGTTATATGATTGATTGATTGCCCTTTTTAAATGCTTCTTTCACAGCAGTAACAGACTACACACAACATTGGTCCTCTACTGTTTACTACTCTTCCTTGCAGCAACTCAATTGGCAAAGCTTCATCCTGTCACAGTTCTGCTTAGAGGCACAAATTGACTTTGAATATTATATTATTCAAGGGGCTGCTGCATGAATCCCCAGTGGAAGTGTAAAAACAGTTTTAACTTCATGTTTTTATCTCAGCATCATAGTATTTGTTCCTCTTTGAGTGATTCACTTATACAGAGATGTGCTACAGAAGCTGTCTGACAGAGCTCTGAATCTTTGGAAAACTGTATGAAATGTGTGCAGGAGCGACTGCAGCAGTACTATTACACGAGGGCGGCATTAGCTCCACAGGAGGTCCAGAGGGCTCAGGCTCTAGCTCTGGACATCTGCACAGAGATCCAGGGCTTTCTGCACAGCCGTCTTCCTGACATGCCCCTGGGAGAAATGAGCCTCGGAGGTTCTCTGTTGGACGACCTGCAGGTACTCACAACACCTTCTGCATGTTCTCCCTGAGGTAGTGTGGGTTCTATCTGGGTTCTCCGATATCCTTCCATTCATTGGCCATGAGAGTGAATGGTTGCCTGTCTCTATGTGATGATCTAATGATGTGTGTGGAGTGAACCCAGTCTTTGCCCAACATCAGCTGGGATCAGCTCCAGCCCCCTGTCACTCTGAACAGTATAAGCAACTGTTACCAGAGGATATATGAATGAATAAATACACTTTATGTATAGCACAGTGTCAGATGAAAAGCTTCTGTATGTGTGTTCAGGTGGTCAGTGCAGACCATGCATGTCTGCTGGTGCCTCTGCAGCTGGAAGCGTCTCTGTGGCGTCTCATCCCAGGAGAGGAGACGCTGCTCACACACCCACTGCACTGGATGGTCCGACGGGTCAATCTGGAGTACTTTCCCAGAGGACTCAGTTACTGGGACAGGTGATCACAAGTAAAAAAAAAAAAAAAAAAATAATTTTTTTTTTTTTTTTCATTTGTTGGACAACCAACAATGTATTTGTTTCTATAAAAATCAGTTGGTTCATCTAGTAGATTATTTCTGCTTATTAGCAACGATGTTTTTACTAATGATTAATCATGTAGTATAGGAAGCATCCATCTCAACAAAAGGTGATGTTTTCTGGACATTTTCCGTTACAATGATATATGACAAAGAAAAGTAGATAATCTCATCGAGAGACTGGAGTCAAAATGTGTTGAATATTTTTTTGCTTGAAAAAAAAATAACTGACAGGATCAAAAAGCCTCCGTACTATTTCATATTGACATTGAATCAGTTTGAAATATGATGAGGTGGCTGTGATGGAAAAAGCAGACTCCATCCAAGTCAGCATACCTATGGCACCATAGAGCTTCTTTTAACCTGCAGATTTAGTTTTAGATCATCTTTGAGCAACAGATTTCAGTAGTGTGTCACTAATAAACATATTTTTGGAAATGTTCTTCTATTCGGTAAAACCACTCCCTGTCTTTACAGGTATCTGGTTGGTGGTTATCTGTCTGCAGAAGCTGTTGTCAACATGTTTAATAAAGCTGTCATGGAAACGATGAACTGGCCATCTATCAGCAGCACTATGGACTGCATTGTCAGACCTGTACTGGGAGGACCAGACCTCAGACTGGAAATTAGGTTTGTGTCTGTTCATCACAGCTGTCCTAATGTTGATACAGAGTTATTTTTATTGTAATGAAAAAAATGAACCCAGTGCACATTATTGACAGAGAGAAAATCCTAACTGGCTGGTGAATGCAGTGGAGCATTTAGCATCTAAGGAGATTGAATTCCTCAGTTGATGGTGGAGATGAAAGGAGACTTTACCTTCATCAGATGACCAGAAACGTGACTCCAGGCATTTGTTAATGCTACGCCTTATTTGCTGGATGTCTGAAAAGGCAGCCCCAGTGGCCAAAAAACAAATCATAGAGGTTCATTTCCGTTCAGGTCTTTTAACCTGTATGATGCTTGCACCTGTTAGACATGTGCTTGCTCTCTTTAATGGACTTTTCTGATGTTTTAATCTTTCAGGCCTGGAACTGAGCAAGGGGCACAGAGCTGTGATCAGTCCCTGTTCATCTCCATGCTGCCTCTGCTGAGGGAGGGTGACGTGGCGCTGACGGCCCAGACGGAGCTCACCTCCCCTTGGGTCAACGCCTGGCACCTGTCTCTCTACCCGTGGGAGACTCAGCGCCTGACTCAGCTCGACACCGCTGACGGCGGATGCCGCCGGCACACACTTAAAATCCTCAAGGCGGTGTGCAGACTGAACCCTTCCCTGCGGCCGCTTGGAGCTGCCCCACTGGCTAATCTCATCCTGCACCTCAGCGACAGCGAGAGCAACTGGTCTGAGATCAGTCTGGATGTGAGATTCCAGCAGTGCATCACAGAGCTGATTGGCTACCTCGAACAAGCGGCGTTACACAGTTACTTCAAGCCAGCTGTCAATCTGCTGAGCGGCTTGTCAGAGGATCAGGTGGACCAGATGGGTTTCATGCTCTACTGTGCAGTGTCAGAGCCTGAAATACTGCTCATATAACTGTCTGCACACGTAGCACGTCACATCTCTCGAACACAGATCAAATGAGTAATCTTTTATCAGTCAAAGGGTTTGGCTCAAGGCAAACCATTCTTCCCACTGCATACTGCTGTTGCTGAGCTGCTCTGTCCAGCTTTGATAGGTCAGCGAACCAGTTAGAGAGTGAGAAAATAGTGGGCACTGTAGACTGATGTCTACACAGGGAGACAGGATTTGAAAGAGATAATCAAGATAAATAAACCACTCCTTGGAAAGGAGATGTGCCAAAGAAAGAAGCTGAGGAAGTGTTTATCATGACAGCTTCAGGATGTGCCTGTTCATAATGCCACAGCCCAGTCTGCAATACAGTTTGTGTGATTATTATTTTTCTTTCTGGCCTCTAAGTGATAAAGCTCTGCATTGTTTTCCTAAATCTTCTGTCAATATATTCTACCTCTGCAGAAAATCAACAACCTGCAGAAATCAGTGCACTGATTAAACCATTCAGTCTGAGTGGGACTTATTTAATGGAAAGTGTATAATTTGCCATACTGGAGGTTGAAGTGTGCCATGTTCTGTTTATCTTCAGTTGTCAGTCTGTTGTCAGTTATTTTTGGTGAACTAACCCTTTCAGTTTTGATTAAAGTTGACAATTTATGCTGTTGCTTTTAAATACTGTGTGTCATGGTCATTTTGTTCAGTTACCTTTTCTGAGTGAAAGACATTTTATTTTCTGTGATTGAACAGTGAAACTGCAAATAAAATATGAAAGCATTTCTTTATATTCTCACATGCCTTGAAATGTGTTTACTAACTTGAAATGTGTACAATACAATACAAATGCATCTTTGTTCATTGGTGTCATGTTCAACATTTTTGCACTAGTTTAACAGAAATTTCATGCAGTCAGTCTGCTGAAATCCTGTCATGTGAGAGCCAGCTGATAATTGATGAATGTGGATATACTGAAGTTATATCAGAGTATATCTGGGGCCTTGTATTAACTTCAACTGAATATTTACACAGAATGAGGACTGTGGAGTTTGTTCCCCAACACAATGCAATCCCATAGATGAAGGATTTCCTCAGGGCCAGTCTGCATGGGAGGAGTGACAAGAGTGACCAATAATATTTCATACTATAGAAAGTGTTACATGTTCAATAAACATTTGTCTTATGTCTAAACAAACCCAAATTCACCCTCAGCCTGGAACGCTCCATTTTTGAGCTTCTGTAAATCTCAATGGTTTGTTGCATTGCTGATAATTTTATTTCACAGGTAGGTTATCTGGCAGGTGCTACAAATACCAAATTTTATTTGTAGACGCACCAGAAAGGTGACTTTTTTTTGTCACATTTAAGATACCATTATTCAACTATTGTCATTACTCAGTCTATTTGACAACAAGCTTGGATTTGTTTTCATGTATTTGTTTTATGCTTTTCATTTATTCATTTATTCATATTTTTTGTTGCTCTTTCACCCTAGTAGAAATGAAGCTCTTCAGCCAATGATTCCACCCTTCAACAGTTATTGTGAGTAAGTGACTGATTTTACTTTCTCTCTGGCTTCATGTTGTCACAATGTGAGGGAAAACACAGGCTCCTCCATGCAACAGGCATCACAGTCTCAAGCTTTTGCATATTTCTTTCCTAAATGAGTTGGCTAATATGTTAACTGGTTAATGTGGCGTCCTTCCCTCTGCCTGCTGCACACATGGCTGGTTTGGTTTCCTGACTCAAGAGTAAATTAGAGCAGCCCATCACCTGGATAAAATCTAAATATAAAACCTGTGACTGCTTTCAGACAAAAAAAAATAATATAATGCCCATGAATAACCATGAATGCATCAGTCCTGGCTTATGGAAATACTGGAATAATAAGCAACATTGTAATGATATATTAATGTATACCTAGTTCTCATTAAAATGCTGTTCTTGGCAGATTCCAGCGGATGTAAAAATGAACTTTATTTTGAAACCTGTGACCGGATGTCGTTATGTTTATATATTACTTGACGTCACACACCACAGCCGTGTATGGGTATGGACACTCGAACCCTGTCGCCTGGATCTCCATGAAGCGCCGCTGTCCCACCAGAAGTGAGCGGCACAGTAGCGTCTCCTGCCCGGCGTCTGTCACATGGCTAAACGCGGGTGGGGAGGGTCTAGTTTACCGGTCAAATAGGTGACACCGAGGCTGGAGTAGTTTTAGGCTTTAGGGACGTTAGCTCAGTACGAGAAAGAGGAACGCAAAATCCCAGGACGAAGGTTAGCTAACCGTGTGACTGCCGCCCGCAGGGAAGTTTCGCTTCTCCGTTATGTTTTCTGTGTTCCTCTAAACGCCTCTTGTTTACGGGGACTATTTTTAAGGAAAGTGGGTATTTCGCGTTTGTTTTATTTCCAGCTGTCGCGTCGTGGTTGTAGAGAACTACGCAAAAAGTTTTTAACTCTCCGGTTGTTGTTGAGGTGTCCCGCGTGAACAGCTGACTCACCGACATAAGGCCGAACGCTGCGGGGAGCCGAGCAGATCCTCCATGGGTTGATCTCTTCAAGGACCGAAGATGATCGGGTCACCGGACCTGCTGGCCTTCACCAGCGCTGAGGGGTTTGGGGAAGAAGAACAGGACCAGGATGGTCAGGGTCTACCTGAAGAGCTCTCTGTCCCCCTTTTACCTCCACCCAACCCCTGGACCACCTCTGCCCAGTTCCACAGAGACTTCATTCTGGTGGCTGAGTTCTCAGAGCAGGTGTGTGTTTCTGGATCTGACGTGAAACTTCTTTGTTTTGGGAATCATTAAACCTGTTTTAGGATGTAGGATATTATCACGGAAGAAAAAGGGAAATAAGATAAGACTTTATTGATCTCTTGGGATAATAAAATGAGTTACAGCAACTCATAAACCAGAGTTAAGAACAAAATATACTAAAGCTGTATACCCATACAAACCAGTGGGCGATTGTGAATATTAAGTGCAAAAACATGCAATAAGGTGAAGATTACAAGTGTATAATAATAATAATTATGGAATTTAGTATAATGATGATAATAATATAAAATACATAATGGAACAGTAATGTGCATGGTATCATTGGTCTGTAGTTAGGTTATTTATTTTTTTAAAAACACTGAATTTCATGGAAAAAAGTTGGATTATTTGTTTTATATATGCATTGCTAAATGCACTGTAAATTTCTGTATTTTATATGTAACTGTTATATGTTGCCACAATGATAACAAAGTTAAGTTATCTGTCAGTAATGCAACTGATAGTGAGTGGAGTTTAGTTTATTCAGGAAGTCTCAATGAGATTAAGATCTCTTATGCAAGAGAGGCCCGAGAAAAAATTGCAGAAATAGTCCTCACAAGATGAGCACTCAGTCACACAAAGCAGTCACGTGCACACGTCCAGTAATTAAAATAATCAGCAAGGAAAACAGCACTGGAAACCAGATCTTTCTTTTTTGATACAATAATGATTATATATTTGATAATAGAATACTTTATTAACCACGGAAGGAAACTGTTGCACTGCAGAAGCCAAGTAGCACATGATTTCGAAAATGGACTTTAAAACTAATAACTAATCTGTCGCTGAAAAAATCCTATAAGCATTGATGATGATTTTGCAGGCTGCTGCTAGAGTGCAGATTATTTTCATTGTAGACTAATCTCTCTTTTCAATTAATTGAATAATCATTTTAGACAGAGTTATATGAACCCCCAAAATATTTAATTTAAAATAATATAGAGACACCCTTATATTACTTATATAACTTAAGCTTTCTTATTATCATTATCAGTTTTCTGACTAATTTATTGTTTTTGCGATTAAAAAAAGTCATGTCATGAGCCAGGGGTGATAACAAAGTCTAGTTTTGTTTTGTGTATCTGATTCAATGGGATCGCATTAATTGTGACGCTAAATTGGGTCAGTGGCTTCTCTGTTACTTCTTCTACTTCTGATAATCAGCAAGTCCTCCTATAAAGAACAATTATAAAAATGGTTTGCGATTAATTTTGTGTCAAATAATGACCTACATCAGACTTTGTACCATAACTTCATCTCCTATTAGTTTTTAAATATTTGTTGATGTTTTAAAGCTTAAAATAATTGTTTTTGAAGATGCTAGGTTAATGTTTATATTGTACTGCATCTCTACAAACCTGCTTAGGTGGGTCCCAAACCTGTACTGACAATACCGGACGACCCTAGAGTCATCGGATCATTTGACCTCAACCACTTCTCTGTTCGCATCATGTCTGTGGACTACCAGGCATCTGGCCCGTACCACGCCCCTCCCACGTCCCCTGGCCCTCGCCTCAACTTCAGCGAAGACTCTAAAGTGGTTTTGGGAGATTCGGCGGATGAAGCGTTTGCATACGTTCACCACATGACCCTGTACGACCTGGAGGCTCGGGGTATGGTGCGTCCCTTCTGCATGGCTTACGTGTGTTCAGACCAGAGGAAGCTGATGGAGAACTTCACTGAACTGTCAGCGAGCTTCTCTCAGGCCTCCGACAGCCTCAAGACAGGAAACAGACAAGCGTTTTCTACGGAGCTGCAGAGAAAATTACAGGAGCTTGAGTAAGTTCAGGATGCACTTTGATGAAATAACAATATATGTGTTTGTATGTATTAGAGCCTGGCATCCACTTCTGGCTTCTTGGCCAATAATATTTTATTACAGATACTTCTATATTGACCAGTATGTCACCTGCTAAGAAATTTTATCACAGAAAATGTTCCCAGGATGACGTAAACTAACTAAGAGATTGACAAGGGCTGTAGCCGCCGTGAAGATATTGATGTCTTACGTATAAAAAAAATAGGTTAGGCTGAAATCTGTATGTTTCTCATTAATGTGTCATATTAAGAGGATATTAAGCTGTTTATGTTTATATTTATTTACCTTTATTTACCTGCTGACTAACGTCCCTGACTGTTTCAGGTACATGAGGTTGACCCTGCAACAGAAGCCAGACCCTTCCTGCACGACTAATGGCTTCATAAAGGAGGGAAAGAAAGCAGATGAGCTTGAAGCTTTAGATCGTTCAATATTAAATCATAGAGATCTCTTGCGCCAGGTCACTTCCTACCCAAACAGAAAGCTGAAACAGCCTGACTTCCTGCCATATGACCCTGCCGACTCCGTCACTCCGATTGCGATGCTGCCTCCTGAGCCCTGTCCCTCCACCTCCACCTCCTGCAGGTCTGATTACCACCTGAAGCCTCTGGAGGAGCTCTGCAATGTCTACTTCCTGTCTCTGATGAAGGAGCAGCTCGTTGAAACGGAGCGGCGGCTACGTGGCGACAGAAGTGCTCTGCTAACTGCTCGTGTCACTCGGTCGTTGTCCAAGAGGCTAAAGCTCATCAACTTCCTGTTTGAGCTGTGGAGCCCAGTGGATGGAGAGGAAGAGGAGGATAGAGAGAGTGCTGAGGCAGAGCTGCAGAGGGCAAGAAGGTGTAAGAGCAGTGTTGACATGTTTCAATCAGAACCAGTGAGTCTGGAGTCATTCTGCTCCTGCGTGGAGGAGATCCCCATCAAACTGGAGGCAGGAGAAGCTAGGACAGTGTCCCCTGAGCCCAGTGTTGCTACGGAGATGACAGGAAGTGTGAGCAGCGGTGACAGCATTGAAGTTCTCGGGACTGAGAAGTCTTACCGGACCCAGCAGGTCATCGCTGGATCTGACAGCAGAGGTATGAAAGACAATTTGTTTCAATTTTTTCAAATGAACATTTGAAAAAAATCCAACATTTTTGGACCAATGGTGCAATTTATAGACTTCACCTTAATCTCAGGGGTATATTGTCTTTTTCCCCATCGTTACAGACTAGCAATCATTCGATAGGAAGCCAGACACCACTTAATAATAATTTAATCCTATTAAATTCACAGATGTTTGGACACTTGTTTATAAGATACTGCACAGTTTATTACGCCTCCCTTTAGTGCTTTCGTCAAGCATAAAAGAACTGATCATAGATACACAATCTGTGTAACATATCTAAGAGGATGGCTGCCTTCAGATAGACAGCTTTTTCAGAAACAACTAATCGACTAAAGAAACTTAGTCCGTTAAAACCAAGATAACTGAAGCCACAAAGAGGGCGCAACAAATTAAATATCCTGAATATAAAATACAACACAGATTGGCAGAAAAGTGACCAACTACAGTCTTTAATAATTATAGTATTTTTACAATTTCCTACCCATTTTTGATGCTTTTGTCCTGATGGTTGGACAAAACAAAGACTTTGAAGGAACCCACTGATTAATAGGGCTGCACTGATATTGCAGTATATTCCTCCTAACAGTCGTCTCGATGACTGGACCAGTTGACTCACAGTTGACTTTCTTCAACAGAAACACCAGGAGGGATCATGGACCCCTCTTACAGACGAGTCGCTGTAGATCCATCTGTCAGGCGTGTCCGAGCTTATGCCAGACGAGCCAACAGTGAGGACAGCATCGAGGTACTGAGCACCACCGAGTCCATCATCCCTGACGACCTCACTGCCATCACAGAGGAAGAAGCAGAGCACCAACCTCTGAGCAACGGTTTGGAGAATGAGGAGGAGATACTGACAGAGTGCAAATCTGATGGCGTCCTCAAAGAGGAGAAGACGTCAAACGCAACCACTTCAGGAAAGGAGGATGAAGACAGAGAGCAGGTCCAGGAGGACGACGGTCGTGTTGACAGAGAAGAGGCCTTAAAACCAATAACTGTTGGCTGGAAAGAGGAGACGGTCGTTGAATGTTTGAAGAGCAATCACGTCTATAAAGACAACAGTCCTGAAAAGACATCCAGGCTGCTGCAAGGTAAAACATCTGCCACAATATCCATGTCTAAAGTGCTGTTTAAATATGATTTAAGACAACATCCACACTCATAAGGCTCATTTTGAATACTGTTGAAATCAAATCGGATTTGAAACATACACAAGCATAAACAGTCGTGAAATCTTTGTGCCCAGATGCAGAGAATACTATAATCATTTGCAAAAAAAAATAAAAAAAAACCTAAAACTCAAGGGAAATTAAACAATCTTAACTGTATAACTGTGAATGATTCTCAGACAATTTAACAAGTGTGAAGACAAAGTTCATCCACACACACAGTAATTCTTCCGTACAGTAAATACCTCACTATGTGCAAACTGTATGTCTGCAGTTATGTTTATATTGATAATTGAGTGTATTGCAACTGTAATTTTGTGTTTTTGGCCATTATTTCTACTAGTTCCAGCTGTTACGATACTTACCAAATAAGTTTCTGAGATAGGGGAACACAGCAGAGTCTGATGGCAAGAATGCAAGAACTGCACTGGCTGGTTTAAAACAGGCAGAATAACATTTATCTGATCCTCTGACTGCACATGATCGTCTGTGACATCTTTATATAGTCTCAGAATTAACTTTGTGATAAAATGTAATAATGACTGAAAAGAACGAGTGACTAAACTACCACATTTACTACCAGAGATGTTCTTTAACGTGTTATAAAACTGCTTTGTTCGTTGAAGACGAATCAACACTTCAGTGGTCTGAAGTCTTTCAGACGGTGCCGTCGGTGCCTGACCTTCACGTCTCCTTGGCGCCTCCTGTTGCCATGGCTGAGGTTGACCGGTGGTCTCCTCCCTGCGCTCCTCTCCGGCTGCTGAGTGTCGACGAGACGTCCGACTGCACCAGCTTCACCGGCTCCTCCGACCCGCCCTCTCCCAGCCAGAATGTTCACATCAAGGCTCGCTCTGACCGGAGGAGGAGGAGGAGGAAGGCTGGACTCAGAGCCCTCAGGTTCCTCAAGCAGAACTCGTTCTCCCAGCATGCCCTGTTTTGTCTCCTGAGCGGTCGTCCGCTGGTTGTCATCGGCGGAGATGAGAGCTTGGTCAGAAAACTGGTGGATGCTCTGAGTCTCTTCCTGCCTGCTCCTGGTGCTGATGGAAACGCTGTGATGCTGTGTTTGACCACGCCCCTTCAACTGAGCGACCTGCTCACCTGGAGGCTGATAGGAATACACAGGTACGCCACGAGACTGCTGATTGCCTGCTTGTGTTTGAATACTTTTCCTTAGTTTTGGTTGATGTCTTATCCCTTTATAACTTCATTACTTTTTGTGTCATCTTTTCTTGGTCACTAACTTTTATTTGACTGGGTCTTCTGTAAACCACGTCTACAGGCAGGACTATTAGGACTTCAACTAATGATTATTTTCATTGTTGATTAAGCTATTGATTATTAATTTTTTTTTTTGTCTAAAAATGGTGAAAAATTTTGACCCAAAGCCCAATATGACTCTTGTTTTGTCCATAACTCAAAGATAGTCAGTTTTAACGATGGCAGAGGAGTAAAGAAACCAGAAAATATTCACTTAAGTAAATATTCATTTAAGAAGCTGGCGACTTGTCCAGGATGTACCCTCCCTTTCACCCTGAGACAGCTGGGATAGGCTCCAGCCCCCCCGTGACCCTATGTGAGGATAAAATGTAGAAAATGGATGGATGGATGTGAAAGGTGTCGCTAACTCCTCAGTTTCTCTCAGGTCTGCAAAGCATTATAGTGTTTTTAAGCTCTCTCTTTAACCTAAATTCTTTTAAGCTGATCTGTTTTAGTTTTTCCAGCCTGCTGCTTTATTGTTTTGGTTCAATCTTTTTCACTTTTCAGTGAAAGCACCAATCAGAGTTAGAAACTAGCTGGAGAACTTAGTGGAGCCTTTAGCAGCTAAAGAGCCAGAGTTTTCCCTCAGGAATTCATAAAGACAGGACTCCAAATGATCGTTCACAATATCAACTTCATAAGGTGATAAAATATCAGTGTTGGGTTCACATCTTGTTGGTTACCCCCAAGTGGCAAACATCTGTTATTGCTGATTTAAATGCATATTCTTTTAATATGCCTAATTGTGCATAACCCTGAGGGAGCATTAATTGACCCCTAAGTCACTAAACGTCCCCGTGTTCAATACAGTTGACGAGCTGTCTTTTAAAGTTGTTGAAGGTTTTTCACACAAAGTTTTAAACAAATGAAAACTCTTCTTTTTGGCCAGATCCTCCTCCAGCTCTTCGGCCAGCATCGTCCACTCTCTGACTCGCTACAGTCGTTATTTGGCACTGTTGGATCTGGACCAGAGGACCCTGCACTGTCCATCGTACTCCGGGTCCATCATCGGCAGACTGGCTGATCCTCACACCGGCATCAGCCGAGGCATCACCTACCTGCTGCACCTGGAGAGCTGCCTGACTGCACTGGCCAACCAGGCTCTGCTGTACACGTTCAGCCCTGCTTTACATCTTCCAAACACTGCTGGAGGGAACAACGGCACAGAAGACAAGGACTTCCGGCTCACGCGAGTGTTCTGCAGCAGTGAGTGTGATATGAGAGTCATGCATTTCCTGTGTGACCTCATCAAACAGCACCATGCAGGACGTGGACCACCAGTTTTAAGATTCTCTTACAACTTAATGCACTTGCACAGAAATACATTTGCAGCATGAACACTGTTTGGACAAAAACAATCAACTAGTCCCGAAAGATAATATTGTTGTCTGTCACAAAATGCGCTGAGTTGTGTCACTGAAGAATCATGAACCATGTTTTAATCTGCTGTGGGTCACGTCTCTCTGGACACAAATGCACTAGAGCCTCACTGGCACCAAAAACCTGCTGGCAACTTCTCCATGTTTAAGTATGTTTTTCAATTGAAGTGTGTTTTTAACATGAAGGCTTATTACCTATTCACATGTGAACTCTTCCTAAGATATTTGAACCACATCTGTGCAAAAACAGAGCTTGAGATTCAGCATCGACTGACAAGGTTTGTTGCTCTCTCTTTTAACATTTAACTGAGCTGCAGTGTAGACTTAAAGACTGGTTGTCTCAGGGTTTTGTCGGCTGTAAGTCAGGCTGATTTAGCTTAGCACAAAACTGGAAACAGCGGCAGAGCAGTCTAGGTCTGTCCAGCACTAGTAACCCATATATAATAATGTTTTATTTGAACATTAATCGGCGCAGCAGACAAGTAAGCTGACTATTAGTGAATTCAGGTCATGTTTAAGCACGTGAGCCCTTAGTTTCACCACCGATTTGACTAGAAACAATAGTTTTAAAAGGTCCAGAATATCATCTAGCACTGTAATATACTTCCTTTTAGTTAGATAATTTAATTTTCAGTGTAAATACATGTCTGGCTATGCAAGCCTATCATAGAGATGGCTCCACTGTTGTGATCACATCATAACAACTGAGGTGACTTTGTTAAGTTACTCTTTTAAGAGAAAGAAATGTCCTTGATTTGCTTTTTGTTTTTCAAATGGATTCCTAAATGAACTATTTCAGCAAATGATGTTTTGGGGAATGTTTACAGCAGAGTTTTGAACAAGCTGGAGACCATTTATTGAAAACTGAGACGTGCAAAAGTGTAGGATAATAATCAAAAGGAAATGTCTGATTGTAGCTATACGTCCTTAGTTGTTCCAGGGCAACACCCACCTCCTCTTTAACACTATACTTTTATGTTTGAGATTTTATTTTCGAATATGATACAAGTGTCGTGTTTATTTGTGTGTATTTTCTCTGAGAATGAAATCATGTATATTTTACACTGGAATTGCAAATTAAGCAACAAAACAGCAATAAAAACAGCACAAACAATAGTCACATTTTCCATTTATTTACCAGCATCACATGATAGCGTTTGTAATATAAACAAATATCCCAGAACTTTCCAGAAAATCATCAACATAAGAACCACTCCATTGGTAAAGTAAATGAAGTGTTTTCTTCTTAAGGGAACTGCAGAAGGCAAAAAAAAAAATCACCAGCATACATAACTGATGAATTCATTAAAGAACAAAGCAACATGAAGTGTCTCTGTTATGTTATTAAATGATTAATAACATGAAGGGTGTTTGAAGTCTCTTCATTGAGTGCGGTGTGTCCAGGTGTTTTGAAACATCTTTATGTTGTGTATGAGCCATGTTCACTTTTTCTTATTTCGTGTAATTTTGTTCCACTAGGGGTATGCCTTTCTACTCTCGATAGAGTTGAGGGTGCAGCAAACTCACTTTTTTTCAAATTTTTGGCATCCTAAAACATGGCTTTTTCATGACATTTTCACCAGATATGACCATGAATTCATTCAACATGCTATAAAAAAAGCATTTTCAGAACTTTTTATAAAATTTTATGACGGGACATTTTTTGACTTTTTCGGCATACTGTAGTATGACCATTTTTTCAAATTCTTGACATCTAAAAACGTAGCATTTTCACCACTTTTTTTTGACCATATATGACAATGAACTCATTCAACATGCAACAAGAGAGCATTTTCAGAATTTTTTATGATGTGACATTTTTCACTTTTTTGGCATACTATAGTATAGTATAGTATTTAAAAAAAAAAATGAAATCCTAAAATGTGGCTTTTTCACAACTTTTTTGACCAGAAATTACCATGAATTCATTCAACATGCTATAAGAAGACATTTTCAGGACTTTTCATGATATTTTATGACGTGACATTTTTTGCCATACTATAGTATGACAATTTTTAAATTTTTTTGACATCCTAAACCATGGCTTTTTCATGACTTTTGTCATCAGATATGACCATAAATTCATTCAACATGCTACAACAAGGCACGTTCAGAACTTTTTATGAAATTCTTTGTCATGACATTGTTTGACTTTTTCAGCATACTATAATATGATCATTTTTTTAAAAAAAATTTGACATCCTAAAACGTAGCTTTTTCACCACTATTCTGGCCAGATATTACAATGAATTCATTCAACATGCTATAAGACAGTATTTTCAGCACCTTTTTATGACATTTTATGACGTGACATTTTTGACTTTTGCGGCATACTATAGAATGACAATTTTTAAGAAATTTTTGACATCCTAAAATGTTGCTCTTTTACCACTTTTTTGACCAGATATTACCATGAATTTGTTCTAAATGCTGTAAGAAGGCATTTTCAGCACTTTTACATGAAATTTTTTGTCGTGACATTTGTTGACTTTTTCGGCATACTATAGTATGACCATTTTTTTTTAAATTTTTGAAATCCTAAAATGTGGCTTTTTCACCACTTTTTTGACCAGATATGACCATGAATCCATTCAAAATGCTGTAAGAAGGCATTTTCAGCACTTTTTATTAAATTTTTTGTCGTGACATTTTTTGACTTTTTTGGCATACCGCGGTATGATGATGTTTTCAGATTTTTGACATCCTAAAAACGTCCTAAAAGTGGCTTTTTCACCACTTTTTTGACTGTCATCACCATAAATTCACTCAACATGTCGTAAGAAGGCATTTTCAGCACTTTTTTGGACATGAAATTTTTGGACATTTTTTGACTTTTTTGGCATGACGATGTTCTCAGATTTTTGATGTCCTAAAAACATCCTAAAAGTGGCTTTTTCACCACTTTTTTTGCCTGTCATCACCATAAATTCACTCATCACTCCGTGAGAAGACATTTTCAGCACTTTTTTTGACATGAAATGTTTTGACATTTTTTTACTTTTTTGGCATACTGCGGTATGACGATTTTTTCAGATTTTTTATGTCCTAAAAATGGCTTTTTCACCACTTTTTTTGCCTGTCATCCACCATAAATTCACTCAACATGCCGTAAGAAAGCATTTTCAGTACTTTTTATGACATGAAATGTTTTGACATTTTTTGACTTTTTTGGCAAACCGTGGTATGATGATGTTTTCAGATTTTTATGTCTTACAAAATGGCTTTTTCACCACTTTTTTGCCTGTCATCACTATAAATTCACTCAACATGCCGTAAGAAGGCATTTTCTGCACTTTTTTTGACATGAAATTTTCGGACATTTTTTGACTTTTTTGGCATACCGCGGTATGACGATGTTTTCAGATTTTTGACGTCCTAAAAATGTCCTAAAAGTGGCTTTTTCACCACTTTTTTTGCCTGACATCACCATAAATTCACTCAACATGCCGTAAGAAGGCATTTTCACCACTTTTTTTTTACATGAAATTTTTGGACGTTTTTTGACTTTTTTTGGCATACCGCGGTATGACGATGTTTTCAGATTTTTTATGTGCTAAAAAATGGCTTTTTCACCACATTTTTTTGCCTGTCATCACCATAAATTCACTCAACATGCCGTAAGAAGGCATTTTCAGCACTTTTTATGAAATTTTTTGACTTTTTCGGCATACTATAGTATGAGCATTTTTTTTCAAATTTTTGAAATCCTAAAATGTGGCTTTTTCACCACTTTTTTGACCAGGAATGACCATGAATTCATTCAAAATGCTGTAAGAAGGCAATTTCATCACTTTTTATGAATTTTTTTTCGTGACATTTTTTGACTTTTTCGGCATACTATAGTATGACCTTTTTTTCAAATTTTTGTCATCCTAAAACATAGCTTTTTCACCACTTTTTTGACCAGGTATTACCATGAATTCATCCAAAATGCCGAAAAAAGGCTTTTTCAGCACTTTTTATGAAATTTTTTTTTCGTGAGATTTTTTTAGTTTTTTGACATTCTATATTATGACCATTTTTTTTCAAATTTTTGACAAGCTAAAACGTAGCTCTTTCCCCACTTTTTTGACCAGATATTACCATGAATTTGTTCAAAATGCTGTAAAAAGGCATTTTCAGCACTTTTATATGAAATTTTTTGTCGTGACATTTTTTTAATTTTTCGGCATACTTTAGTATGAGCACTTTTTTTCAAATTTTTGAAATCCTAACATGTGGCATTTTCACCACTTTTTTGACAAGATAAGAACATGAATTCATTCAAAATGGTGTAAAAAGTCATTTTCAGCACGTTTTATGAATTTTTTTTTGTTGTGACATTTTTTGACTTTTTCGGCATACTATAGTATGACCATTTTTTTTTTAAATTTTGAAATCCTAAAATGTGGCTTTTTCACCACTTTTTTGACCAGATATGACCATAAATTCACTCAACATGGCGTAAGAAGGCATTTTCAGCACTTTTTATGAAATTTTTTGTCGCGACATTTTTTGACTTTTTCGGCATACTATAGTATGAGCATTTTTTTTCAAATTTTTGAAATCCTAAAATGTGGCTTTTTCACCACTTTTTTGACCAGATATGACCATGAATTCATTCAAAATGCTGTAAGAAGGCAAATTCATCACTTTTTATGAATTTTTTTTCGTGACATTTTTTGACTTTTTCGGCATACTGTAGTATGACCATTTTTTCAAATTTTTGACATTCCTAAAACATTGCTCTTTTACCCCTTTTTTGACCAGATATTACCATGAATTTGTTCAAAATGCTATAAAAAGGCATTTTCAGCACCTTTTATGAAATTGTTTGTTGTGAGATTTTTTTAACTTTTTCGGCATACTATAGTATGACCTTTTTTTTCAAATTTTTGACATCCTAAAATGTAGCTCTTTTACCACTTTTTTGTCCAGATATTACCATGAATTTGTTCAAAACGCTATAAGAAGGCATTTTCAGCACTTTTTATGAAATTGTTTGTTGTGAGATTTTTTTTTACTTTTTCGGCATACTATAGTATGACCTTTTTTTTCAATTTTTTGACATCCGAAAACATAGCTTTTTCACCACTTTTTTGACCAGGTATTACCATGAATTCAACCAAAAAGCAGAAAAAAAGGCTTTTTCAGCACTTTTTATGAAATTTTTTTTCGTGAGATTTTTTTTTACTTTTTTGACATACTATATTATGACCATTTTTTTCAAATTTTTGACATGCTAAAACGTAGCTCTTTCCCCACTTTTTTGACCAGATATTACCATGAATTTGTTCAAAATGCTGTAAGAAGGCATTTTCAGCACTTTTATATGAAATTTTTTGTCGTGACATTTTTTTAATTTTTCGGCATACTATAGTAGGAGCACTTTTTTTTCAAATTTTTGAAATCCTAACATGTGGCATTTTCACCATTTTTTTTGACAAGATATGAACATGAATTCATTCAAAATGGTGTAAAAAGGCATTTTCAGCACGTTTTATGAAATTTTTTTTGTTGTGACATTTTTTGACTTTTTCGGCATACTATGGTATGACCATTTTTTTTTTTTAAATTTTGAAATTCTAAAATGTGGCTTTTTCACCACTTTTTTGACCAGGTATTACCATGAATTCATCCAAAATGCCGAAAAAAGGCTTTTTCAGCACTTTTTATGATTTTTTTTTCGTGAGATTTTTTTGACTTTTTCGGCACACTGTAGTATGACCATTTTTTCAAATTTTTGACATCCTAAAACATAGCTTTTTCACCACTTTTTTGACCAGGTATTACCATGAATTCATCCAAAATGCCAAAAAAAGGCTTTTTCTGCACTTTTTATGATTTTTTTTTTTTTGTGAGATTTTTTTTACTTTTTTAACATACTATATTATGACCATTTTTTCAAATTTTTAACATTCCTAAAACGTAGCTCTATCACCACTTTTTTGACCAGATATTACCATGAATTTGTTCAAAATGCTGTAAGAAGGCATTTTCAGAACTTTTATATGAAATTTTTTGTCGTGACATTTTTTTAATTTTTTGGCATACTATAGTAGGAGCACTTTTTTTCGAATTTTTGAAATCCTAACATGTGGCTTTTTCACCACTTTTTTGACCAGATATGACCGTGAATTCATTCAAAATGGTGTAAAAAGGCATTTTCAGCACGTTTTATGAATTTTTTTTTGTTGTGACATTTTTTGACTTTTTCGGCATACTATAGTATGACCATTTTTTTTGTTAAATTTTGAAATTCTAAAATGTGGCTTTTTCACCACTTTTTTGACCAGGTATTACCATGAATTCATCCAAAATGCCAAAAAAAAGGCTTTTTCAGCACTTTTTATGAAATTTGTTTTTGTGAGATTTTTTTTACTTTTTTGACATACTATATTATGACCATTTTTTCCAAATTTTTAACATTCCTGAAACATGGCTCTTTTACCCCTTTTTTGACCAGATATTACCATGAATTTGTTCAAAATGCTATAAAAAGGCATTTTCAGCACTTTTTATGAAATTGTTTGTTGTGAGATTTTTTTGCCTTTTTCGGCATACGATAGTATGACCTTTTTTTCAAATTTTTGACATCCTAAAACATAGCTTTTTCACCACTTTTTTGACCAGGTATTACCATGAATTCATCCAAAATGCAGAAAAAAAGGCTTTTTCAGCACTTTTTATGAAATTTTTTTGTGAGATTTTTTTTACTTTTTTGACATACTATATTATGACCATTTTTTTCAAATTTTTCACATTCTAAAATGTAGCTCTTTTACCACTTTTTTGTCCAGCTATTACCATGAATTTGTTCATAATGCTGTAAGAAGGCATTTTCAGCACTTTTTATGAAATTTTTTGTTGTGACATTTTTTTATTTTTTCGGCATACTATAGTATGAGCGTTTTTAAAAAAATCTGACATCTAAAAACGTAGCTTTTTCACCACTTTTTTGGCCAGATATGACCATGAATTTGTTAAAAATGCTATAAGAAGGCATTTTCAGCACCTTTTATGAAATTGTTTGTTGTGAGATTTTTTTTTACTTTTTCGGCATACTATAGTATGACCTTTTTTTTCAAATTTTTGACATCCGAAAACATAGCTTTTTCACCACTTTTTTGACCAGGTATTACCATGAATTCAACCAAAAAGCAGAAAAAAAGGCTTTTTCTGCACTTTTTATGAAATTTTTTTTTTACTTTTTTGACATACTATATTATGACCATTTTTTTCAAATTTTTGACATGCTAAAACGTAGCTCTTTCCCCACTTTTTTGACCAGATATTACCATGAATTTGTTCAAAATGCTGTAAGAAGGCATTTTCAGCACTTTTATATGAAATTTTTTGTCGTGACATTTTTTTAATTTTTTGGCATACTTTAGTATGAGCACTTTTTTTTCAAATTTTTGAAATCCTAACATGTGGCATTTTCACCACTTTTTTGACAAGATATGAACATGAATTCATTCAAAATGGTGTTAAAAGGCATTTTCAGCACCTTTTATGAAATTGTTTGTTGTGAGATTTTTTTTACTTTTTCGGCATACTATAGTATGACCATTTTTTTTTTTTAAATTTTGAAATTCTAAAATGTGGCTTTTTCACCACTTTTTTGACCAGGTATTACCATGAATTCATCCAAAATGCCGAAAAAAAGGCTTTTTCAGCACTTTTTATGAAATTTTTTTTTGTGAGATTTTTTTTACTTTTTTGACATACTATATTATGACCATTTTTTCAAATTTTTAACATTCCTAAAACATAGCTTTTTCACCACTTTTTTCACCATATATGACCATGAATTTGTTCAACATGCTATAGGAAGGAATTTTCAGCACCTTTTTATGATATTTTCTGACGTGACATTTTTGACTTTTTCAGCATACTGTAGTATGGCCATTTTTTTCAAATTTTTGACATGCTAAAACGTAGCTCTTTCACCACTTTTTTGACTAGATATGACCGTGAATTTGTTCAAAATGCTGTAAGAAGGCATTTTCAGAACTTTTATATGAAATTTTTTGTTGTGACATTTTTTGAATTTTTTGGCATAGTATAGTATGACCATTTTTTTTTAAAATTTTGAAATCCTAAAATGTGGCTTTTTCACCACTTTTTTGACCAGATATGACCATGAATTCATTCAAAATGCTGTAAGAAGGCATTTTCAACACGTTTTATGAAATTTTTTGTCGTGACATTTTTTTACTTTTTCGGCATACTATAGTATGACCATTTTTTTCAAATTTTTGACATCCTAAAACATTGCTCTTTTACCTCTTTTTTGACCAGATATTACCATGAATTTGTTCAAAATGCTATAAAAAGGCATTTTCAGCACCTTTTATGAAATTGTTTGTTGTGAGATTTTTTTGACTTTTTCGGCATACTATAGTATGACCTTTTTTTTCAAATTTTTGACATCCTAAAACATAGCTTTTTCACCACTTTTTTGACCAGGTATTACCATGAATTCATCCAAAATGCAGAAAAAAGGCTTTTTCAGCACTTTTTATGAAATTTTTTTGTGAGATTTTTTTTTACTTTTTTGACATACTATATTATGACCATTTTTTTCAAATTTTTCACATTCTAAAATGTAGCTCTTTTACCACTTTTTTGTCCAGATATTACCATGAATTTGTTCATAATGCTGTAAGAAGGCATTTTCAGCACTTTTTATGAAATTTTTTGTTGTGACATTTTTTTATTTTTTCGGCATACTATAGTATGAGCGTTTTTAAAAAAATCTGACATCTAAAAACGTAGCTTTTTCACCACTTTTTTGGCCAGATATGACCATGAATTTGTTCAAAATGCTATAAGAAGGCATTTTCAGCACTTTTTATGAAATTGTTTGTTGTGAGATTTTTTTTTACTTTTTCGGCATACTATAGTATGACCTTTTTTTTCAAATTTTTGACATCCGAAAACATAGCTTTTTCACCACTTTTTTGACCAGGTATTACCATGAATTCAACCAAAAGCAGAAAAAGGCTTTTCAGCACTTTTTATGAAATTTTTTTTCGTGAGATTTTTTTTTACTTTTTTGACATACTATATTATGACCATTTTTTTCAAATTTTTGACATGCTAAAACGTAGCTCTTTCCCCACTTTTTTGACCAGATATTACCATGAATTTGTTCAAAATGCTGTAAGAAGGCATTTTCAGCACTTTTATATGAAATTTTTTGTCGTGACATTTTTTTAATTTTTCGGCATACTTTAGTATGAGCACTTTTTTTTCAAATTTTTGAAATCCTAACATGTGGCATTTTCACCATTTTTTTTTGACAAGATATGAACATGAATTCATTCAAAATGGTGTAAAAAGGCATTTTCAGCACGTTTTATGAAATTTTTTTTGTTGTGACATTTTTTGACTTTTTCGGCATACTATAGTATGACCATTTTTTTTTTTTAAATTTTGAAATTCTAAAATGTGGCTTTTTCACCACTTTTTTGACCAGGTATTACCATGAATTCATCCAAAATGCCGAAAAAAGGCTTTTTCAGCACTTTTTATGAATTTTTTTTTTTCGTGAGATTTTTTTGACTTTTTCGGCATACTGTAGTATGACCATTTTTTCAAATTTTTGACATCCTAAAACATAGCTTTTTCACCACTTTTTTGACCAGGTATTACCATGAATTCATCCTAAATGCCAAAAAAGGCTTTTTCAGCACTTTTTATGAAATTTTTTTTTTGTGAGATTTTTTTACTTTTTTGACATACTATATTATGACCAATTTTTCAAATTTTTAACATTCCTAAAACATAGCTTTTTCACCACTTTTTTCACCATATATGACCATGAATTTGTTCAACATGCTATAGGAAGGAATTTTCAGCACCTTTTTATGATATTTTCTGACGTGACATTTTTGACTTTTTCAGCATACTGTAGTATGACCATTTTTTTCAAATTTTTGACATGCTAAAACGTAGCTCTTTCACCACTTTTTTGACCAGATATTACCATGAATTTGTTCAAAATGCTGTAAGAAGGCATTTTCAGAACTTTTATATGAAATTTTTTGTTGTGACATTTTTTGAATTTTTTGGCATACTATAGTAGGAGCACTTTTTTTCGAATTTTTGAAATCCTAACATGTGGCTTTTTCACCACTTTTTTGACCAGATATGACCGTGAATTCATTCAAAATGGTGTAAAAAGGCATTTTCAGCACTTTTTATGCATTTTTTTTGTCGTGACATTTTTTGACTTTTTCGGCATACTATAGTATGACCATTTTTTTTTTTAAATTTTGAAATCCTAAAATGTGTCTTTTTCACCACTTTTTTGACCAGATATGACCATGAATTCATTCAAAATGCTGTAAGAAGGCATTTTCAACACGTTTTATGAAATTTTTTGCTGTGACATTTTTTGACTTTTTCGGCATACTATAGTATGACCTTTTTTTTCAAATTTTTGACATCCTAAAACATAGCTTTTTCACCACTTTTTTGACCAGGTATTACCATGAATTATTCCAAAATGCAGAAAAAAAGGTTTTTCAGCACTTTTTATGAAATTTTTTTGTGAGATTTTTTTAACTTTTCTGACATACTATATTATGACCTTTTTTTCAAATTTTTCACATTCTAAAATGTAGCTCTTTTACCAGTTTTTTTGTCCAGATATTACCATGAATTTGTTCATAATGCTGTAAGAAGGCATTTTCAGCACTTTTTATGAAATTTTTTGTTGTGACATTTTTTTTTATTTTTTCGGCATACTATAGTATGAGCGTTTTTAAAAAAATTTGACATCTAAAAACGTAGGTTTTTCACCACTTTTTTGACCAGGTATTACCAGGAATTCATTCAACATGCTATAAGAAGGCATTTTCAGCACCTTTTTATGACATTTTACGACGTGACATTTTCGGCATAAATTTCAAAAAATGGTCATACTATAGTATGTTGAAAAAGTCAAAAAAAAAAGTCACGACAAAATATTTCATAAAAAGTGCTGAAAATGCCTTCTTACAGCATTTTGAATGAATTAATGGCAATATCTGGTCAAAGAAAGTGGTGAAAAAGCTACATTTTAGGATGTCAAAAACTAAAAAAAAAAATGGTCATACTATAGTTTGCCGAAAAAGTCAAAAATGTCAAGTCAGAAAATATAAAATGGGGCTGAAAATGCCATCTTATAGCATGCTGAATTAATTCATGGTCATATCTGGTCAAAAAAGTGGTGAAAATGCTTGGTTTTTAGATGTCAAAAAATTGAAAAAATGTTCATACTATTGTATGCCGAAAAAGTCAAAAAATGTCACAACAAAAAATTTCATGAAAAGTTCTAAAAATGCCTTTTTATAGTATGTTGAATGAATTCATGGCCATATCTGGTTAAAAAAGTGTTGAAAATGCCACATTTTAGGATTTCAAAAATTTGAAAAAAAAAAAGGTCATATTATAGTATGCCGAAAAAGTCAAAAAATGTCAGAACAAAACATTTCATTAAAAGTGCTGAAAATGCCTTCTTACAGCATTCTGAATGAATTCATGGTCATGTCTGGTCAAAAAAGTGGTGAAAAACCTGTGTTTTAGGGTGTCAAAAATTTCAAAAAATGGTCAGACTATAGTATGTTGAAAAAGTCAAAAAAAGGTCATAACAAAATATTTCATAAAAAGTGCTGAAAATGCCTTCTTATACCATTCTGAATGAATTCATGGTCATGTCTGGTCAAGAAAGTGGTGAAAAAGATATGTTTTAGGATGTCAAAAATTTAAAAAAATGATCATATTATAGTATGCTGAAAAAGTCAAAAAATGTCAGAACAAAAAATTTCATGAAAAGTGCTGAAAATGCCTTCTTACAGCATTTTGAATGAATTCATGGTCATGTCTGGTCAAAAAAGTGGTGAAAAAGATACGTTTTAGGATGTGAAAAAGTAAAAAAAGTGGTCATGCTATGGTTTGCTGAAAAAGTCAAAAATGTCACGTCAGAAAATATCATAAAAAGGGGCTGAAAATGCCGTCTTATAGCATGCTGAATTAATTCATGGTCATATCTGGTCAAAAAAGTGGTGAAAATGCTACGTTTTTAGATGTCAAAAATTAAAAAAAAAAAAATGGTCATACTATAGTATGCATGTCAATTCAAAAAAATGGTCAAAAAAAAAATAGTGAAAAAGTCCTGAAACTGTCAAAAATGCCTTTCATGAAAAGTTCTGAAAATGCGTCTTATAGCATGTTGAATGAATTCATGGCCATATCTGGTCAAGTGTGAAAATGCCACATTTTAGGATTTCAAAATTTGAAAAAATGGTCATACTATAGTATGCCGAACATGTCAAAAAATGTCACAACAAAAAATTTCGTGAAAAGTCCTGAAACTGCCCGTCTTATAGCATGTTGAATGAATTCATGGCCATATCTGGTCAAAAAAGTGTTGAAAATGCCGCATTTTAGGATTTCAAAAATTTGAAAAAAAAATGGTCATATTATAGTATGCCGAAAAAGTCAAAAATGTCACGTCAGAAAATATCATAAAAAGGTGCTGAAAATGCCTTTTTATAGCATGTTGAATGAATTCATGGTCATATCTTGTCAAAAAAGTGGTGAAATAGCGACGTTTTAGTGTCAAAAATTTGAAAAAAAAATGGTCATACTATAGTATGCCGAAAAAGTCAAAAATGTCACGTCACAAAATATCATGAAAAGGTGCTGAAAATGCCTTTTTATAGCATGTTGAATGAATTCATGGTCATATCTGGTCAAAAAAGTGGTGAAAAAGCTACGTTTTAGTGTGTCAAAAATTTGAAAATATGTTCATACTATAGTATGCCGAAAAAGCCAAAAAATGTCACAACAAAAATTTTCATAAAAAGTGCTGAAAATGCCTTCTTGTAGCATTCTGAATGAATTCATGGTCATGTCTGGTCAAAAAAGTGGTGAAAAAGATAAGTTTTAAGATAAAATGGTCATACTATAGTATTTCGAAAAAGTCAAAAAATGTTACAACAAAAAAATTTCATGAAAAGTTCTGAAAATGACGTCTTATAGCATAATGAATGAATTCATGGCCATATCTGGTCAAAAAAGTGGTGAAAAGGCCACATTTTAGGATTTCAAAAATTTGAAAAAAAAAATGGTCATACTATAGTATGCCGAAAAAGTCAAAAAAGTCACGTCAGAAAATATCATAAAAAGGTGCTGAAAATGCCTTTTCATAGCATGTTGAGTGAATTCATGGTCATGTCTGGTCAAAAAAGTGGTGAAAAGCTACGTTTTAGTGTGTCAAAAATTTGAAAAAAAATGGTCATATTATAGTATGCCGAAAAAGTCAAAAATGTCACGTCAGAAAATATCATAAAAAGGTGCTGAAAATGCCTTTTTATAGCATGTTGAACGAATTCATGGTCATATCTGGTCAAAAAAGTGGTGAAAAAGCTACGTTTTAAGATTTTCAAAAATTGAAAATATGTTCATACTATAGTATGCTGAAAAAGTCAAAAAATGTCACGACAAAAAAATTTCATGAAAAGTTCTGAAAATGACGTCTTATAGCATAATGAATGAATTCATGGCCATATCTGGTCAAAAAAGTGGTGAAAAGGCCACATTTTAGGATTTCAAAAATTTGAAAAAAAAAAAATGTTCATACTATAGTATGCTGAAAAAGTGAAAAAATGTCACGACAAAAATTTTCTTAAAAAGTGCTGAAAATGCCTTCTTATAGCATTCTGAATGAATTCATGGTCATGTCTGGTCAAAAAATTGGTGAAAAAGATATGTTTTACGATGTCAAAAATTTAAAAAAAAATGGTCATATTTTAGTATGCCGAACATGTCAAAAAATGTCACAACAAAAAATTTCATAAAAAGTTCTGAAAATGCCGTCTTATAGCATGTTGAATGAATTCATGGCCATATCTGGTCAAAAAAGTGTTGAAAATGCCACATTTTAGGATTTCAAAAATTTGAAAAAAAAAATGGTCATACTATAGTATGCCGAAAAAGTCAAAAATGTCACAACAAAAATTTTCATAAAAAGTGCTGAAAATGCCTTTGTATAGCATTCTGAATGAATTCATGGCCATATCTGGTCAAAAAGTGCTGAAAATGCCACATTTTAGGATTTCAAAAATTTGAAAAAAAAAATGGTCATACTATAGTATGCCGAAAAAGTCAAAAAAGTCACGTCAGAAAATATCATAAAAAGGTGCTGAAAATGCCTTTTCATAGCATGTTGAGTGAATTCATGGTCATGTCTGGTCAAAAAAGTGGTGAAAAGCTACGTTTTAGTATGGCAAAAATTTGAAAATATGTTCATACTATAGTATTTCGAAAAAGTCAAAAAATGTTACGACAAAAAAATTTCATGAAAAGTTCTGAAAATGACGTCTTATAGCATAATGAATGAATTCATGGCCATATCTGGTCAAAAAAGTGGTGAAAATGCCACATTTTAGGATTTCAAAAATTTAAAAAAAAAATGGTCATACTATAGTATGCCGAAAAAGTCAAAAATGTCACGTCAGAAAATATCATAAAAAGGTGCTGAAAATGCCTTTTTATAGCATGTTGAGTGAATTCATGGTCATATCTGGTCAAAAAAGTGGTGAAAAAGCTACGTTTTAGTGTGTCAAAAATTTGAAAAAAAAATGGTCATACTATAGTATGCCGAAAAAGTCAAAAATGTCACGTCACAAAATATCATGAAAAGGTGCTGAAAATGCCTTTTTATAGCATGTTGAATGAATTCATGGTCATATCTGGTCAAAAAAGTGGTGAAAAAGCTACGTTTTAGTGTGTCAAAAATTTGAAAATATGTTCATACTATAGTATGCCGAAAAAGCCAAAAAATGTCACAACAAAAATTTTCATAAAAAGTGCTGAAAATGCCTTCTTGTAGCATTCTGAATGAATTCATGGTCATGTCTGGTCAAAAAAGTGGTGAAAAAGATAAGTTTTAAGATAAAATGGTCATACTATAGTATGCCGAACATGTCAAAAAATGTCACAACAAAAAATTTCATAAAAAGTTCTGAAAATGCCGTCTTATAGCATGTTGAATGAATTCATGGCCATATCTGGTCAAAAAAGTGTTGAAAATGCCACATTTTAGGATTTCAAAAATTTGAAAAAAAAATGGTCATACTATAGTATGCCGAAAAAGTCAAAAATGTCACGACAAAAATTTTCATAAAAAGTGCTGAAAATGCCTTTATATAGCATTCTGAATGAATTCATGGCCATATCTGGTCAAAAAGTGCTGAAAATGCCACATTTTAGGATTTCAAAAATTTGAAAAAAAAAAAAGGTCATACTATAGTATGCCGAAAAAGTCAAAAAAGTCACGTCAGAAAATATCATAAAAAGGTGCTGAAAATGCCTTTTTATAGCATGTTGAGTGAATTCATGGTCATATCTGGTCAAAAAAGTGGTGAAAAAGCTACGTTTTAGTGTGTCAAAAATTTGAAAATATGTTCATACTATAGTATGCCGAAAAAGCCAAAAAATGTCACAACAAAAATTTTCATAAAAAGTGCTGAAAATGCCTTCTTGTAGCATTCTGAATGAATTCATGGTCATGTCTGGTCAAAAAAGTGGTGAAAAAGATAAGTTTTAAGATAAAATGGTCATACTATAGTATGCCGAACATGTCAAAAAATGTCACAACAAAAAATTTCATAAAAAGTTCTGAAAATGCCTTTATATAGCATTCTGAATGAATTCATGGCCATATCTGGTCAAAAAGTGCTGAAAATGCCACATTTTAGGATTTCAAAAATTTGAAAAAAAAAAATGGTCATACTATAGTATGCTGAAAAAGCCAAAAAATGTCACGACAAAAAAATTTCATGAAAAGTTCTGAAAATGACATCTTATAGCATGTTGAATAAATTAATGGCCATATCTGGTCAAAAAGTGCTGAAAATGCCACATTTTAGGATTTCAAAAATTTGAAAAAAAAAAAAAGGGTCATACTATAGTATGCCGAAAAAGTCAAAAAAGTCACGTCAGAAAATATCACAAAAAGGTGCTGAAAATGCCTTTTTATAGCATGTTGAGTGAATTCATGGTCATGTCTGGTCAAAAAAGTGGTGAAAAGCTACGTTTTAGTGTGTCAAAAATTTGAAAAAAAATGGTCATATTATAGTATGCCAAAAAAGTCAAAAATGTCACGTCAGAAAATATCATAAAAAGATGCTGAAAATGCCTTTTTATAGCATGTTGAATGAATTCATGGTCATATCTTGTCAAAAAAGTGGTGAAATAGCTACGTTTTAGTATGGCAAAAATTTGAAAATATGTTCATACTATAGTATTTCGAAAAAGTCAAAAAATGTTACGACAAAAAAATTTCATGAAAAGTTCTGAAAATGCCTTTTTATAGCATGTTGAGTGAATTCATGGTCATGTCTGGTCAAAAAAGTGTTGAAAATGCCACATTTTAGGATTTCAAAAATTTTAAAAAAAAATGGCCATACTATAGTATGCCGAAAAAGTCAAAAATGTCACGTCAGAAAATATCATAAAAAGGTGCTGAAAATGCCTTTTTATAGCATGTTGAATTAATTCATGGTCATATCTGGTCAAAAAAGTGGTGAAAAAGCTACGTTTTAAGATTTCCAAAAATTGAAAATATGTTCATACTATAGTATGCTGAAAAAGTCAAAAAATGTCATGACAAAAAAATTTCATGAAAAGTTCTGAAAATGCCATCTTATAGCATGTTGAATAAATTAATGGCCATATCTGGTCAAAGAAGTGTTGAAAATACCACATTTTAGGATTTCAAAAATTTGAAAAAAAAATGGTCATACTATAGTATGCCGAAAAGTCAAAAATGTCACGTCAGAAATTTTCATAAAAAAGTGCTGAAAATGCCTTCTTATAGCATTCTGAATGAATTCATGGCCATATCTGGTCAAAAAGTGTTGAAAATGCCAGATTTTAGGATTTCAAAAATTTGAAAAAAAAAATGGTCATACTATATAGTATGCCGAAAAAGTCAAAAATGTCACGTCAGAAAATATCATAAAAAGGTGCTGAAAATGCCTTTTTATAGCATGTTGAATGAATTCATGGTCATATCTGGTCAAAAAAGTGGTGAAAAAGCTATGTTTTAGTATGGCAAAAATTTGAAAATATGTTCATACTATAGTATGCCGAAAAAGCCAAAAAATGTCACAACAAAAATTTTCATAAAAAGTGCAGAAAATGCCTTCTTATAGCATTCTGAATGAATTCATGGTCATGTCTGGTCAAAAAAGTGGTGAAAAAGATACATTTTAAGATAAAATGGTCATACTATAGTATGCCGAACATGTCAAAAAATGTCACAACAAAAAATTTCATAAAAAGTTCTGAAAATGCCTTCTTATAGCATTCTGAATGAATTCATGGCCATATCTGGTCAAAAAGTGTTGAAAATGCCAGATTTTAGGATTTCAAAAATTTGAAAAAAAAAATGGTCATACTATAGTATGCCGAAAAAGTGAAAAAAGGTCACAACAAAAATTTTCATAAAAAGTGCTGAAAATGCCTTCTTATAGCATTCTGAATGAATTCATGGCCATATCTGGTCAAAAAAGTGTTGAAAATGCCAGATTTTAGGATTTCAAAAATTTGAAAAAAAAATGGTCATACTATAGTATGCCGAAAAAGTCAAAAATGTCACAACAAAAATTTTCATAAAAAGTGCTGAAAATGCCTTCTTATAGCATTCTGAATGAATTCATGGCCATATCTGGTCAAAAAGTGTTGAAAATGCCAGATTTTAGGATTTCAAAAATTTAAAAAAAAAATGGTCATACTATAGTATGCCGAAAAAGTCAAAAATGTCACGTCAGAAAATATCATAAAAAGGTGCTGAAAATGCCTTTTTATAGCATGTTGAATGAATTCATGGTCATATCTGGTCAAAAAAGTGGTGAAAAAGCTACGTTTTAGTATGGCAAAAATTTGAACATATGGTCATACTATAATATGCCGAAAAAGCCAAAAAATGTCACAACAAACATTTTCATAAAAAGTGCTGAAAATGCCTTCTTATAGCATTCTGAATGAATTCATGGTCATGTCTGGTCAAAAAAGTGGTGAAAAAGATACGTTTTAAGATAAAATGGTCATACTATAGTATGCCGAACATGTCAAAAAATGTCACAACAAAAAATTTCATAAAAAGTTCTGAAAATGCCGTCTTATAGCATGTTGAATGAATTCATGGCCATATCTGGTCAAAAAAGTGTTGAAAATACCACATTTTAGGATTTCAAAAATTTGAAAAAAAAATGGTCATACTATAGTATGCCGAAAAAGTCAAAAATGTCACGTCAGAAAATATCATAAAAAGGTGCTGAAAATGCCTTTTTATAGCATGTTGAATGAATTCATGGTCATATCTGGTCAAAAAAGTGGTGAAAAAGCTACGTTTTAGTATGGCAAAAATTTGAAAATATGTTCATACTATAGTATGCCGAAAAAGCCAAAAAATGTCACAACAAAAATTTTCATAAAAAGTGCAGAAAATGCCTTCTTATAGCATTCTGAATGAATTCATGGCCATATCTGGTCAAAAAGTGTTGAAAATGCCAGATTTTAGGATTTCAAAAATTTGAAAAAAAAAATGGTCATACTATATAGTATGCCGAAAAAGTCAAAAATGTCACGTCAGAAAATATCATAAAAAGGTGCTGAAAATGCCTTTTTATAGCATGTTGAATGAATTCATGGCCATATCTGGTCAAAAAAGTGTTGAAAATGCCACATTTTAGGATTTCAAAAATTTGAAAAAAAAATGGTCATACTATAGTATGCCGAAAAAGTCAAAAATGTCACGTCAGAAAATATCATAAAAAGGTGCTGAAAATGCCTTTTTATAGCATGTTGAATGAATTCATGGTCATATCTGGTCAAAAAAGTGGTGAAAAAGCTACGTTTTAGTATGGCAAAAATTTGAAAATATGTTCATACTATAGTATGCCGAAAAAGCCAAAAAATGTCACAACAAAAATTTTCATAAAAAGTGCTGAAAATGCCTTCTTATAGCATTCTGAATGAATTCATGGTCATGTCTGGTCAAAAAAGTGGTGAAAAAGATACGTTTTAAGATAAAATGGTCGTACTATAGTATGCTGAACATGTCAAAAAATGTCACAACAAAAAATTTCATAAAAAGTTCTGAAAATGCCGTCTTATAGCATGTTGAATGAATTCATGGCCATATCTGGTCAAAAAAGTGTTGAAAATGCCAGATTTTAGGATTTCAAAAATTTGAAAAAAAAATGGTCATACTATAGTATGCCGAAAAAGTCAAAAATGTCACGACAAAAATTTTCATAAAAAGTGCTGAAAATGCCCTCGTATAGCATTCTGAATGAATTCATGGCCATATCTGGTCAAAAAGTGCTGAAAATGCCACATTTTAGGATTTCAAAAATTTGAAAAAAAAATGGTCATACTATAGTATGCCGAAAAAGTCAAAAAAGTCACGTCAGAAAATATCATAAAAAGGTGCTGAAAATGCCTTTTTATAGCATGTTGAATGAATTCATGGTCATATCTGGTAGAAAAAGTGGTGAAAAAGCTACGTTTTAGTATGGCAAAAATTTGAAAATATGTTCATACTATAGTATGCCGAAAAAGCCAAAAAATGTCACAACAAAAATTTTCATAAAAAGTGCAGAAAATGCCTTCTTATAGCATTCTGAATGAATTCATGGTCATGTCTGGTCAAAAAAGTGGTGAAAAAGATACGTTTTAAGATAAAATGGTCATACTATAGTATGCCGAACATGTCAAAAAATGTCACAACAAAAAATTTCATAAAAAGTTCTGAAAATGCCGTCTTATAGCATCTTGAATGAATTCATGGCCATATCTGGTCAAAAAAGTGTTGAAAATGCCACATTTTAGGATTTCAAAAATTTGAAAAAAAAAAGGTCATACTATAGTATGCCGAAAAAGTCAAAAAAGTCACGTCAGAAAATATCATAAAAAGGTGCTGAAAATGCCTTTTTATAGCATGTTGAATGAATTCATGGTCATATCTGGTCAAAAAAGTGGTGAAAAGCTACGTTTTAGTGTGTCAAAAATTTGAAAAAAAATGGTCATATTATGGTATGCCAAAAAAGTCAAAAATGTCACGTCAGAAAATATCATAAAAAGGTGCTGAAAATGCCTTTTTATAGCATGTTGAATGAATTCATGGTCATATCTGGTCAAAACAGTGGTGAAAAAGCTATGTTTTAGTATGTCAAAAATCTGAAAATATGTTCATACCATAGTATGTCGAAAAAGTCAAAAAATGTCACGAAAAAAAAATTTCATGAAAAGTTCTGAAAATGCCTTCTTATAGCATGTTGAATGAATTCATGGCCATATCTGGTCAAAAAAGTGTTGAAAATGCCACATTTTAGGATTTCAAAAATTTGAAAAAAAAAAAAAGGTCATACTATAGTATGCTGAAAAAGTGAAAAAATGTCACGACAAAAATTTTCTTAAAAAGTGCTGAAAGTGCCTTCTTATAGCATTCTGAATGAATTCATGGTCATGTCTGGTCAAAAAATTGGTGAAAAAGATATGTTTTACAATGTCAAAAATTTAAAAAAAATGGTCATATTTTAGTATGCCGAACATGTCAAAAAATGTCACAACAAAAAATTGCGTGAAAAGTCCTGAAAATGCCGTTTTATAGCATTCTGAATGAATTCATGGTCATATCTGGTCAAAAAAGTGTTGAAAATGCCACATTTTAGGATTTGAAAAATTAGAAAAAAAATTGGTCATACTATAGTATGCCGAAAAAGTCAAAAATGTCACGTCAGAAAATATCGTAAAAAGGTGCTGAAAATGCCTTTTTATTGCATGTTGAATGAATTCATGGTCATATCTTGTCAAAAAAGTGGTGAAATAGCTATGTTTTAGTGTCAAAAAATTGAAAATATGTTCATACTATGGTATGTCGAAAAAGTCAAAAAATGTTACGACAAAAAAATTTCATGAAAAGTTCTGAAAATGACGTCTTATAGCATAATGAATGAATTCATGGCCATATCTGGTCAAAAAAGTGTTGAAAATGCCACATTTTAGGATTTCAAAAATTTGAAAAAAAAATGGTCATACTATAGTATGCCGAAAAAGTCAAAAATGTCACGTCACAAAATATCATGAAAAGGTGCTGAAAATGCCTTTTTATAGCATGTTGAATTAATTCATGGTCATATCTGGTCAAAAAAGTGGTGAAAAAGCTATGTTTTAAGATTTCCAAAAATTGAAAATATGTTCATACTATAGTATGCTGAAAAAGTCAAAAAATGTCACGACAAAAAAATTTCATGAAAAGTTCTGAAAATGCCATCTTATAGCATGTTGAATGAATTCATGGTCATGTCTGGTCAAAAAAGTGTTGAAAATGCCAGATTTTAGGATTTCAAAAATTTGAAAAAAAATGGTCATACTATAGTATGCCGAAAAAGTCAAAAATGTCACAACAAAAATTGTCATAAAAAGTGCTGAAAATGCCTTCTTATAGCATTCTGAATGAATTCCTGGCCATATCTGGTCAAAAAGTGTTGAAAATGCCAGATTTTAGGATTTCAAAAATTTGAAAAAAAAATGGTCATACTATAGTATGCCGAAAAAGTCAAAAATGTCACAACAAAAATTTTCATAAAAAGTGCTGAAAATGCCTTCTTATAGCATTCTGAATGAATTCATGGCCATATCTGGTCAAAAAAGTGTTGAAAATGCCAGATTTTAGGATTTCAAAAATTTGAAAAAAAATGGTCATACTATAGTATGCCGAAAATTCAAAAATGTCACAACAAAAATTTTCATAAAAAGTGCTGAAAATGCCTTCTTATAGCATTCTGAATGAATTCATGGCCATATCTGGTCAAAAAGTGTTGAAAATGCCAGATTTTAGGATTTCAAAAATTTGAAAAAAAAATGGTCATACTATAGTATGCCGAAAAAGTCAAAAATGTCACGTCAGAAAATATCATAAAAAGGTGCTGAAAATGCCTTTTTATAGCATGTTGAATGAATTCATGGTCATATCTGGTCAAAAAAGTGGTGAAAAAGCTACGTTTTAGTATGGCAAAAATTTGAAAATATGGTCATACTATAGTATGCCGAAAAAGCCAAAAAATGTCACAACAAAAATTTTCATAAAAAGTGCTGAAAATGCCTTCTTATAGCATTCTGAATGAATTCATGGTCATGTCTGGTCAAAAAAGTGGTGAAAAAGATACGTTTTAAGATAAAATGGTCATACTATAGTATGCCGAACATGTCAAAAAATGTCACAACAAAAAATTTCATAAAAAGTTCTGAAAATGCCGTCTTATAGCATGTTGAATGAATTCATGGCCATATCTGGTCAAAAAAGTGTTGAAAATGCCACATTTTAGGATTTCAAAAATTTGAAAAAAAAATGGTCATACTATAGTATGCCAAAAAAGTCAAAAATGTCACGTCACAAAATATCATAAAAAGGTGCTGAAAATGCCTTTTTATAGCATGTTGAATTAATTCATGGTCATATCTGGTCAAAAAAGTGGTGAAAAAGCTATGTTTTAAGATTTCCAAAAATTGAAAATATGTTCATACTATAGTATGCTGAAAAAGTCAAAAAATGTCACGACAAAAAAATTTCATGAAAAGTTCTGAAAATGCCATCTTATAGCATGTTGAATGAATTCATGGTCATGTCTGGTCAAAAAAGTGTTGAAAATGCCAGATTTTAGGATTTCAAAAATTTGAAAAAAAAATGGTCATACTATAGTATGCCGAAAAAGTCAAAAATGTCACAACAAAAATTGTCATAAAAAGTGCTGAAAATGCCTTCTTATAGCATTCTGAATGAATTCATGGCCATATCTGGTCAAAAAGTGTTGAAAATGCCAGATTTTAGGATTTCAAAAATTTGAAAAAAAAATGGTCATACTATAGTATGCCGAAAAAGTCAAAAATGTCACAACAAAAATTTTCATAAAAAGTGCTGAAAATGCCTTCTTATAGCATTCTGAATGAATTCATGGCCATATCTGGTCAAAAAAGTGTTGAAAATGCCAGATTTTAGGATTTCAAAAATTTGAAAAAAAATGGTCATACTATAGTATGCCGAAAATTCAAAAATGTCACAACAAAAATTTTCATAAAAAGTGCTGAAAATGCCTTCTTATAGCATTCTGAATGAATTCATGGCCATATCTGGTCAAAAAGTGTTGAAAATGCCAGATTTTAGGATTTCAAAAATTTGAAAAAAAAATGGTCATACTATAGTATGCCGAAAAAGTCAAAAATGTCACGTCAGAAAATATCATAAAAAGGTGCTGAAAATGCCTTTTTATAGCATGTTGAATGAATTCATGGTCATATCTGGTCAAAAAAGTGGTGAAAAAGCTACGTTTTAGTATGGCAAAAATTTGAAAATATGGTCATACTATAGTATGCTGAAAAAGTCAAAATGTCACAACAAAAATTTTCATAAAAGTGCTGAAAATGCCTTCTTATAGCATTCTGAATGAATTCATGGCCATATCTGGTCAAAAATTTTTTTAAAAGGCATTTTTTTTGTATTCAAAAAATTTAAAAAAAAAATGGTCATACTATAGTATGCCGAAAAAGTCAAAAATGTCACAACAAAAATTTTCATAAAAAGTGCTGAAAATGCCTTCTTATAGCATTCTGAATGAATTCATGGCCATATCTGGTCAAAAAAGTGTTGAAAATGCCAGATTTTAGGATTTCAAAAATTTGAAAAAAAAATGGTCATACTATAGTATGCCGAAAAAGTCAAAAATGTCACAACAAAAATTTTCATAAAAAGTGCTGAAAATGCCTTCTTATAGCATTCTGAATGAATTCATGGCCATATCTGGTCAAAAAGTGTTGAAAATGCCAGATTTTAGGATTTCAAAAATTTGAAAAAAAAATGGTCATACTATAGTATGCCGAAAAAGTCAAAAATGTCACGTCAGAAAATATCATAAAAAGGTGCTGAAAATGCCTTTTTATAGCATGTTGAATGAATTCATGGTCATATCTGGTCAAAAAAGTGGTGAAAAAGCTACGTTTTAGTATGGCAAAAATTTGAAAATATGGTCATACTATAGTATGCCGAAAAAGCCAAAAAATGTCACAACAAAAATTTTCATAAAAAGTGCTGAAAATGCCTTCTTATAGCATTCGGAATGAATTCATGGTCATGTCTGGTCAAAAAGTGGTGAAAATGCCAGATTTTAGGATTTCAAGATTTGAAAAAAATGGTCATACTATAGTATGCCGAACATGTCAAAAATGTCACAACAAAAATTTTCATAAAAGTTCTGAAAATGCCTTCTTATAGCATTCTGAATGAATTCATGGCCATATCTGGTCAAAAAAGTGTTGAAAATGCCAGATTTTAGGATTTCAAAAATTTGAAAAAAAATGGTCATACTATAGTATGCCGAAAATTCAAAAATGTCACAACAAAAATTTTCATAAAAAGTGCTGAAAATGCCTTCTTATAGCATTCTGAATGAATTCATGGCCATATCTGGTCAAAAAGTGTTGAAAATGCCAGATTTTAGGATTTCAAAATTTGAAAAAAATGGTCATACTATAGTATGCCAAAAAAGTCAAAAATGTCACGTCACAAAATATCATAAAAAGGTGCTGAAAATGCCTTTTTATCGCATGTTGAATTAATTCATGGTCATATCTGGTCAAAAAAGTGGTGAAAAAGCTATGTTTTAGTATGGCAAAAATTTGAAAATATGGTCATACTATAGTATGCTGAAAAAGTCAAAAAATGTCACAACAAAAATTTTCATAAAAAGTGCTGAAAATGCCTTCTTATAGCATTCGGAATGAATTCATGGTCATGTCTGGTCAAAAAGTGGTGAAAATGCCAGATTTTAGGATTTCAAAAATTTGAAAAATGGTCATACTATAGTATGCGAACATGTCAAAAATGTCACAACAAAAATTTCATAAAAAGTTCTGAAAATGCCGTCTTATAGCATGTTGAATGAATTCATGGCCATATCTGGTCAAAAAAGTGTTGAAAATGCCAGATTTTAGGATTTCAAAATTTGAAAAAAATGGTCATACTATAGTATGCCAAAAAGTCAAAAATGTCACGTCAAAAAATATCATAAAAGGTGCTGAAAATGCCTTCTTATAGCATGTTGAATTAATTCATGGTCATATCTGGTCAAAAAGTGTTGAAAATGCTATGTTTTAAGATTTCAAAAATTTGAAAATATGTTCATACTATAGTATGCTGAAAAAGTCAAAAATGTCACAACAAAAATTTTCATGTAAAGTTCTGAAAATGCCATCTTATAGCATGTTGAATGAATTCATGGTCATGTCTGGTCAAAAAAGTGTTGAAAATGCCAGATTTTAGGATTTCAAAAATTTGAAAAAAAATGGTCATACTATAGTATGCCGAAAAAGTCAAAAATGTCACAACAAAAATTGTCATAAAAAGTGCTGAAAATGCCTTCTTATAGCATTCTGAATGAATTCATGGCCATATCTGGTCAAAAAGTGTTGAAAATGCCAGATTTTAGGATTTCAAAAATTTGAAAAAAAAATGGTCATACTATAGTATGCCGAAAAAGTCAAAAATGTCACAACAAAAATTTTCATAAAAAGTGCTGAAAATGCCTTCTTATAGCATTCTGAATGAATTCATGGCCATATCTGGTCAAAAAAGTGTTGAAAATGCCAGATTTTAGGATTTCAAAAATTTGAAAAAAAAATGGTCATACTATAGTATGCCGAAAAAGTCAAAAATGTCACGTCAGAAAATATCATAAAAAGGTGCTGAAAATGCCTTTTTATAGCATGTTGAATGAATTCATGGTCATATCTGGTCAAAAAAGTGGTGAAAAAGCTACGTTTTAGTATGGCAAAAATTTGAAAATATGGTCATACTATAGTATGCCGAAAAAGCCAAAAAATGTCACAACAAAAATTTTCATAAAAAGTGCTGAAAATGCCTTCTTATAGCATTCTGAATGAATTCATGGTCATGTCTGGTCAAAAAAGTGGTGAAAAAGATACGTTTTAAGATAAAATGGTCATACTATAGTATGCCGAACATGTCAAAAAATGTCACAACAAAAAATTTCATAAAAAGTTCTGAAAATGCCGTCTTATAGCATGTTGAATGAATTCATGGCCATATCTGGTCAAAAAAGTGTTGAAAATGCCACATTTTAGGATTTCAAAAATTTGAAAAAAAAATGGTCATACTATAGTATGCCGAAAAAGTCAAAAATGTCACGTCACAAAATATCATAAAAAGGTGCTGAAAATGCCTTTTTATAGCATGTTGAATGAATTCATGGTCATGTCTGGTCAAAAAAGTGGTGAAAAAGATATGTTTCAGTATGTCAAAAATTTGAAAATATGTTCATACTATAGTATGTTTTAGGATGTCAAAAATTTAAAAAAATGATCATATTATAGTATGCTGAAAAAGTCAAAAAATGTTATGACAAAAAAATTCATATAAAGTGCTGAAAAAGCCTTCTTAAAGCATTTTGAATGAATTCATGGTAACATATGATCCAAAAAGTGGTGAAAAAGCTATGTTTCAGGAGGTCAAAAAAATTAAAAAATGGTCATAATATAGTATGCCAAAAAGTCAAAAAATGTCATGACAAAAATCCAATGTAGTATTGCATACTGCCTCCACTGTGACTTTTTCATGTCATTTTTAGAACTTGAAACAGCAATGACATCCTGACATATATGAAAATGTTATTGAGAAAGTCCAAAGGTATTGGATTTCATTTAAGGATTCCAGCTTACCCTGTTGTGGTTCCAAAACATCCCTTTATCTAAACAACAAAAAGAAAACAAATTAACAGATAAAATACAGTACAGCAGCAACATGGTGAAGCTAAAGAATTCAACATAACTCACATTCCTTTTCTAATTATGGTCCTCCAGCAGATCTACCCAACAATATTTGGATTTTGGAGTCAATACATAATGACAGCTTATGCAAAATGAAAAGAGGAAATTGTAATGGTATGAACAAAAGATAGACTAATTGCTCTGATAGTGGTGGATAGACTGTTTTTATTTTACCACTTCAGCATATCACAATAAAATATTTAATCACATGAATATTTCACATTGGAACACTGTAGCATTCAATGCATTACGCTGTCAACTCTTTATTTTCGTGCCAAAAACAAGTACCAATTTCTGCCACCCCTTACTCATTTCCTCGCAAACTGTTGGTCAAGCTGTCTGCCTGTCTCAGTTTCGAAGGCCACATGTTTGCAGGGCAGCTACTGATACGTTACACTGACAAACAGAAACAGATAAACCGCGCTACACAGCTTGTCCTCCATATTCCCTTTATGAAACATCTTGCATCCCTGTATAAGGCAGATGGAGCGTCATCACAGATCTACCTATATGTTATTCTGCACCTCACCGTATGAACATGCAGTCAGTGTGTGTGTGTGTGTGTGTGTGTGTATTTCCAGGTGTAGACTACGGGTATATATCCAGGTGTGAATGAGTACATCTGTGTTTGCGTGCATCAAAATCTGTGTTTGTGGGTGTGCATGAATAGACGAAGATAGTATTCTTGACACAGATAGTTACAACTAAGCCAGGCCAACAGTTGCCATGGTGGAAATGGATCACACATCCTCACATGACCCGAAATCCTGCCAATCCCAGGAGAGGATGGAAAGCCGCAAATCAGTCAGGCCGGAACTTGCCCATGCCTGCGTCGCACATCGTGTCTTTCAACTCACGTCTTTCTGTTTGTCTCTAAAAGGCAGGAGCCACAGGTCTCTGCTGTGTGAGTTTCTGGGGGTCCAGGGTTTCAGTGAAGGGTGGTGCTTGATAGGGGTTGGTGGTTACTATTGTAGCTCCGTTGGCGATGGGGTAAGGTGTGGCTCGAGCATTGCCGGGGGGAGGATCCAGGTGTTGCCATGTGAACAAGTTTGTGTTGCTGCCCGTTAAGAAGCGCCGCAGTGCACTCAGCGTCAGTACAGCCTGTTAGTTACACACACAAACACGCAAAGATTGTTAGTTACACATTAATTTGGATTAGAGACACAGCAGCATTTTTTCACAGCAGAGCCTACAGCGGCTTGTAAGGCTGCAGGCATACTACTACACAACAACATGTCACACAAAAACGCAAGAGTATTGTTGAGTTCACACAACAAAGGGGGGAAAAAAAGCAGTGTTTACATTAGATCGCTGGGAGAACAAAAAAACGCTGTAGTATGTATGCGAGGCTGGTAGTTGGCGATGTAACTTTGTAGAGGCACATCCCACGTGATCACTTTTTCCGGTCCAAAGACCGGAATAAGTACAGCCAGCCAGTGTAATGCGCATACGCAAAGCGGAGCGTGACGGAAGCGTCCTACCTGATAATTCTGGCTTCCCGTTTACACGGCGAGAGCAGTTGTTGCGTTTGAGAAAAATTCCACTCTGGAGGCCGTAAAATTTGCAGTTTTTTTTGCGTTTGCCAAAATGCAACAAAACCTTTGCATTTCTACGAATACCGTTGTCATGTAAACAGGGCCTAAGGCACAGCTGCCCTTTGGGCTAAATGTTGACAATAGTGACGATAAAATGCTGATATTTAACAGTTATAAAGTTCATCCTCTTAATTTAACATGTCAGTATGCTAACATTTGCCAATTAGCCCAATACAAAAAGAACAGTTTAGGCTGATGGAAATGTTATTACTATAGGCATTTAATCGTAAACCAAAGTATTGGACAAATGATCATGGCAGAACATTAAAATGTTCTACTGCATGCAAGTTGTTGCTCTTTGTTAAAGTATTGTTACAAGATTGAGTGGTAAAATAATGGTTAACTTTGTGTTTGTTGTCCCTGCTGTGATGCAAGAACATATCTGCTGGCTCAACCAGCAGCACTGACGGCAACTCCTGAAAGCTCCTGGAACTGGTGCATTTATTTATTTCCTGAGTCAACCCGTTCTCATTCCCAGGGCATCAAAAATGAGGCATTGTCATGGCCAAACCTGTGCACTATCGACAGGCAAGCCACCATTTGGCGATGGTAGTAGATGCCAGTGAATACAATGTAAACCTGTCAGCAAGAAAACAAATGCTTGATAAATACTGGGAGTGTGGTGACTATAAAGAGCTAACAGATACTTGCCAGGTGGGCAAGATGGCAGAGATGATGGGCCCAACAAAAAAAACTTTCATTCGTTTGTGTCCCATACGCCATGTGTTCAGGTTCAGGTGTTCATGTGAGTTATGTACATGCTCAATGTACTTTTCCCTGTAGTTCAGTGACATTTTCATTGTACAAACATTGTACTTATGAGCCCAACCATCTACTTATTTCCAAAACCTAACTAAAGTGGTGTTTTGCCTGAACATGAAGTGACTCAGAGGGCAACTATAGTTGGTTTGATGCCAAAAATAAAGTGACGCCAATGGGCCTGACAAAGCCTCTGTATTTGACAAGTTGGGATGAGAATGAGTTGGCCAGCAGAGCCAAAGGTGAGTTCTAATACCTGAACAGTTTGTTAAAAACATGCTGTTACTCAAAACAGACAGACGGTTAAGGAAAGGTTCAGGTAACTTGTCAAGAAAGGTTGAGTGATTTAGTATTGTACTTGAATATAGTCGGGGGACTATGTACATATAATTGACTTGACATACATATAATGTATAATCACAAACTCCTTGTTTAACTCCAACCAACTTTAATGTGATCTCTGTCGTTTGCTATCCTCTATAGAGGAATATTGGAACTAATCGCAACAGAACTATTGGAAAAAAAAAAATAACAATTACATTCTACAACCTCTCCACATCCTCTGACAGAGAGATGAATGGCTGCTATTGGTTTGGTGGTAAAATTGTTGGACAAGGTCCATTGAGCTGACAATGGATAATATATCTGTCTGCATCTGTAGAACCATCAATACTTTCTGCGTTGCAATTCTTAATCGGGGACGTCTTGGCGAGAGCAGCTGTTTTTGGGAACACGCTGTGTTCACCCTCATAGTTACTGGAACCTGCCCAGTAGAGCCACAGTCTGACCTGTTGGCTTCTAAGAAGTTTAACTGGAGCAAATGAGGGTTACCTAAGATCACCTTAATGGTTATAATGGAGGAAGTGTAAGCTCTGCTCGCTCAAAAAAACTCATAAATTCACAAACATTTATTGATTATGGCAAAGACCAGACCACAAATGAGAAGTGCTTTTTTCCATTTTGCTCAGAATCATTAATTTGGAGTACATACTTTTGAAAATTGTCATTAAAAGCTAACTTAATGAGTTTTGACAGTTATTGTTTAACACATGGATCATAGCTCCTTGCAATGGGCATCAATATTCTTGCATTCTATGTCATTAGTAGTCACACTATGTGATGTATGAGTGATTGTAATTCGCAGGTCATTTTGCATGCAATAAGAACGTTGTTCTTGCTTTTGGTGTGTCATTTGTACAGTGTGCCATTTAGTCTGTATTGACTATAGTGTAAATGTGTTGGAGACTAGTGATTGTGGTCCATATTTTATAGTTACACGATTAGATTTTTGTGATGTGTTTTCTGTGCTTATGTGGTCGTTTCCATACATATAAATGTAGTTTGATTTAGACTTATTAGTTTTATTCCATAAAAATGACAAGTGAAAAAGTTAAAATGCGTTCTCATGACACGTGGAGTGTCCTTGTACCGTTGTGCGATTTATACACTTTCCAGTTATTTTAGTTTGATGTGATACATAGTGATGTATAGCAATATTGGAAAACTCATAGAAAAGCCCACTGAAATAATATCACTGAAGGAAACCTGAAGGCACACGACAAACTTTCAGCCATAATAAATCAGTAACCTACAGGTGTGAGTTTGTTAGACTAGAGAGAGGGCAGGAGGGCTTTTTGGCAGTAGCCTCTGCTTGTCTTCCACAAAAGAAATGCTCTTAAGTCTGTTCATCACCAGCAGACACTGATAAGCCTGAAATTCACACACGCACCCACACAAAAAAAAAACAATGATGATAATGAATGCTCAGACAGAGGACAGATTTCAGACACACAGGTATAAACATACATACCCAGGTCAGGATGGAGAAGAAGCAGAAAGCGATGGTGGCTCTTGCAGCGTCAGAGCCTTGGGCCAATGGCAGCTCATCTGGTGAGGTAGCCTGCCACTGATTGGCCAGAAAACAGAAGCCAACAAACCACAGGAAGCTGGCGAGACCTGGAGAAGGGACACAGAGAGGTCAGAAAAAACGTGGCTTTTGCTACGTTTGTCAGAGCCAGACTAGCTGTCGTTGTGCTAAGCTAACCAGCTGCTGGCTGGAGCTTTGGTGCTGTGGATGTGGTAATATTATACAGTATGCATTATAATCTTACATTATTAGACTAAATTGTATATTTGCATACATTAATGTATCAAATATTGCAATCATGTAGCTGACGTAAAACTAATTTAATTTAATAAGTTATACCTTAATTTAAAATATTAAATCCTAATATATATTTTGTATTATCACTGAAAAACAGTAACTAAAGTTATCAAACAATTTCAGTAGTAACAGTAAAATGTTTCTCTTCAAAATGTTACAGAAAACGTCCTCCTCAGGGGATCAATAATTGGAACTTCTGTTACTTTTACATCTTTTAGATTCACTTGTACTCAAGTAAAGTGCATGTACTACAAACAGTAAAACAGTAAGTGAGTAAAATATACTTAGTCACTTTCTACCGCTGTATTTTTGTGCACATTATGTACCGGAGAAGACAAGGTCAAGCATCACAGCCCGTCTCCTGTCCTTGATGCTGCTGATGGAGGGGAAGTAAACATCCAGGATCAGGAAAAAGATGCTGCCAAGGAAACAGGCCACGCCCACGGTAACACCATAGTTACAGGCATCAGCATTATTGTTGAAGACACAGAGCAGACGCTCGCTGCCGATGTTAATGTAGCCCTCGTTCACGATGCAGCTGAACACCACCATGGAGAAAACCTGCAGGGGGAAGAAGGCGTGAGCTGGTTTACTACTGTAGCAGGTAGAAGAGAATGAACTCACACTGGTGTATGAATGCCTTTCATTCCTCACACAGACACACCAGTACAAACGCTGCTTCCCTTTATGCCTGTGTGTGGATGAAATACAGAGATATGATCTTACTACTTTTCTTCTTCACAGTAATTGGCAGTTTTACTCATGTTCAGGGATGATATGTGCTGAAGACTTGGCTGTTAGTCACTGTCATCCAGTTTGGTGAAGCAGGGTTTTATTTGCAGAGATTCTGAGGACAAAAAAATGTTTTCTTTTCTATTTTTTCTGACATTTTTTATGGAGAATATCATAGTGATAATTGAGAAAATAATGAAGATGAATCAACAATCAATCAGCGATGGTTAGTTATAGCCCAACTCTCTATTTCAGTTTATATCGATGGTTATTGGACAATATTACCAATTAAATTTGCAGATATGTAACGATGACCGAATAATTGACAAACAGTAAATTTTGCCATTAATCAAGCTTTGCCAGTCGACTTATTTGTCTGTATTTGTTTGATGACAGATGTCCCAGTGTTGGATAGCTCATAGTCTCAGCCAGTATTGGTAAGTTTTTTGAGTGAACTGATTTGGTAACTTAATTCCCTCAAAACTGCGACAATGACAGGCTGTCAACAGATTTCAAAATGAATATTCAATTTACCAATCTTCAGATATACCATTAGAGCTGAAACGATTAGTTGTGTAATTGATTGCAACTATTTTAATAATGGATTAATCCTTTCAGCCATTTCTACTCATAAAAAACTAACATCTTCCTGTTTCCTGCCTCTCACTTCTGGGTATTTGCTGCTCTTCTTTGTATTGTCATGTGATAACTGAATTAATATTTTGGTGTTTTGATTGTTGGTTGGATAAAACAAGCAATTCGATGATAATCACCTTGGGATTTAGGACATTTTTGGCATTTATTGAATTATTTTCTCATGTTAAACACCAGAGAATGAATTACTCAAAATATTGTTGAGCAATTACTTGTGTTTTTTAATGTAATATCTGTTTTTTATTTCATAGCTGGCTTCTTCATCTTGACTTAGGTTTGTTTTCACTGCTGCATTTTATTTTAAGGAGCACTGGTTATAATAACATGACAAATCATGTTGAGCTGAATTTAATTATGGGACCTGGAGACAGAAATAAAGGAGGTTTATCACTTGCTATGTCCCCAGAGATAGAGAGGTGTGACATTATGGTTGGGGACATTCAAATCCATTCACATCTGGACACAAAGAGGCTCCAGATAAACACATGGTAATGGAGCTGGTCCAGAAGCTGTATCACTGAAATCATTGCTATTTATTAGTCAGACCTGCACAGCTAAGATTATTTTAAAAATGTACAATCAAAAATACTGGTTTATATGATGAATGGATGAAAGGCTCAAAAGCAAAGCGCCGGAGACACAGACAATGTGAATGGGAGAGACACAGAGAGGTGGTGGTGAGGGTGGGGGTGCAGATAGGCCTGTCCATTGATGTCAACCCACACATTGCAGAGGAGGATTTCTTACCCACGACATCAGTCTGAGGATGGTGCGAGGATGCGTGAAGAAGGCGACCGGATCGAAGGCAACGCTCCCGACCTTCCCGACGCCGTACGCGCCCGCTGGCTCCATCCTTCCGGCTTCGTGCAGCCCGACGCCCGGTGAGAGAAGGAGAGGAGACGGTCAGAGAGCTGCGCGGAGCGGCGGCGTCCTCCTCCAGCCTCAGTGTGAAGTCACAGCGCGTCACTGGAGCGGATCACAGGGTGCAGCGCCTGTTCACTGTCTGTTAGCGTTATATTCTGAAGCCAAATTTAGCGCACAAAGCAATACGCTTTGTGTTCAACCTTTTATTCACATATATATATATATATATATATATATAGATAGATAGATAGATAGATAGATATATATAGATATATATAGATAGATAGATAGATAGTCTTGTAAAATGATCTTGTATTGTGTCGTAAACTTTACCTTTATTAATATTCAGTTAAATAAATAAAAAAAATCAGTTTAGTAAAATGATCTTGTGCTGTGTTGTAAATTTTATCCTCACTAATATTCAGTTAAATCATAATAATAATAAAAAAAATCAGTCTAGTAAAATGATCTTGTGCTGTGTTGTAAATTTTACCCTCACTAATATTCAGTTAAATCATAATAATAATAAAAAAAATCTGTCTAGTAAAATGATCCTATATTGTGTCATACACTTTACCTTTACTAATATTCAGTTAAATAAATTTAAAAAAATCAGTCTAGTAAAATGATCTTGCGCTGTGTTGTAAATTTTACCCTCACTAATATTCAGTTAAATAATAATAATAAAAAAAAAATCAGTCTAGTAAAATGATCCTGTATTGTGTCATTTTGACCAATGGTTTAGCAGCAGGGCTGTGATCTGAGCCACAACCCCTCAAAAAGTCTGCATTGTTATTATTTTAAATGAATATGAATTATTTCACCATTGTTGGTTTAGTCTTTGGTAACAAAAACAAAAATATGGATTATTCCTTAACATAAACACATAACTTTAACTCATTAGCGCTCTCTGGTGGATAAACAGTGCAATGGAGGTAATGATTCTAGATGATCTCCAACGGATCTTTGCCAGTTAATTATCAGCCTAAATACTGGTAATAACAATACATCTGAAGATAAAATCAGTCTATAATATCAACCATGCTGATGTATATGTATATTATTAATTATTAGTCTATAGTTTTATATCAAGAGACATTTTGGTTAAATAAAACAAAGCAGTTTTTAACTAAGACTTTATTGGATTTGAATGGACATGTAGCTGATGACAGTTTGGTTGAGTAGTTGTGTTTAGAGAGTACTGTCTGACACACACACACACACACACACACACACACACACACACACACACACACAGTACTCTCTATGCTTCTATATTAAAGCTCATCTCTTGTTTTGTTGGCTTTTTTTGCCTCCTCAGCTTTCGCGGCCTCAATGTATTTCCTCCTGTCTTCATCCTCCTGGAGAACAAAAGACAGTATTTTTAACTGAGATTAAAGGAAAGACGGCTCACAAAAACACACACAGTCATAGAAACTCAAACCACTGCAGTGGTGTTTGTGTTTGTGGGGCGATAATCTACCTTAGCTCTGTATTTTTTGGCTTTCTCCATCTCTTTATCCAGAAACTTCACCAGGTCCTTCACCTTCCTCTTACCTGGGTAAACCACCACCTGACAGGGACACCAACATACTGAACATTATTACCTCAACATATGGTCAGTTTCCCCCACAAAGCACAGTGTATAATCACACAAAAACATTAACTGAGATGCTGCTTACTCTTTCAGCATACAGAGCAGGGAACAGGCAGAGTGATGGGTAGGTGCCCTGCATTGACATGTTGATGTCATTGGCCGAGGCATCAATTCGAGCGACGACCACATCCTCTCGTTCCTTCAAGGCCTCAGCCAACTCCTCCCACAGTGGAAAGAGAGCACGGGACTCCTGACTGTAGGGGAGATCTGAAATAGACATTTAATAGTAAGATGGAAAACATGGAAAGCTCAGAGTAGTTGATAAAAAAGCAGCATGACCCAGGAAGCATGGATTTGAAGGTGAAATGACATCTAGGGGCCAACTCGTTTGTCTCAGTCAATACTTATGGACTGAAAGATGTTATAGCACGCTCTGGAGATGAAAGAAATATGTCAATATCAAAAGTTTTTCACTGCAGCTTTAAAGCCGGAACTTTTGTCTCCCCCCTCTGGCAGAAAGACTAATTACATGAAGACTGTCAACACATGCTGGTAATATATGCACATTTTTTTCCTCTGAACTGAGTTTAGCATAGGATTTTCTATAGGTGCTGCTCTGTCTCTGTAGCTCTGCCAGGTTGAAGTAAAATGCACTTGTGCAGGAAAGTCACCACAGTCACCACAACACTGCTATACTGCAAAATACAAAGAGCTGTGAATTTGTCCTGAACAAGCCCTGCACTCTACCTTTAAAGCTATAGTTGGTAATTCTGTTCAGAAACACTTTTTGTTCTACTGGGTGAAATGGTCCTTTTCACCCTGAGAGCAGTCAATACATTATGTGTTCAGAAAAAGGAAGGAAAAGAATCAGACCTCTGTTGCAGCTGCAGGACTGTAAAAACTCTGACCAATCCCTGTCATTCGGTCCGAATGGAAAGAACTAATCGGATTCCTTCATGTCTCATCCTGCTCATGCCCCCCTCTGTCCCTCCCTCCTCCCCACTGTTTCTGTAAATATCCAGCACCCCCCTCTGCAGAAATACAGAGTTAGCAGGAAAATCCCTTTTGTGGGGAACAATAGAGAGAAAATGCAGCCAAAAATACGACTTCCAGCGTTACTTCTGATGACTCACCCTGCTAAACAGGAAAAGAGAAGAAAGAGGGAGGCAGAAAAGACTGAAAGACAAAACTCTGGGTAAAGCTAAGAGGACAAACCAGAGTGAACATCAGTGCAGACAACTGAGGAGGAGGGAGTGGAGCTTAGGGAGGCTTAGAGGAGGTGCCACTATCAAATCTTGCTAGTTCTCAAATGGTGCTTTTCCACTACACAGTAACGGCACGGCACGGTACGGCCCAGTTTTGTTGCTTTTCCATTGCAACTGAGTACCTCCTCGTCGTGGGCGGGGTCGTCAAACGTCAGCGCGAAACTACCGTAACTTCATTTGCATGTGACACAGAAAACCGGGAAGAAGAACAACAACAATACAAACAATGAAGGACAAGGAAGCGATCATGTATTTGTTGCTCACTCTGAGCCGTGCCATACCGTACCATACTGCGCCTGTGGAAAAGCACCACAAGATTACCAACTATACCTTTAAAAGAGTTAAATAACGCTACTCTTCCAAACCACATTTTGCCCCATATTAACCCATGTGTTCAAATGTCCAAGTTAACGGGGTAGTTTTTAAATAAAGAGTGTACTGTATCTACATACAGAACAGGACAAAAACAGTCTTGTTGGGGTTAAAGGCGACTTGCTCCAGAGTCATTCCCACCAGCTGCTTCACCGGCTGTTTGTCCCATCCTTCAGGAATTGGCTCACTCTGCATCTTGGGCTGTTAAATGAAATGTAATGAAACACATTATTTATATCAGGCGGTTTCAAGATGTTTCTCCAGTTCCTGCTACCTATCACAAGCTAAATGAGAGTGAATGTTACCTTAGCCTTGCCATCTAGGTAGGACTGGCAGAACGTTTTTATGGTCTGCATGTCCAGAGTGTCCGACGGCAGGTGATAGGTCACATGGTCTGTCAGGTTGACCATTCGGATGAGTGGAGCCTCGAACTCCCGAACCCGGAAGTACTCCATCAGCCTGCCGTTACGAGGCTCGTCCACGTTCACCCACACAAACAAAATCTAAACACATGCAGAGGTGATGTACGCCATCTTTTAATGTGTATTGTAGCTGTTTGAAATAATTTGTTTGGTTCCTACCTTTAGTCTGAATGACTCTGCAGCACTGTTAAATGCAGAGTAGATCTCTTTAAAGCCAGCAGAGCTTTTGTTGACAAACAGGAGGGCGTGGTTTAACACAGGGGATGTTAATATCTGAGTGGCTGTCTGCAAGAGAGAGAATAACATACATCTCCAATAACAATATGCAAACTGAATCTCAACTGTCTTGCCTGGAAAAGTTTGGTAGCTACTTGTATTTTTGTTTTTTTTGTTTTTTCCCTACAGAATCTCTAAAAAGTATTACTATTATTTTGTTTTTCAGGTTGAGGTTGAGGTTAATTATCTCTGAGGTGCAAGGCTTATATCTATCACTGGTTTCCAGTGTTTAATGCTGCGTTCGTGTTGTACACTGGAGTTGGAATTTCCGAGTTCCAAGTCACAAATTTCAACTTGGATTTGGAAGTTGGATTTCTGACTCAGAAAGTCGGACAAACCTCACCAACCCTGATTTGACCACAACATCATAATCCAAGATGGCAGCACCCTGGATTAGCGCCGCACTTTCCCAGGTCCGACTCCCGACTTCCGATACAAGAAGAACGCAGCATAAATACAAACTCTTTTCCACACTGTGAGTGCTTCAGTTTGTTCAAACTCTGCAGAGATACTCTGATAATCCTCCACGTTTAGCACAAAACAAGCTTGGGTAGAATAGAATTAGGTAGAATAGAATTATACCTCTTCTCTAAGATAAGGTGCTTTCATAGGTTACGTTATTATGGAGGAAGCAGACTCCTGTCTGTTCTGATGATGCTTTCTTTGTGGCCAAAATAACAAGAGTTTTCGACCACCTAAAGGGGAAGTGTCCTTTTTTTTTTTTTTACGAACTGGACCTTATTTCTGGGATAAAATACTGGCATTTACTCACCCATTTCACTTTAGAGTCATTTGGAAGATTTCCGACAATTTTGGATTTGATGATATCCATTTAGAGCGGCACAGTGGTGTAGTGGTTAGCTCTGTCGCCTCACAGCAAGAAGGTACCGGGTTTGAATCCCGGCCCCGGGCCTTTCTGTGTGGAGTTTGCATGTTCTCCCCGTGTCTGTGTGGGTTCTCACCGAGTACTCCGGCTTTCTCCCACCATCCAAAAACATGTATTGGGATTAGGTTAATTGGCTAATTTAAATTGCCTGTAGGTGTAAATGTGAGTGGTTGTCTGTCTTTATGTGTCCTGTGATGAACTGGAGACTTGTCCAGGGTGTACCCTGCATTTTGCGCTAAGACAGCTGGGATAGGCTCCAGCCCCCCGCAACCTTACATGGATGGATGGATGATAGCCATTTAACAGGAGTGAATGGGGCACTGAAATGCAGCCAGTAAATGACACAAACTTGACCAAGATCGTTGGAAATACTCCTCCCAAGTGAAATGGGTGAGTAAATGACAGTATTTTATCCCAGAAATAAGGTCCAATTTGGAACAAACAGTACTTCCCCTTTAATAAAGTTCTCCACTGAATTACTCACCTTAGCTGCTGAATTGGGGGGAAAACAAGGATGCCAAGATGGCAATTTTTATCTTTCCCTTATCAGGGAAGGATAACGGCCCACGCCCTATTTTGGGGTACTATGCTCATTTAGTTATTCAAGGTATATACAGTATGTTGTCCATTATAGGTTATATCATAAATTCAAGGCATTCAAGTAAATCACCTTAAAAAGAACTAATACAAAACTCAAAATAACAAAAGTTTACAGAAGTTATCTAATGTATTCTGATGTATTGTATGACCAAATCACTGAGCTCAATGACTTTAAATATTAAAAAAAAAGTTCACAGAACATTTGTAGACTTGAATGTGGAGCAGTCATATATATATATATATACTCTACCTGTCCAGTGTACTCAGTGACTGGGTCCATCTGGTAAACAGTGATGAAAATAATCAACATCTCTTTCGATGTCTCAGGTGTCATTTTGTAAGCCTGGATGAGCTTGGACTGCAGCAGACACAAACACACAAGAAGGCAATGATTAAATGATGATCAGTAACAGACACGCAGCCACCTGTTGGAAGCATGTGTAATATTTGAAGTACCTTTTTTAACAGCAGTACAACATCATGTGTGAGGCCATATTTGCTGATAACTTCATTGTTCTGTGTCACAGCAAAGTTGACATCGGGAAGGTCGACTGCTGCAGAGTAAAAAACCTGGACGTACTCGTGGTCCAGCTCCTACACACACACACACACACACACACACACACACACACAAACAAATTGTCGAATCTGTCACGATGGGAGGCTTGAAAATCGAACAGTTGATATTCACCTTAAAGAATCCAACCACCGTCAGCTCCTCTGAGGCTTCTGATTGGCTTAGATCAGTGATGAGGTCAGCAGCAGACCCCTCTCTCCTTTTCAGCCAAGTCAAGATAGACATAGAGCTCTGGGGAACTTAATCACAATCCAGAAAAACAAATTCTATTCAGTATTCATGGGTGATATTCAGAAAAAGAGCCGATATACAATTTCTTATTTGGACATTACCAGGACAGGGCACAGGGTTGTGTTTATCTCCAGAAAGGTACAGCCTGATTGTGGCAACGCCGGTCACATTGAGCTCTTTAGCCAGGTCTTTCTCCTTCGTAACATCAACCACAGCCAGTTTGACCTCTGACCCCTTGAGAGCTTCAGCAGCGCTTTCGAAAGCTGCTGAGATTCGATGGCCTTCTCCAGACAGAGGAGTATCTACACAGACACAAACAAACACAAACACAGTCTGGACATTCACTTAACAGCCTATTGAAATAAATTATTAGCTACTGATCCGTGTGGGGAAACTCACAATCTAACCATCAGTATATCAAGTCATAGACATATAATGATAAATCAAAATGAGCTCCACGTTTTCCAGCAGCACATTAAAGTGATGTACACATGAATTCATCAATAATCTATAATCCAGTAATACGATACAGGCAAATGACTACTTTTGGTACCTGATGCTAATACTTGCATGACTTTCATTTGTAACAGAGTACTTGTACACTGTAATGCTTTTACTGAGTACTTCCTCCACTACTGACTTGTTTGTGTAGAGATTATGACATGATGATTATTTAATTGTTCTGTTTCAATAGTGTCATTATTATAAACTGTATAATGTAGGTCAAGCTGTGTTTGTAACTTACAGAAATGCACCAGCAGCTGCTTATGTTTTCTCAGTGCCCTGTTGAAATTTCCCTTTTTCAGCTGTAAAACTCCATCCTCTGCCGGGGACGCTTTGTCTGCCTGTTGGTCTGGTTGTTTGTCAGCGACGACAAAGGCACAAAGACAGAAGGCCGTCACTCCCAGCAGCAACAGTGTCCTCATGACAGCTCACCTATAGGCTGACAAACTGGATACTGGAGCAATCTTGACTGGAACGTGAAGGGAGTGGTGAAATGAAGGGCTCTCTGTGTGTGTGTGTGTGTGTGTCAGTGCTGAGCTGGTAGTTGTGAATGCTTTTGTTATCTGCCGGCTAGACCCACCAGTCTGTAGCTGATTAACTTTGCTATCTGCGCCTTGCTGTATCCCTGCTATTGGCTGCTGTTCGTATCAAGTATATCACTAATATCTAAATGCCCTTTGCCTATAACACGCTCAGCCTCAGTAAGGTCAAAATGGAGGCTCACACACACACACACACACACACACACACACACACACTCACCAAACACACATTATGCTCACATTATGCCCAATTCACCCACTTGCACAGGTGTTAGAGAAATAAAAGCAATTTCACACCTTTGTAAAAGTAACCAAGACCATTTTATTTCCCTATCAACATGATAGAATGATAAATAATAACATAACAATGTTTTGATTTAAAAAAAAAAAAAAAAAAGTCCAACTCGGCAAGGATGCTGAGCGTCACACATTATCAGAAGGACAAGTGAAGCAGCTAGGTGTGTTAATCAGTTGCATTGGAGAACGTAGCAGCACAGGTATCACACATATCCTTCAAATACCCTCCATCCTGTTTTATAGCCTACCAACATGTTCTCATCCCAAATTGTCAAATACAGCAGCTTTGTCACGCCCCTTTGAGTTACTTTAGGTTCAGGTAAAAAACCACCACTAGGTCCAGGAAATAAATACGTGGTTGGGCTTATAACTGCTACGGTTACTGTGAAAAATTAGACATGAATGGCATTGGGTATTTGGAAAATGATGCAATGGTACAGAGCCGTCCTGTCTATTCCTCACCTTTATTTGCCTTTTTGTTGTCCTTGTGCCTAGCTGTTATTTCTATTTCTGTGTAAGTACATTGAAGAGATGTGTAAATCCAGAGCCAAATTCCTTGTATGTATGCTACCTGAGTTGTAGCAGGTTTCAATCCTGTGTTAATTTTTAACAGATTGTACCTTAAAGGCCCTGCTCGCCCTCTCAGGTGAATTCACTCACTCTGGTTATTTAGACCTGCTCAGGTTGAAGCTGGTATCACTGTATATCACACCACCTGGTTTCCTCTACTTCACTATTCCACTATTAGTGCCTTTAAATGAAGAAACATGCAGAAGAAATAATGAATGAGTGCATGTTAAATTGATGTGTTTCCCAATAGGCTTTGTTTACTTTACCAAAGAAGAACATTTCTGGCATTTACTTCTGGACAAGTTGCCATATTTATCATGAAATTAAACATGAATTTAAGCTTTATATACATCAGAAAAAGTTAAATAAGTTATGGTTTGTTCGTTTAGAGTTTACATATGTATACTGAAGAAAACACAAATTGTCAAATAAATGAGAAAAAAAACATGAACAAAACTATGAGTAAAGTCCTTGGACTGAATGTCCTCTGTTAAGTCTGTAATGTTGTAAATAATCCTGCACACACATGGTAAAATAGTGCTGTATGCACGTGCATCCATGTGAGTGGGAACAAGAGGAGCTACTTTAACCCTGACGGTGTCACCTTATGTATGTATGCAGCTGGATCTCACACCGTGGGCAGGAATGATGTACATCTTGGAAGCTTGGCTTCATGAACGGAATCAGACAGCAACCACAGATTAACCTGAAACACACATACAGGGAGATGTTAAAGCTTGTTTAGCACTCTGATGTTAAATACTCTTACATGTATGCACGTCTGTGTCTCACCCCATCGCTGCGAAAAGTAAGCATGTGCACCAGGCAGTCCTGCCAGGCGAATGTGTGATTTTAGTGGTTATAATGTGCTGGCAGTTTGGGCAGCGTGTCACACCAGGACAGTCTCCCAGATTTGTCAATGAGATGGGAACAGGCGGTGGCTGCGTCACGACTGCTTCCTGTCTTTGTCCGCTGAAGGCTGTTAGACCAACTGGCATCCAGGAAACACGGGGGGACAGGAGAGGATATCAGGAACTAAATGATATTATTTTCACAGCCATTTTATGCTATTAAGAGCAAAAGTAAAGCTTTAATACCTTGTGTAATTGGATGGACTGTGTCTCCAGTTTGCGAGTTCACAGCAGTTGGCACAGTCAGGACAGGAAAAGCATCTGGCTGGACTGTAACTAGAAAAAAGATTAGATTACACACTCAGGTCTTCAAGCAGGACATATACACATGTTTGAATGTTAGAGCGAGGGGTCTGTTCACATAGAGGCACTCCGAGCTGCTGGAGGTTTGGTAAAAAGGAAGAGGAGGAACTTTAGACTGAGCTACAGACACATCCACATTAAAATTGTGTATTAATATTTTTCTCTCACTCCAGTCCACAACATTTTAGAAAGCAGCATTTCTGTGTCAGGCCACTGCAGTTGTCCTACTATAGACCCGGCACACAGGTGAAGCTTCAGGTGGTTGCAATCTGCAACCTCACCACTAGATAGTGCCAGATCCTACACACACTGCCCCTTTAAAACTCCAGCGTGGCGTTTCAGCATGTACGAAGTAAACACAACTCAAAATCACTATGGTCAACCTTGGCGTCTCTTTGGGTTCAGGGAAAAAATGGATGCCTTGGTTAGGGGGATGTGCGCTGTTGAACAAAGGTTATTTACACATAGAACTTTTTTCGCAGCTTAGTGTGGACATGTGGTCTGGGACTAATTTTGAAAACACAATTCGAATGAAAATGATGTGCATCCACAGTGCTTCCTATTCCCTTAAAGATCTCCATCCTGATTCAATCTCTTTTGAGACTTCAAACAACATAACATCACAGCCGACATGCGCTCAGTCTCAGCTCCTTGAAACTCCTTTCTGCCCCCTCTGATGCTGAAATCACTATCCTGTTTCAAGTTTTGAGTGATGAGCTGGGACAGAAGAGACCAGATAAGATTTTATCCTACCTGCTTCTCCATAAGTGGGAGGAGGTGTTGGTGGGGGGTGGAGGGAGGTGTCGTAAGAGGGTGGAGGGGCGACGTTTAATGCTGCTAAGCCGAGAGCAGAAGGGTGGAGACGGGCCTCCTCATACGAAGGAGGTTCCATCGGGAGATCATCCAGTCAAACAGGAAGCTGGTGACCAAAGAGAAGCAGATGACCCACATTTAATACAAACAGCTGGTTTAGTAAAATCACTGTTCCCTTTTGAAGAGGTTACATTTTTTTTTACTGTTTACCTAAGTTAGGATATTTAGCATGACAGTTTATTCTTACACTGGAAGTAATGTTTTCACAAACTTCCTGGTTTGACCTGACCACAAACGTTCTTTTTCATCTCGCTGCATGTTTCATTATCAGATTTAATTTGCTCGGTTGTCAAGCGACAAAAGTCAATGTGGAAACAGACATTTGCTGTCTGAATGAAGCAAAACAGAACACAGAAAGATCAAGGAGGACATTCACATCTTAGTTTAGCAGAGCCCATCTTTGAAAAGGGAGCTCTGTTGACAGGCAACTAAATGTAACAGACCATCAGCACTGACAAGAGAAAACAACATTGTTGAAAACTTTAGGGATAATGTAAGAACACTATAAAAATACCTAACATAGGTGGAGTCATTTTTGAGTCAAAAAGTTGAAAACTTACTCCAAAAATACAAGCAGCTGTGTGCCCTTTGATAACACTTACTGCATAGAATATCATTTTCAAATCCAGATCACTTAAATAGAAATACTGTTGCTATCAATGAAACATATTTTACTGTTATTAAACATTATTGCAGTGGTGAAAGAACTCATGTCATCATTTACTGAATTAGTGATGCCAGATAGCTTCATTAAAAAAGTAGTATTTTATTTATTTTTGTAGTTAGTCATTAGTAACTAAAGTTGTCAGATAAATGTAGTGTAGTAGGAATATAAAGTGGCACAAAATGAAAATACTTATGTAACACTCCTCAAAATAGTACTTGGGTAAATTGGGCATCACTTTTTACTACTTATTACTGTGCGTCATACTCACTATCATCCTGACACAGCACAAATGCAACAACACAACTATAAATTCAAAATAATCCACTGTCATCACAGAATAAACACAATTAATCCTGAATCATTAAATTTTCGCATCACCACTAATCGAAAATGTGTATTTTCATATCAAAACATCCCTTAAAACCAACAGTATCAGCTTTTAAACATACCTGCTGAATGAAACCAGGTAACTGTAGCTCACATGGGATTTCTTCTCAGGTAAACAAGCCGTGGCATCTGATCCAAACAAACACAGACATGAGCCGCCTGCCTTTAAAGTGTGGTCTGTGGCCTCCTTTACTATTAAAACAGTGTTCTGAGTGAGATATATCAGAGCAGTGGTCTTACCTAATGAGGAAGCTCGTCTGACAGGAGGAAACACGTCCCATGTTGGTGACAGCAGTGACATCACAGCCTGCTGAACCTGTTCTCTTCTGGAATTAGAAACATTTAACTTCCCACAGACTGAAAACCGAACCCTCTCCACCTGTTTCAACTGAACAAACTACCCTTCTCTCCCACATTACAGCAGTTACCAAGACATGATATAGTAATGTCTGCAATATCATATATTTACTGTTGTCTGTAGGGAAAAGGGAGCACTGAATAACAAAATCTGTGAGTATTTATTTTTTATGAATGCTTCATAAATAACATACCACCAGGTATTTACAGAATCTGGGTTTAAAACAAAACATTTCCTTATCCTACTCTTTATGGTTTGTTATGATGAAGACTTTTTCATTCATTCCTGCCCCCTTATTTATCACAAAAGAAGTGTTTAATATTAAATAGTTATGAAATAATCACATTGCTAAATAGCATAAATAAACAAAGAAATGTATTATTATTATTATGAATTGTTATTTAATTATTATGTTTATAATAAGTGTGTAGATATATTTCTTTTCCACTAGTGCTACTATGAAATTGACACTGACTGATGATTTATAAAAACACTTCTGATCCACGGACAGAACAAAGGGTCAAAATAAAGTTCTGATTTTCAAATACTTGATAATGACATTCCCATCAGCCTCTGCTGTGCTCCGTGTGAGATGTTAATTATCAAACCTTAGCATGCTAACTTATTAAATGAAGACAGTAAACATACATTCTAAACATCAACATGAGTGATCATGTTAGCATGCTGATGTTTGCATTCCTGTCTCTTGTCCTACTGTGATCAGTCCACCACTATTTACACTTCTCTCTCCGTCTTGCTGACGTCACTTCAGAATGAGAATCATTCACAACTGTTTGTATCTTTCCATTTCCTCCAGTTCATCATCACTCTGTTGATATTTCTGGGTAATTATTTCTTTGTTTTTTTTTCCCCACTCCATTAACTTTAATCGTCCCTGCTTAACTGTTTTGAATTTCAAGGCACATATAGATGCTTCTCATGAGAACATGTTGATCAATTGATTAATCATTTTTCATTTCTCAAAGTCAGAGTTTAAACAAACTTGTCACATAAATGTGTCTTGAATTGAATTCATGAAACATTAATGAAACATTTAAGACATTACATTAAAAAGTGGAAAAGCAGGCCAGCAAATTTTATTCAAAGTTACCCCCGCCACCAAGGAGGTTATGTTTTCACCGGGGCTTGTTTGTTTGTTTGTTTGTTGATTTGTGGGTTTGCAAAGTAACTCAAAAAGTTGAGGACGGTTTTTGACGAAATTTTCAGGATTGGCCGGAAGTGGTCTAACTTAAAACTGATTAATTTTTGGTGGTACCGTTGAATCCGATCCGATCACCACCAAAAATGAATCAATTTTAAGTTCTGACCAACCCTGAAAATTTCGTCAAAATCCGTCCACAACTTTTTGAGTTACTTTCCAACCCAACAAACAAATCCCGGTGAAAACATAACCTCCTTGGCAGAGGTAATAATATTCACACAAAGTGGTTTTGTCAAGAATCAGGTTCAGCATTAAGACAAACAGAACAGAGTTTAAACACATTTGAAATACTCATAGTACATCTTTATGTCTGTGAACCAAATTAATTTTATTAAGAAAAAGTGGAACATGTTCAGTTGATCCTTCGACCAAAGTGACATCACAGCTCATCTTTAGATGTTACATTGGTTGGTACCTCTGTAGACTCAGTGATCACCTGAAACAGGAAAAAGTGCAATGGGAGACTGATGAGTGGAGTGGGTTTTTATTTAAAGGAGAAATATATATGTCTAAAGTAGCCGAAAAATGCAAACCTCATCATCAGCTTTGTCATCTCCCTCTTCATCCTCAGATTCAGCCTGATCACTTTCAACTTCAGGCAGCACTCCTCCATCATCCAGGAACTTAGACAAAGTCTCCAGATCTCTTTCTCCAGTGTAGTCAACCACCTGGCAGGAGGAGATGGACAGAAAACAAAAAAAAAAAAATGAGGGACAGGATGAGAAAAAAAAAACCCAAATCAAACATTGAGTCTGCATGCAGAGCTTGTGTAGCTGGATGTGTGTGTGCATAGGTACCTCTTTGCCATCAGCTGGGAAGTACTTGAGCACTGGGAATCCCTTAATTTCAATAGACTCCACTTCATTGGCCGTGGCGTCCATCTTGGCTATGATGATGTCATCTTTGTCGGCATATTTTTCACCCAATTGTTCCCAGATGGGAGCCAGTTCCTTACAGTGTCCACACCATGGAGCATCTACACACACACACACAGAGAGAGAGAGACATTAATAAGTCAGAGCTCAGTTTTCCTTGAATGATGCAAAGGCAGCATATCACTTTTACTTTTGCTCTGGGTCCTTAAATCTCTATTGTAAAAGGGTTACACCCCCTGGTGTTCAACTGAAGGAAATGCATCTCTTTAAATTCATGCAGATATGAGGGAGAAGTTAATGTTAATGTCTAGATGCATCACATTATTTTTAAGTGATATATTTAGCAAAACTCCTCCTAATATTTATTTTTGCAAAATATGCCTGTTCACTTGGGAAAAAAAGTTCAAATAGATCTATGTTATGTTCATCAATCAGTGATTCATTTGCAAATTCCACGGGAAGTTGCAGGACATTCAACTCATCATTTAAGTTGAGAGATGTTTCATTGATGACAGGGGAGACAAACTTACAGAACTCCACAAAGACGTTTTTGGTTGGGTCCAGAGCGACAGACTTGAAATTCTTCCCCACCAGGACTTTGACTGGTCCTTTATTCCAGTCCTCTGGGATCTCCTCAGACTTGTAGTAAGGCTGCTCCACCAAGCAAGGTTTTTAGTTGTTGTGTTTAAAGCTGCTGTGTGGCTGAATATCAAACGTGTGTTTGTGTGTTACCTTGGCAGTGCCGGCAACGACTTCCTGGCACAACTGTTTCAGTGACTTTGAGGTGAGCTCTTTGGAAGCACCAGTGAACTTCTTTCCTGTTATCATGTCAAAGAGGCGTACTGTGGGGGTGTCACTCGCAGAAACACCAAAGTAATTCAGCACTCGAGACTGGATTGTTGTGACGTCAATCACAATGAACAGAATCTACATAATATATACAAAAAAAGACACAAAAACAAATGAGGTAAAATTAAAATATATCTATATCACTGACTCTCTCCTCCACACACACACTAGTGTTACCTTGTTCTTGAACTCTTTGGCGATGGCCCTCATTTGGTTCACTGCAGCTGTCTCAGTCTCCACTGTGGAGTTGATGAACATGAGGTTGTGCAGTGTGATGCCACAGGTGAAGATCTTCTCTGCATTCTGGAAACACATGCAAACTGTAAAATACTGTATAACATCGACATAATTTGACAATTTAATAAAATGAATAAATTAAAACATTTCTGATTGGGTCGTTACCTTCTCGTTGAATGGGATGATAAGCTCCAGGCTGTTTTTATTGATGAAAGAGGTCAGATTTTCTTTGTTCAGCTCCTCTTCTAACAGTGAAAGGTCTGCTCTGCCCTCGTCAAACTGGAAAAAAACAACACATGTTTGTTTGACTTTGCTTCAGCACACCTAATCCTAACTTTTCTAATTAAGAATCTATCTAATCTAACAATCTGATTCTGAACCACTAAGACGTGCCATCAGCCTTTCGATAAAACCATAGATCCGTGCCTTTCAGCTCATATCATAAAATGTTCGTACCTTCTTGAAGAGCACTACAGAGTCGCCTTTCACTTCATACTTCTTGAAAACCTCAGCATTTGCTGTCACAGCAAGCTCTGTGTCCATATCCAAAGCAACGTCCTTGAAGACCTTGGCCGACGTACTGTCCAGATTCTAATGTAGATAAAATTCAAAATATGCATGTAAATATTAATATGTGATGAAAAGCTTTATTAGTAAGGCCACAGTAAATAGATGAACGTACTTCAAAGAATCCTACAACAGTGATGTTGTGGGCATCGATGAACTGAGCTGCAGAGTCTGCAGAGTCGAGCACTGGAGCACCAGGTCCGGTACGACGCTCCAACCACTCGATTATTCCCTCTACTGTCCTCTTACCTGGAACACACACACACACACACACTGATTATATTATCCAGCCATCCATCCATTATCTACCGCTTATCCTCACACTATCCCAGCTGTCTTAGGGCGGAAGGTGGGGTACACCCTGGACAAGTCTCCAGTTCATCACAGGACACATAGAGACAGACAAACATTCACACTCACATTCATACCTACGGTCAATTTAAATTAGCCAATTAACCTAATCCCCATGCAGGTTTTTGGATGGTGGGAGGAAGCCGGATGGGTTCTCTCTGGGTACTCTCTCCGGAGTACCCAGAGAGAACCCATGCAGACACGGGGAGAACATGCAAACTCCACACAGAAAGGCCCTGGGCCCGGGATTCGAACCCGGTACCTTCTTGCTGTGAGGCGACAGTGCTAACCACTACACCACCGTGCCATAAATTGTATTACATTTAGTTTGTTTACTTTTTGCAAAAAATGAGGCATTAAAAACTCTTGTTGAAAAAAAGTTAAAGCTTTGAACCAACTTCAGTCCTGAACATAGCTATGAAATATTCAAAAAAAAAAAAAAATCCAGAATTGTAACCATTTAAATTGCATTTTATTTACATGAAGCCATTGTAGTTTTTTTGTGGAAAAAATGCTCTCATGGATTCAATTTTTGAACCAGAACTCCCTCAAAAATGTCTTTAACTAGATGTTAAAAGAATACGTAAGAGTAAACTAGATGAAATAAAACACAGTTCAAACATAACAGACAAAAAAAAACCCTGTTTATTAAATCAAATAACCTAAGGCATAAAAAGAGGATAGACAGGTTCAACAAACTTTGTTGAATTTTCCCTCAGAATTAATAAAGTATCTATCTATCTATCTATCACACTCTATGTTCACACGTGTGTGAAATTGTGTGTTTACCAGTGAAATCGATGGGATTCTTGCGGTCTCCATCTCTGATAAGCTTCAGAACGGGGAAGCCGAGGATTTGAAACTCGTTGGACAGCTCTGTCTCCTCTAAGGCATCCACTTTGGACAGACGGATCGCTGATCCCTTCTCCTTCAATTTCCCAGCAGCCTCAGCGTAAATCGGCTCCAGCTGTTTACAGTGGCCACACCAGGGAGCATCTGCACACAAACACACAACACAAAGACACACGTTTATTCATCATGGATGAAATACTGAATATCAATAATCAATAATCAACGGGGCAGATATGCAGTTACTTCGCAGGCCTCTATTCTGACTAGTTTCTTTGTGTTGCTAATACATGCAAAGATATGCATGGAAATAAGCTGCTGATAGCAACAGTGGCAGTTTGGCTCAGCCTCTATCCCCTTTACTGTTTTCCTTGTCCTGACCTCTCCACTCGTCTGTGGGAGAGTTGAACCAGGAGAGCATCTGGACAGGCGAGACCATGTGTTTGCACATTTCTATGATAACGCTTCAGAGCTAGAGCAGACAAAAATACATTTATACTGCGATAAATACTCCAAACTCAAGCTTTCTGTCGTACTCCCCAGCTTTCCTCAGCTGCTTTTTCCTCTTTAGTGTCTGCATGTTTTCACTAGGAATGTACAAAAACGCTGAATGGCAAGTCATTTAAGTTTGTGCTGCAAAATTAAGCAATACAAATGTAACATAGTCTATTCATTATTAACAGTGATCTCCCTCATTAGATATTAGTCATGAATACTTACAGAATTCAACCAGCACATATTGATTCTCTGAAACAGCTCTGGCAAAGTTGTTGATGTGGAGAACCATCACATCTTTCTCCTCCTCTATCTCTGTTGTTTTCTCTTTCTTTGGTGCCTCTTCGGTTTCCTCCTCCTCTCCCGGAGTCTCTTCTGTCGTCTCCTTCGGTGTGTCTTCTGGTGTTTCTGCCTGTTCGGTGTTTCTGTTGTTGGCCTGGATGCAGGAGGCCCACAGCAGCAGGCCCAGCAGCGTCATGGACAAAAGCGTGTGCGTCTTCATGTTGCCGTTTCTGTCTGAGTTACTGCTCAGGTGCCTCTGCTCAGGTAAAGATACCCACAGTACATGTGTCACTGAAAGTTCGTACCTTTATGTGTCATGGATGGAGAGTGCGTGTTCAAATTTGACTGGCTTTCCCTTTCATCCAATCAAACGGTTCGCATTCAGGAGACTTTTTCCAGTGTGCACCAACCAAATGCTGCCCTGTAGATGCTGACTTGAGCAAACTGACTGATTGACTGTTACGGCTTCAGGGACTTATCTTCCTCTCCTCCCTCTTCACTTTTTTTTTTGTTAATTTACTCTTTCTATTTGCTTCAGAGTGCTCCTCTCGTTGGGCCTTATCAGATATTCATTTACCTAAGAGCTGGAAAAGCCCAGTTATTATGTAAATTTATTGCTTTCTGTTCTTCACACTCTCTTTTATCTCATCTTACTGACATCAATAACTCAAAGTTTCTCTGTACGACATGCAGAGCAGGAAGCAACTATTTTCCATGTATGTGATGTTGGGAGCAGAAATTGAAAAAATAGGATACAATGGGTCAGCTGAAGGAGAAATATGATAAATGGTCACAGATCATAACTCATCTCAGAGATCTGCCTTTTTCCTGATCATCATGCTGTTTCTTAATGGCTAATTGCACAAATAGCAGCTATTTGGATTCTGTTTCCCTTATCATTTTTATGTTAAAATGTGTTTATTTGTGGGTCCAGGTTGTTGGTATTGGGAGCAAAATGGTTTGAGCAGTTTTGATTGGGCCTTTGATGTGAAGTTTTTGTTTTTGTTTGCGGGTCTGTCTCAGAAGTGAGTAAATACAAATACCAGATATATTCTGGTTCTGTGAGTGGTCATGTGTTTATTGTGGGGGTACCACCAGGGGGATGCGTGGTTTGCAATTTCTGTGGGAAGTTTTCGGGATGTAAATATTTCTATTATGGAAAAATTATAAATAAATTGTTAAAAATGAAAGTGGAGTAATGAGCAGAGGATAAGGTCGCTCTCCCTCTTTGTGTGCTGTTTTTGTTGATATAGTTGAGCAAGCTGGGCATGCTTCTTAGTGCCCCCCGGCTGGCTCAGCTGTTGCTATGTTGAGAGTCTTTTGGAGGCAATACATATGATTTGAATTTCAGCATCTTTAAACTTTGAAGTCAAGACTTAAATCCAGACATTTGGAAATGAGCTGTTGTTATTTCTGGCTGCTCTTTTCCGGGGTCACCACAGTAGATGATCTGCTTATAGACCTAGCGTTAGTTTTCTACACCAGATGCCCTTCCTGATGCAACCCTCGCCCATTTTGGTAGCCAGGACTGGGAGGGAGTCGAACTCAGGTTCCCCAAGCCGATGGCATGCACAATCATCCACTGCGCTACCGGCCGGATCACATTCAGGGATGAGTACTGTCAGTAAATTATCAACAGATTCATGTTGTGCCAGGGGGGATTGGTTATTTATTTTGATCCTCTACAATGGATCTATTAACCCAAATTAGTGGTGTCTGGTCATCAGTGGTGTGCACTGCCATCTTTGGAAGCAAAAATGTGCACTAAAGTGCCTCCCCGGTTGGAAAAACACATTCAAATCTGATAACAGGGTGGAAAAAAACACATGAAACTGCCCTGTTGGCTGGTTAAAACATGATAAAATGCCCTCTTGGGTGGCAAAAACATACACTTAAGTGTTGAAAACATACCCAGAAACACCTTTAAAAAAATTAAAAATTAATCTGATACATTATTAATTAAAAAGGGTATCCAGACTTGATGCCGAGTCTGATCGAGAGCTCCTCTCTGTACTGTTGATTATCTAATAAAGGCATGAAATATTTTTAAAAGCATCTATTTAGTATGGCACTTCCATAGAATTGGGGGACTTATATGAGACAGATTTAAAGAGTAACCAAGATGCTGAAAAGCAGGGTTTACTCTCGGCTCTGGTTGAAAGTTTTAAACCTGCTTCACTTTGACTTTCAGGGGCATCTATTGAAATAATTGGAATATAATGTCAGTAAGCACAATGACCTGAAGAGAGGTGTTTTCGTTACCTTAGAACATAGGGCTCTAGAGAGGACCGCCGTAGCTCTACACGCTAAGCACACGTGAGGTTCAGTTGGTTGTAATCTGCAGTCTCATCGCTAGATGCAGCCAAATCTTAGTCTGCACCTTTAAAGCACTGGATGTCAGCAAAAGAGAGAATAAGGCAAGAACAGTGACCATAAAACTCATTTAATTTCACAAAAACAACACCGTATGCATGTCTAGGTTTGAAAGAATAAAAAAAAGAAAGTCCTTTTCTTGTCATTTGGGTGACATAAAAGATGCAGCGACAAGCTGCATTGATTTATTTCTGTTCATTCCTTTTTATTAGACTTAGACCAGCATCTGTCAACATTGAAAAGGAGGTGGATAAAGTCCCAGCAGGCTGTTTAGTTCAGTGCTGCATGTGTGTGTTCTCATTCAGTGTGTGTGTGAGCTCAGGGTTTGGATCCCAGTTTGCCAGCAAGTCGCTGAAATCGGGCTGAGTGGTGTCCAGGGTGTGTGTGCTGTGATGTGGGAGTGGGCTGTAGTGCATGTGTGTGTTAGCATCTGTGTGTGCGTTGTCCTGAGAAGATGCGTCACAGTTTGTGTGTGTGACGTCAGGTGTGTTGCTGAAACTGACCAGAGAGCAGCAGGGGATCGGCTCAGTCCAGAAACTGAGCGGGAGATGTCGCTTGATCATCGGTCGGCTGCGGCCCTGACTCGGGCCCCTGTGGTTGAACAGTTCAGCCAAAGGCCCCAAACTACAGCTGCCCTTAACGACCCCGATTCCTTGATCATCGGTACAAGTCACCAAGCTGTTTTCTTGCTCCTCTGGACTTCCTGCTCTTGCGATTTTCAGCAGGTCGTCATAGTAACGCAGACGCCCGCTGGTTGTGACGGAGACAGAGTCGCTGTAGATGTCACAAGCTTCTTGATCACCAGAGCAACGACCAAAATATCGCTGGACGTCATGGCTGATGAGATCTGCGAACCTCAGCAGCTGCTTGGTCACATCCAGAGCAAAGTGGGTTGGATGTAAGAAAACTCCCTCCAAACACTCATCCTCTTCCTCTTGAACTTCAGATCCTTCATCCTCCTCTTCCTCGACCTCTCTGTCCTCCTCATCCTCCCTCAGCTCTGGCTTTTCCACCAGCATCTCCACATCTTCGTCTTCCTTGCGTGGAGAGTGCTGGAATATCAGAGGGAAGTAGGCCGAAGTCGGGACCGGGGCGAGGAAGTTTCTGATGACGCCTGCTGCCATGTTGGCTCACTGGAGTGACAGATACAGATGACAAAAAGTAAGACTCAAATAGGAAAGTAGCAGGATAAACTTTTTGATAGTAAAAGCTTTATTACCTTAGCCACCAGGTTCAAGTGAATCACTGTTGGAGTCTGAGGGAAGGTCTGTCCTGGCTCACTGATGGATCCACTTTTCTGTTTGTGTGTGTGTGTGTGTTTGTGTGCGCATATGTATAACAGGACTGCCAGGATCGCCACTGTATATATAGCTGTGTCTCGCTGCGGATGAGGCAGCTTCCAGAACAAATATTTGCATGCCGGATTGGCCAAACACACTTTGTTTACTTTATCACTGGGCAACCGAGAAGAGGGTCCAAGGCTAATGGATCCTCTGCTAGGGGATGATGGAGAGTAGTTATATATACATACACACACACACAGACATCATTGCTTTTTTCCGTCCCTGTTATCAGGCTAGTTAAAGGATAAAAGAGCATGAAATCAAATCATATGCTGTTTTGACTTCTAAAGGGGAACACTCTGGACTGACATCAGCAGGCTGAGATACAGTAAAACCTGGTCAGCCTCAAAACGATGACGCACTGACATTTAAGTGGAAAGTAAAAGGACACGACATCAAACTCACAGTCAACCACGTCAATCTTTCAAACTACCAATCCTCGTCTTCACTGACACACACTCCCTTGTCTATTGACTGACTTGCTTGATTGATTTTAAAAAGAAAAGTAGGAAAGGCTGTTGGAAGTCAGATGAGCAGAGTGCCCTCGAGCAACAAACTGCTACTGATGAGCAGACAAGCTCTTTGCATGGCAGAGCTGCATGCATTATTTCAGTAAAAGCCATCGAGCAGATGACAAATTTAAGTAGAAATACAAAAAAATATCCAGCTTGAAAAAGCAAGTGACAAATACATCAGCCATGTCCCAAAACATCCGGTCACAGTCGTTCTAAAAACTATTACTCTAAAGGGACATAGCATTTCAATTCATCATGTTGAACTGACGTCACTGTTTATAGTTTTAGGCCAACATAGAGCTCTCTGACACAGAGGAATGGGTTTTATTAGACTTATGCAGACAATACTTTTTAAATTATTCTTGGTTTTGGTCTTTACCTTTGCTGAAAACAAGAAAAATATTTATATAAAAAATTTAGGGCCATTTCAGGAAATTTAAACATAGTAAGTAGTAAAAAACGTGGATGTACCATATATTATACGCAAATTCAACAAGCTAACTCTAACAATAAATACATTTTAGCTTGGGGGTTAAACAAATATCTGTACGTTTGTTCAGTTATTACTATTTCAGCAGTGCTCTTCTTATGACTTCTTTATCATGTCATACATATCTTTCTTTAAAAACCCAAATAAATGCATTATGGGGCTAACCATATAATCTGTCAAAGAAGCTAATTCTCTGAAATAAGTATCAATATCCTCAAATAAAACCCCTTACATATAACATAAAACATATCAATCATCCATCATTTTACCAACCTTTGCAGACATCTGTAACTCTGTAAATATGTGCATGTGCTTCTGTTTATATGTGCATGTGGCGCATTAATGTGTGTGTGTGTTATCAGGACACCCTGACTCCCCTGGCCTGCCTGTCATCAGTATCCAGGCTTCTGTGTTGATTTTAGGACTAAAGATCAATAGCGGCAATATGTCAGCTCTCAAGAGCCTGACAATGAATTACACACACTTTTAGGCACACAAGCACATGAAAACACACACACACACACACACACACACACACACACACACACACACACACACACACACACACAAAGTCTTACAAGTGTTGATCATCAATGTCAGAAAACCACTTTTGGAAATGATCATGTGATAATTAATACTCTGTAGACATATATACGTGTGTATATATATATATATATATATATATATATATATATATATATATATATATATACGTGTGTGTGTGTGTATATATATATATATATATATATATATATACACACACACACACACGTATATATATATATACTGTGTGTGCAATAATGATAATGTTAATGACAACTGTTTTTTAGTGAACTGCTTTTATAAAACTCAGCTTGTGGCATTACAACACACACTTCCACACATACTCAGTATTTACTCACTGACATGAATTCAATCTTTGCCTATTAATTCTTAATTAATTGTGAAAATATATAATTTCCCAAGCTGGGATCACTATAAAGTAATCTTATTGTATAAACTGGCCCAAACACCTAATGCAACGGTTTCTTCACAAAAGAAAAAAACAAACATTGGCAACAACATTATCAATTCGGATACATTTCCTCACAAAATATACAACAGTATAGAAGCATAACTTTTAGATTGTCAGGGCTGGATCCTAAAGCTTTGGTTATACTTTCTGCTGATGTGGAAACGTTTGGATTGCAGGTTTCCCCCTGCGGCAAACCAGCAATCTCAAAGCTTTCTCCGCCCAGCCGTGTCAGTGTAGTCGAAAGAAAATTTAATATGCACAGACAGGCCAAAACTTCAAGCATAAATTATCAGTTTCAAAGATTGGACAGATAGATATAACAAATATTAATAATGATCCACACTTCACAGCCAAAACTATTTTATTTAAGCAATCCATTCTTGAGTTTTTGCTTAACTGTTACATATGAAAAAAATATCTGCAAAACATCAAACTAAAAGTCAGGGGCGTCAGAAGCTTTTTTTAATGTGGGGGGGACACACTGGTATGGGTTCCGAGGGTTAATTAGATGACATTTGCTGCATTCTAATGTATTTTAACAGGTTGTTTAACACCTAATTTTACTTATAAGACACATTTTTCAGACTCAACATTAAGTCCTCATTCAACTTTCAGCCTATACCACCCTGTTTCAAAACCCACTGTCATGCCTAAGATAATGAGATGAATATAACAAAATGTATCACCAACAATGACTTTTTGCCAAAAAGTCATTGTTAGAATTGTCAAATTAGAGTTGTCAATAAAAAAGCCTATCATTTTTATTCAAATAAAAAGGTAACAATAAACGAAGCACAGTTTAAGTAGCTTTAGATCAGGAGGTCTTAATTACTTATTTCATTCAATATAATGTGCATATATTTATTCTATTTTATTGTTATTTTATTAATCACATTTTAGTTTATATCATTCTTATTTGATTAAAGTAGTTTTTAATTCACTGTTTTACTAATATTTCAGTTATTATAGCTTTTCATTTTTCTCAGTTCATATGTATTCTTTCAGCTTAGCAGTCATCTGTGAAGCATTAACCCGTATGAAAGGTGCTAAACAAACACCTCTCTGAATAGTCATATTTATTTGGGGCTCTATGGGGAACCTGGGGCAGCAAACAGGAGGGGGAAGACATCACCGGCACGAAAGAAGCGCAGTCAGTGACCTGGTGTTTGGACTGAAACTGTTGAGCAAATGGAGGAATGGAAAATCATGTGGATACCATGTCTGCTTGAGGAGGAAGCTTGTTCCCAAAAATATTAAAGTTGTCGATCAAAGACAACTGACTGAAGTTGTTTAATGGCCGCGGAGAGAGGACTGAAGCCTGACTTAAGACTGCTGCTTGCTGGTGTTGTTTGGGTCAATCTGAACACTTATAGACATAATGATTTGTGCAACAGCATGTCAACAATTTTAGTACCTGGTGATCTTTGGTTTGGCTCCCTGCTGTCACCATATCCTCAGCCAGGATAGTGAAGTCTTCATCCAAGAGTCCGTAGACTGGAAAACTGGCCTTCCAGATCGCCAGTGGTCAGATGGAAGCGGCCACACCAGGACTAGGAGGTGAGTGCTGGAGTCAGGTGATAGCTGGGGAAACAGAAAAATGGCAGGAAAGGTGTAACAGAGTGTGTGGTTTGCAGAAGCACAGGGGAGAAACTTCAACACTAGGACTCAGTTTGGTTTGAACAGAGATCAGAGCAGCTTTAGGTTT